>JAKLNG010000022.1:0-232210 GCA_022814565.1 Phaeophleospora eucalypticola | reverse complement strand
CCATTTGGGAGAACTTACGGCCCCCGTCGAGATCATGGTCTGCAGTCCAGCCTGTCAAAATGTTAGCACTCGAACGTTGGGAATTGGGCTGGTCACTAGGAAGGGGAAGCGACATACCCCACATGTTCTCAATGTAGGCTGACGATGAGGCTGTGAGATGGCCGAGCAAGAATGCTGCCTTGCATTGGGCAGGGCTGCCACCGCAGTTGGTCTGTACTTTTGAGCCAGCCGCGCCACCAACGCCTATTCCACGAATGACTTCGTCAGCAATTTGCTCTTCTTCTCAAGAGTATGAAGACTTACGGAAATGGCAATCCCAGAAACCCACATCACCTGGATTGTTGCCAGCGATATTAACTTCAAGCAGCGTGCAGCCTTGGAGGACGTCGGCCACTGTGAACAGCATGCCCGAGAACTGAGCAACGCCCTTGTCGCCAGCGTTACCCACCCGGACCATGGCATTTGGAGACTGCGGGCTGTAGTAGTTACTCCCCGTGGCTGAGATTGCTGCCCAAGCTTCTCCAACAACTCGAGAGCCCGCTGGGAAGAAGATGGTATCCGTGACAATGTAAGTCCCTGCTGGGAAGTAGAGAATCTTGCAGCCGGCGTACATGGAGATGACTGCGTTCAGGTTGTCGGTATCGTCCGTACTTCCGTCGCCATGGACCGGATACTGTGAAACCGTCTTGACGTTGACGAATTGGTCGACATCATATTCCTGGTAAGTTGGAGGCTCCATGACAAAATAGTTGCCATTGCTACCCGTAAGAGCTGAAGGCCTTGGCGAGTTGTACAGAGTGCCCTCCTGGTGAGCTCCGGTGTTCGGTCCGTTGGGTACGTATGCATTGCCCCAAACCCATGCTTGGCCTTGAACGTTGTCGTTCAGAACAGCCTTGCCGTTCGCAGTAACGACATGCGTGACGGAGTTGCCCTTTGTGAATTGCTCCACGACGAGACTGTGATCTCCAGTGGACGGCGCAGGAGCTCTGACGACCGTATTGATGTTACTCGCAGTCGAATCAAGAAGAGCCACGAAACCGATATCGCCGCCATGGGTATCCAGGCCATACTCATTGTTCATGAAGTTGATGTCGATGAACACACAGTCGAAGCAGTGAGATACGAGGATTCCAGTGGTGCAGCCGTTGAACGTCAAGGACTTGCCCTCGTACTGCTGGTTGTTCACATTCAGACCAACGACACCTCCGTTGAACTGAAGATTGCCCATGAAGGTACCGGAACCGCCCTCTGGCATGGTGACACCAGTGTGGCCGCTCGAGTAGTTTGGCATATTGAAGACAACGTCGCTGAGCTGAGTCGCCTGGCTGACGCTCCAATCGAGAAGAGTAAACGTCGTATCCTTGTCGATGTTGGTGGAGTCCAGCGTCAGATGCTGGACTTTGATGTAAAAGTTGATCGTGGAATCGTGGTTTGGATCTTTGCCGTAAATCAGAATGTTGCCATTAAACCCCGAGCCAGCTTTGATGGTTGTGCCTCCGATCGGGTCGCCGATCAGCACGGTCCCGACGTAAAGCTGCAGAGGAGAGTTGATGGTGTACGTCCCGGCTGGCAGATAGACGACAGCCGGCTGCCCTGTGGTTCCCAGCGAGTTGGAGCTCCTGGAGTACCCTGAGCCCGATCCATCGTTGATGGCATTCTGGATGGCCGAGGCGGAGTCGCTGTTGCCAGAGCTGTCGGCTCCGTACTGGGATACGACATTTCGGAAAACGACCCAGTCGTCGTCGTTGATGAAAGGAGACGTTCCGTCGTGCTTGATCTGCTCGAGCCAGTATGTCGTAGGGTTGCTAGCTGTCGGCCCTCCGCAAGAGGCTTGAGCCGCGAATGATTGGGGCCTCTTTGCGCTGCTGGCATGGACGGTTTCCCAAGGTTTCTTTGAAGCATTCAAGTTCCTGAGTGGGATACCGGTCATATCTGGTGTGTAGTGGCGTCCATTGTCGTATGTGTAAGGAGGATACAGAGCTGATTCATTCTTGGGAAGACTTTTGGGTACGCCCTGGTCGTTGACGGGGCCTTGTGCTGGCACCGGGTTTGCGGACACTGAAGTCACCCAAGTGACCAGGGCGATAATAGCGAGTAAACGCATGTTGACGAGGGCTTGGCTGAGAAAGGCCTTGGCCGTCCCGGACTTCCTTGAATTGCATTCTCTCTTTATGAAGCGTCGACATCTCCGGGCACCGGTCTGCCCTCCTCAATGGAGAGTGACTACGGCATCTTGGATCCGGAGACGCATCTTTAGCGGCTAATGAAGTTCGAGCTGAGGGACCAGCTGGGGCTGAAGGATTGTCGATCTGCAATAGCGTCTGCTTTTCAAGTGATCGACAAAGGAACGGAACAGCATTGGGATGATCTCCTAGTGTCACTAATGCACGTGGCTATTCGGATGTAACACAAAATGTGCTTCGAAGACTAGTAGACGGCTATGGACACAGTGAAAAGCTTGAACGCAATAGCTCGTCGGCTGTACTTCTTCGACGAGATGCATCAGGCTATCGGCATACCGGCAACAGAAAGCTCAATGCTCGTATAGTTCGGTTCTGTGAACAGGAGAGAACGCGGTTTCTACACGGCTTTTTGTGAGATCAAGAACGATCGATGTTGTCCCGATACAACCTCTAGCAGTAATAGAATCTCTCAAGTCTGCTTGCAATAGTAGATCGAGTTGTAGCAGCCTCCCCGATTGCAGAACAGCTGACGATCTAATAGGAAGTCAGCATGTGAGCTAAGCATTTGAGATGGAAAGTCTTACCGTTGTCTCGGAAGCAGTTGAAGCCAGTGCCGTAGCTGTTTGAGCCATACTGAGAAACCAAAGTCAGTCACATCGTTCAAAGTCATCAACTTTCTGCAAACTCAAGAACAGATTGCTTACACCGGCATCTATAAAAAGGTCAGTACTCCCATTCCAATTTGAAAAGTAAGCAGACTCACATTGTCCCACGGAATAAGATTGAGCTCCTGCATCCAAGTTTACCGTGAACGAAGTACCAGACGAGAACGTGCCAGACACAGTCTGGCCTTCCCATTTCTGGTAACCGCAACCAAGGGAGGCGTTGTCGTCTGGGCTTTGACCGTTCGATGATTGCGAGATATCGTTGTAGTATGCCATCTCGCTCACGTCATAGTTCTGGGAGCCGCCTGAAAGATGGTGAGACGGATGTATACAGCTACACGCTGGGAGTGTGACTTACATGGTGTGTAGGAGTCTTGGCCGTTGGCAAGGTAGATGGCTTCTGTGGCCGATGCGGCGCCAGCGAAGAGGGCGGTCAGGATGAGAGATAGCATGGTGATGCTGTGAGAAGGGATCAACAATGTCGACTCTTCAAGAGAGAAATGGCAGGTGCATTCCACCCGGGCACGTTCGAAGTGTCTTTATGTGTGAATTGAGGGAAGCGCGTTCGTCAACGCTCGCAGGTACATGCACTTGAGTACTCCGTCTCTGAGACCTCGGACACTCGTGTGCGCCCAACAGCATGGAAGGACCCATCGTTATGCAACAATGCTATAGCTGGCACAGCCTTGTCCATTGTCTGCTCGACATTCATGCGTCTCCTCGGACGATCAACTCATTAACTAGAGCTGGCATTGGCTTTGGGATGGCGGATGCAACATGATGCTCAATGGGAAGCCGCTGAATAACGTGGCGCTCACGCGGTAGAAGAGCAATGTTATTCCGACCGGTAGGGCACACCGGCAGGGCACATGGGCCTATCGTGCTACTTGCTTGAAAGAGTAAAGCTAGAGGCCTAACACAACTTTATTCACCAGTTTTCGCAAAAGCTTAGCACAACAACGACAACCATTTTGACGGATGTCGGCATCTTTCAGCTATACACGTGCTAACCTTACAACCAGACCCTGCTTGTAGCGTGGATGCGGGAAGTGTTCGAAATGCTGTTTAAGGAAGGTAGTGAACATATCCATACTAACTTTGTTTGGTGAAGCTGAAAACTGTCCTGCAGGTGCTCCGCGGAGTCGGAGAGCGAGATATGTTGAGCAGACATTGATTGAAATTTGTCGTCGAAGGATTACATCGAACGTGGAAGGTAACAATTTGGGGTGGCATGTCATGCAGGATGAGAACTGGTTGGCATTCGGTCTCAATCGCACGGCAATTCATTGCCTAGCGGTGTTCAAGCCATCTTCGAGAGACTTATAAAGATCTGATCCGGTCGTCAAGTTGTGCTACAGCCATCCAACGATCGACCGCCGCAATGTTCTCCTCAATCGCCCTCCTTGTTGCTGGTTCGTCCCTGGCTATTGCCGGCGGAGTGAACAAGTCGATCCCAACACCACCAGGTTCTCGCACTGTTCACAAAGGCCCGAGTCCGTTGGCAACAGATGCCTCTGTGACTGGCACGGCCGCCGTCTATGGCATCAACAACGATGAGAACACAAACGCGGGCCTCGGGTGCAAAGCATACGTACGTTGCTGGATCTTCTGATTGTCGAATTTGAGATGAATGACTGATCTCTCTTATCAGTACGGAGACGGTACCCCTAACGATGGCTGGCCATCGATGGATCAATGGGTGTCGTTCAACTACATCTGGCAAGTCAACTACAACTTCATCCAGTCGTCATGCGGCGCGTACGATGTGCCAACCAACTCCGACGACGAAATGAACAACTTGGTAATCTCAACAGCATCTCCTCTTACCAGCTTGCGAGCTAATATCAGTCCAGTACGACGCCATCAACAACATCGCCGACCAATACCACGTCGACCATCGATTTATCCTTGCTGAGGTTCTCACCGAGTCTTCCGGCTGCGTGCGTGTTCCTACCACTGGCGGCGAGGCCACTGGTATCTGGAACCCTGGACTCTTGCAGGACTTTGATGGTTACTACACTTGCAACTGCGAGACGTACCATGGTGTTAGCAACCAGGTAAGTCGACATATCTTGATAACGATTGCGTTATGGTCAATGACTAACACCCCGATAGTATGGCAGGACCTGCGGCGTCGTTGACCCATGCCCAATGGACACGATCCAGAACATGATTCGTGAGGGTGCAGTTGGGTAAGTGTCAGACTGTGGTCTCTATCCGAGCACTTGTGCTGACATCCTCTCCAGCACGAACGATGGCTATGGCCTTGCCAGCTTGATCAACTTCGCCGAGGGGCAAGGAGCCACAGACGCTCAGACCTTCTACGTGGCAGGTGAATGGTACAACCAAGGAGCCTGTAAGTTGATCGCTGCACAACATTTGGTCTCGAATTGATGCTGACGAACGCTCATAGACACTCCCAACGTCGGAGGAAGCCTCAATGCCAACTGCTACGCATCCAATGTTGCCCAGTGGCTGACAGGTTGCACGAGCCCTGTCTCCTGCTAAGAACGTAGACCTCTTTTCGATATTCGATAGTCTTCGAGGTTAGATTGTCTCCAATGAAACAAGTTGAAGAGCTGCAAGACGCGACATCATCTTCTTAAACTGTTCCAACCAGAGCTTTATCGGCACCGGCCACTTGGGAGCAACCACGACATGGTCATCAACACAATGACAAATGGCCACATTGATGCCGAAATCGCTCTACTTCTTTCCGAAAGACCTTTAAAGACATCTTGAATGCGACTATTCATCTCTCGCATCCTCTGCGAAGGTGTGGTCGGTCGCGGTTGTGGGATATCTCACAGCACAAGTCACCGAAAGGTCAAAGCTCATACCTCACTTTGCTTTCCGACTTCGCCTGAATTTGCACCCTCACTCGTATCCTTTCTGAACAAGATGGCCATTGCATCCCATTACAAATGAGTGCTGTTGCGATTGTGTTGCGTTGCCGAGGTGACTCCAGCCATCTCAGTCTAAAATAGCTTATCTGGGAAGTCCCAGCGTTGACTTGGTAGACGTTGAAGCCGCACCATGGAATGGACCACCTAACTCGTGCACCGTGCTCGCCACCTCAAAATGCAGGTACAATAGCCACGCAGATGCTGACCAGCACGTGCTAGATTTTGCACTGTCTCGGAAGGCACCATCTACAGGCCGTCGAAATTCGTTTAGTAGCTGGTTCCCAGCCTCTTGGGTCTCAGCTAGAGCTTTTTCAGTGTGCCTCTCAAATAGTGCGAAGGCCACGATGCTTTTCTCATCTTCTGCAAGCTCCAACGTACGCACTCACACGGCAGACTACGCAAAATGGCGACCGATATGGATGTCTCAATCTTGTGGCGCCTGCCACAGGAGCTGCTGGACATGGTGTTTGATTTCGCATATCCGGCGGTCGAAAATCTCCAGGTTACGAGAAGATCGACCTGGGAATATCGAGAGGAGAGGAAGCGAAGAAGCGACGAGAAGCATTGCTCGCGGACTTTCGTACACGGCGTCAACAAATTCTTCGTATCGAAAAGGTTCTTCAAAAACGCCATCCGAGCCTGGGTGTCCTCACAGCACTGGATATCGAATCCCAGCAACCTGAACGCTTTTGGGAGATACTCCATCTTCGAGGATTACGCGACAGAATTCGCAGATTATGCTGGTGATCTCATGTACTTGACGCTGGACCGGATGCCACGCCTGCAATTCCTGCGACTGAGAGTAGGACCAGATATTTGCATGGACGAACTTTACAAGTCACACGGATACGCTTGGATGACTCGCATTCCACGAGAAGCATTTCGAACCTTGCCCTTCGTCAAGCAGATTGCGGATACCAAGTCAATACGGGTCGTCCAGATTGCAATTGAGCCCTGCTCATATGCTGGCAATGATCCGATCAAGAATCAACACTGGCAAGATAACATGGAAGAACTGAGCAAGGCCATTCAAGACGCTCTCCGCGAACGCGATCTGCTACGGAAGAAGACCGCATGCAGACAAAGTGCGCCCACAGTGCAACATGACACATCACCTTGTTCGCCTATGGTATCTGGGTCCAAGGTCTGTCTGCACTGCTCCGGGGTGCACTTTTTTCCGCCTCTGCAGCGACTGAAAAAGAGCTCTTCTGCGATAAGAGTGACGTATAAGGGCTTTCAGCCTTTGGTGGATGCGGACATTCCGGTCTCGCAGGTGGAGATTTTGAGAATGGTGAATGAGCAGCCAAGCCGGATAGCCCATTGGATTTGGAAGACCAAGAAAGGCCTGACCAAGTGAGCGTCGTATGCACCTGGAACGACCTCGTCTTGGTAGTCATCTTGCCAATTTCTTGGTAATTGGTCTTGCTCAGTGCGGCTCTAGATCCAGAAGGAAAGAGGATAGCGCAGCCCTTTCCTGGTTAGACGAAGTAAATTCCATTTTTACGTCGCCGACCATGTGTGCCTCAACTTCCTGCTTGGTCGCCCATGCATACTTGTGATGCTCCTCAGGATCCAACTTTACTTCCAGAGTTCCATCAGCGGCCGGCTTCGCTTCCACGATGAAGGTCAACTTGCAGACCCTCTTCCCCGACGAGGTCGTGAACAACTCTCCCTGACCGACTTGCGATTTGATGTGCTTGGCTTCCAATCCAGCCTCCTCCCATAGTTCTCGAGCTGCGCTATGCAAGATGCTCTCGTCTTCGTCGTCACAGCCGCCTCCAGGAATCTCCCAGCGGCCGGGCATGCTGTCCCCACTTGAGCGCTGCAGCAGCAGTACACGGGGCGAGTCCGGCATGGATTTGTCGAGGACGACGGACCCAGTTGCGATGTATGCATACCAGGAGCCGGGATGATTTACGAGATATGTTTGTGGCGGTGTGTTGAACGACGAGAGGGACAGATCATGTGTGAAGGCAGCCTTGGGCCATTCTCCAGCGGGCGCCATGCCTGCAATCCAGGGTAGATCTATCCGAGGGCGGCTGTTGTGTAGCTTTCTTGAGTTTGGTAGGGGACTTTGCTAGGTCATGGACGTGAAGGTGTTCGAGACGCGAAGTTGAATGTTTCCGAGCTCAGCTCCGCGGCTGATGAACATGTGACTCAGGTGCCAAGCTGGGTCATGTGCTTGGCCAGATCATGATCGGCGGCTTCTTCGAATAGCACATCAGTTTGTCCAGAGATGCGAACTCTGCCACTCCTTCCACGGCGAGCAGTGTCGTACATAGGAAATGGCAAATCTTCAAAAAACGTTAACAGAGCCGCCCACAGCTCTGCATAGACCATTTCACTGGCTTTCAATGCCCTGCTCACCATGGAACACCAGACCAAATATCCCAACTACGAGCCAATCCTTACTGGCACCACTGTCGACAACACGGAGCTAGTGCCAGCTCCTGCGGATTCAGCAAACGCAGCTGAAGTTCGCAGCTTCATCGTCAATGTACTCGTCAAACAATACAGCGTTGACAAGCAGCTCGCCCACGAAATTGCACAATTATGGACCATAGGCTCTGGTCGAGAGTTGCAAAAGTTTCCTGCTCGCCTGTTCATCCAGATACTTGGTGAGCAAGCAGGATGGGTCCTGTACAAGGAAGTCTCAATCCGGGCAATCCAAGAGAAAGTGAAGACCAACCCCGTTTTTGACTACAAAAGCCGCAGTACGCCTTTGCGAAGCCCATATCATTCTACAGGTTGTAGCTGACTGCGTTGGTAGTGTCCAGTATTCTCATACTCGTGATGTGCGATGCAGTCCTCGCGGTGACATGGACAGTCCTCCCTCCCATCCGATCTTTCGCCGGGGTCTTCATCGGGATCGTGACATTTCTCATTATCATATTCGCTGCACCTGGAAGAGGCTCTCCGGATCCAAGGAAAAAGCCAGAGGTGGATCTTCATCGCGCGATTCGAGAAAGATACCAGAGCAAGTAGAAGCTCTCGTCAGGCAGGAGCCGGGGACGACTTAGTACTGCGATGTAGATCTAAAGCATGCCCATAAGTTAACCATGCTCGTGACAATACAGTGTCCGCTTTGCTATGGTCAGATGTCAATGGCGATGGGTGAAGATGGTTGGGGAAAGATGAAAGCCTTCCACTCCAGGATCGCATGTGATTTCGCTCCGCGCACAGACCACCGCGATATGACATTTAGAGTTTCGCGTGTTGTTGCCCACTTCCATCGCCGAATCTCAAGTCCACCTTCACTTCAACACCCGCAACATCACCAAACCTCTACCTCACGCGCACTTCCCCACCAACAACTTGGTTGTGCCGCGCCATGGCGCTGTTCAAGGCGCCTTCATGGGCGAAGCTAAAGACGGATGCTCCAAAGGATGAAGAGGACCAAGACCTTTTCAGTCACTCGAAGTCATTCCAGGCGATTCAAGAGGAACAGATAAAGAGAGAAAAGGAGCGCACGAAGAGGGCAAAAGAAAAGCAAGAAGCAAAAGAGCAGCGACGCTTGAAGAAACGCGCAAGCGAAGAGACCGACGAGAAGGACGATTTCAAGAAGAGGCGCATCACTTCTGAGGACGGCGCGAAATTACTTGCGAAAGCTGGGCTGGGCAGTGTGATCAATCTGGACAGTGATAGCGACGAAGCGACACCAGCGCGCCAGTCAGAATTGCCAGTGAGAAAGTCGCCCCGACATCAGCGTACGAAGGACTTCTCCAGCCCGAGAAAGGACAGCCCGAGAAAGGATAAGAGCAAGCTCAGCAGTACTGTCGAAATTGGTGAGCGGGCAGACGAAGATGTAGAAGTCACTGCGATCACCTCAAAGCCTGCACCCGCTGCTGCAGAGCCAGATGAGGAGGAAGAGTCGGATCCAGAAATGGCAGAAATCAAGCGCAATGCCATTGCCAAGGCTCGCATGAGAGAGCAGCAGCAGTCAAAGGCAACGCCCGATGCAGCAAACTCTCCGGACGCCGATTCTACTCAACTGCAACCTTCCCCGCCGCAGCACGATCCACCGGTCCAAATCCTCATCACCTCGCCTATTCCGAACACCAAGCCGCTTATAGTATATCGGAAGCTGTCGCAAGCGCTTCAGCCGGTGAAGGAAGCGTGGGTCAAGAGGCAGGAACTGTCAGATGATGTTGCGAATAGCATTTTCCTGACATACTGTGGACGTAAGCTGTGGAGCAGCACGATCGTGAAGCGTCTGGGGCTCGAGGTGGACAGCAGTGGCAGAGTCTACTCTGTAGATGATCCGTCACGCCAGGGGGTGGAAAAGGTCGCTGTCGAGGCTGTCACACCCGACTTGTTCGAGCAGATGAAGGCCGAAAAGCTGCGCCATTCCAAGATTGCGATGGGTGAGCTGGAGCCAGAGCCTGAACAGACTGATGTTGCGCCAGAAGAGGAGGAGGCTGCAGCGCCGCAACAGATCAGGCTTGTCGTCAAGGCAAAGGACAAGCCGGAATGGAAAGTCAAAGTCACTCCTGTGAGTGGGATGCTTGAGTGCTACAGTGAGGAGCCGTGGCTAATCATACATGTAGGTCACTCTTGTTTCCAAAATCTTAAGAACGGCAAAGAGAACGTTCGGGATCCCAGCCGAGCAGAACGCATACCTCGAATTCGATGGCGAACGCCTCGAGCCCGACGACCAAGTTGGCAACACGGAGCTCGAGGACATGTACCGCATCGATCTATACCTTGGAAGCTGATGCGAACGAGCCGTTCTTTTCCTCAACTTTCTTCAACGAACGACTTTCGATGGCCACCCCTCTGAAATGACGAATACGCATATACTCATGAGAGACATGACCTTGCATCTGCGATGCTGCAAGAACGCGACGCTTCCATTTTGACTTCCACTAACTGGTGGTGACTACGCTTCACTTCTGCGAAAGATACCCGGAACTTGGCATGTGCTTCAAATAGCAACAGAAATGTATACTTACTCCTCAATCCAGTCCATCGCTCTCCTTCCCTTCACTCTTCACGCAGGAACAGACATGATTTCTTCTACTGACCGAGATTCAGGCGATTTGAGGCGGACGCCCTAAGGGCCAGCGCCGCATGACTGCCCAATGTACCTCTCGGCTTGGGCCGCCATCTCCATCATCTCCATCATCTCCATCATCTCCATCAATAGCCGCTGGTGGAGGTCAGCTTGTCAGCCTTCTCTCACAGTGGAATCTACTAGACAGACACGCAAGGATGCGAATTGCGACTTTTGCTTGTGGCATGCTGCTACATTGCATTAGCGTTGGGCGCTCATACGTGGCACGCACGAAAAACGCCTCGCTGCATCATGAGCAAGGGCACCCTTTCAACACAATGCCGCACCGCGGCTTTCTTTTTTTCTTGTGCTGGAGGTGGTTGGAGTTTTCCGGCTCCAAGTGTTTGTGACGGCTGACCGGGATGACGCTGGCTGTCATGGAGGCCCAACTGCTCGGATTTCGAGGCCTCTGGTGACACGCCGACGATGGTGAGGGGTGTATATGGACGTCGCTTCCAACAGGTTGGGACATCTGCAGCGTGTGGTGTAACACACCTTTTCCTCCACTTGCGCTTCTTGCTCGCGCGAGGAGGCGAGCGCACACAGAATTTTGCGTGGATCGTTGTTTGTCTTTTTGCATCTGTTGATGCGCGCAATTGCGTCCTGCAGCGGGATTTGTTCCAGACGTTCGTCGATCAGAGCGGCAAGCAAATACAATCACCGGCGACATCACCCGCTGACGGAAGACGAGCTGCAGGCGTGCGTTGTTAGGCGGTCTCGTTGCATGTCCTCCGGTGTGGCGACAGCATTGATTGGGGAGCAAAGTTGAAGTGAGCGAGCCTTGGGTGGGAGTCATTGCCAGGCCAACGAACACAACTTCAACGAGTTTCGACTTTTTCCTGCCTCTCCAACATCCTCGACTGCACGTCGACTTTGCACATCGATATTCTCCGCGACATAGGCTCCGAACGCCTATTCTCACGACCCGAGACATTCTGGCAAGGCGAGGTGAGTTCTTGCCGCTCTTCTGACCCACCGTGCTCCAGCGCAATAGCTATGCGGCTAGTACTGCACTGCAGGTTTCATGGGATGGCCCCGGTCGGGTCCGTCCTGACCGGCCGATTCCTTTTAGGTCTGCGGCCTGTTGCACTTTTTCTCTGCTGCTGTTTGCGAAGTGTGAAACGAGAGACGAGTGCAGAAGAAATACTGACGCGTTGACCAGCAGTGTTGGCGGCGCTACGATACTTTTCGATACACGCAGCAGCAACCTTTCGCCTACAGCCGATATTGCATGTCGCCATCTCTCCCGGCCAACCGTTTGCCTCCTATTGCTGGCGGATCTACTGGACGACAACTTATTTCGCCTGCTACGACAGCCCACCATCGCTGCCGTGCGTCATTGCAAGAAGGCGTCTGTCCTCCTAGATCAGCCCGCTCACAGCATCGCCGCCACAATATCCTGTGCCCGGCGACGGCTGCAGCAACAATCAGCATTGTCATTGTCCGCGATTTGGACTCTGAAGGATCTGCTTGCGCTGTCGACGTCGCGTTCCCGTCCGGAAGTTCGAACGTTCACCCCGCAGCGCCTAATCTGGACCTGTCGGAGAGCGAGCAGAGCCAGAGCCAACATTCACGCACACGCGCCGCGACGGGGTTCATCCTGGCGAGCATACTCGCAATAAAACTATACCGTCAGCATCGCCAATCCGCGCAGCCGCGCCAGATATCTGCTTCTTCTCCCTTGCCGGCGTGCAGCCTCACTCTCACCTGACGATCGCATCCATCTCCGCTACCCTGCGATATCCGCTACCAACGCTACCACTGCTGCTGCTGCTTTCTTGCTGATCACACGCCCGCCAGCAGCAGCAATACCCATTGATCCGCCACGGAGAATTGCTTTGGACTTGCCCGAAGCAGCAAGCGGCGACGCGCGCACGAAAGACTCGCAGAGCGGTAGATTGAGACGCCTCTCCCGCGGTTGGTCGTTTTTCTGCCCCGAGGTGCGGGATTGTCTAGCTCCCTAGATACAGCTACGACATTGTTGTACTCTCCCAGACCTTGTTCGCAACCAGCAACAAGGCCGGGTGTGAGTACACTGCGACACTCCAGCAATCGATGCCGTAAGTACTGCCCTCCAACGCCCTTCTGCTTACTGCCCGCCGCCCTCTCTTTTCCAACGCTCCCACCGCCCCCGCGAGACCATGCCGCCCACCGTCATCAATGGCAATGGCCTCCCGCTGCCCGCGTCGAGGCGCAGCAGCAAAGATATACCCTCTTCTGCCCCTCCAGCTCCTCCGCAATCCTCCACCACCACCACCAACCCGCCTGGCTCCTCCGATTTCCGCAAGCGTTCAGCCCCAGCTGACACCAGTCGCAAACACAGTGCCACATTCACCGTAACATCGGGCTCTGAGAGGGTGGTGCACGTCTACCCAGACCGAACGGATCGCACATCGTCCGGCGGCAGCGCATCGGTACGCTCTCCAGCATCGAGCGGCGGGAGCCGCAGTCTGTCCAGCGACGAGAGCTGGAGCGAACTTGAATACGACGACGAAGAGGAGGAAGAGATTGGTCCGTCCGACAGCGCATCGCGTGCGCGACACCCACCCAGTCGAAGACATACCGTGGAGGCGCCAGGCGCGCCCAGGCGACGGCACTCCTCTCGCAGAGAATCTGTCATTCCTGAGCGAGAGGAGGTACCGTCACGTCGACACTCGTCTCGACGACATCACCGAAGCCGACACGACGATCGGCACGACAGCCACTCCCGGCACGGACGCAGCACGTCGAGGCGCGTAGGCTCCGACGAATCCTCCAGCACCGTGGCTTCAGGCGCCGACGACTACCCGTATGGCCACCATGGCATGCCGCGAGCCGCATATCCTCCCCACCGAGGCTACAGCCAGGCTCCGCCGCATAGCCATGGTGGCTATCCGCCCAGCATGGCTTCTGCATCAGCGTACCACGACCCCTACGGACCACCGCCCCACCAAGCGTTGGTGCGCATGCAGCAAGATCCGTTTGGCTACCCACGTCAGCCGAACCCATTCTCCGCGCATCCCCAAGAGACGAATCCCTTCTCCCCCGCGACCGAGCCCTCAAGCTACTTCGCAACCGATCCGATGGGTCCTCCTGCGCCTCGTCATCATCCGCATCGACCAGAGCCTCCGCAACGACCGCAAAGCTTCGCTGCTCCTCCTTCGCAGTGGGCCGGTACGGAGGTAATGGCGCCTCATTACGGCGGCATGTCTCCGTATGGTGGACACTATGGCTACCCCTACCCACCCATGCACGGCTGGCCGCATTCGTCGGCCAGTCCGCCTCCACCGAAAGAGGACAAATCTGCAGAAATGGAGGCAATTAAAGAGTTGATCAAGAAACGAGATGCAGCTGATGAGCAGGGAAAGAAGGACAAGCAGGCCGAAATTGAGGATCTCAAGGCTCTTATTAAGAAGCATGAGGAGGAGGCCGTTGCGCGTCAGAAGGCCTGGATAGCAGAGAGAGAAGCTGAGGCGGCCGCTCGCGCAGCTGAGGCGGCCAGGATCGAAGAGGAAAAGAAGCGCAAGCAAGAGATTGATGATGCTCGTAAGAAGGCCAAGGAGGATGCCGAGAAGAAAGCGGAGGAGGCCGCGAAGAAAGCCAAGGATGAGCATGACAAGAAGCTTGCAGAGGCAGAAAAGGCCAAAGAAGATTTAGACAAGGCCAAGAAGGAGTTGGAAGATCAGATCGCGAAGAGCAAGCCCGATCCGGACTCGTCGAAGCCGCCGATCAAGTTCAAGGATGCCCTTGGACGGACGTTCCGATTCCCATGGCACTTGTGCAAGACCTGGAAGGGCATGGAAACGCTCATCAAGCAGGCTTTCATGCACATCGATGGCATTGGTGACCATGTCCATGCCGGGCACTACGACCTGCTCGGACCTGATGGGGAAATCATCCTGCCACAGGTTTGGGACACGATGATTCAGCCAGATTGGGAGATATCGATGCACATGTGGCCGATGGACGAGAAGAAAGAGGAGCCGGAGCCTCTCCATGACCCATTCGGCAACCTGGGACTGGCCGACTACCCTCTCGGCATTTATCCGGAAGGACCTCTGCCGAAGAAGAAGGGCAGCAAGAAGGACAAGGATGGCAAGAAGAAGGCGAAAGGCGGAAGCCCAGAGATGATGTTCCAGGGTATGATGCCGCCGCCTCCACCACCTCCGCAGCATGGAATGCCAAAAGGCGAAGTCTGGCCAGATCCGTTCGCTGGACTTGGCGGCGGGGGTGTTCAAGTCATTCCGGAGAAGTCCATGAAGGACAAGACGAAGGCCAGGACCAAGAGCCGCAGCGGAAAGGAGATTTCACCTCTGGCTGCCTGGTTCGCGGGAGGATCTCTGAACGCGAAGCCGGCGAAGAAGAGATGAGGAGGAACGTGATGATGATGATTGGATATTTTCGTGTCTGCTTTGCGGTTTAAGCGGTGAATTTCGTAATCTCTAGGAGCTGGAGACGAAGGACAAGAGCAGAACCGGATGATGACCAAGACTGATTGATTGATTGACTGGGATGTTGTGCGGGCGTTCAAGCGTTTGAGATTTTCGTTTTGAGCTTTGAGATCTCTCTACTCGATACCCTTCTTCTCGTTGCGATGGATTAGATGGATGATGGGGATTGGCGGCGCCTGGAGCGCTGGAGCTCGGTGAGGGGGAGAGAGGATACCCATGGTCTTCTGAGGCCGAAGAGGACGCTCGCAAGAGCTGAGGTGACTTTTGGAGGTGGGAAGAGAACAGCAGTAGTGTTTTTGTTTGCTGAATGAGTTATGAATGTTTACCTGTGGCTTTTTTTTTCTCGCCTAGCAATTGTTTTCGTTCATCGGATTTTCGCTTTCGCCGGGTTTATGTCGTTCACATGCTTAGCGGTCGTGGTGCTGTGAGTGAAGCGGAAGTGTGGGGTCCGCGGTGACACGGTCCGTGCTTGACTTCCCGAGGCTCCCGCTATTTTCCTCGAGCTCGAGCGCGACAGCTCCAACTTCGTCAACTCCGACACAACCAACTTTCACCCTCATCCTCGAACAACACCTCCCCGACAACAAGCCATACCGCCACTGCCTAGCCAGCAGTCGCCGTCCAGCGATACGAGTCATCCGAAGCACTTGAATAACATCTTCAACCAGTACTCACACAGCGCGACCGCGAAGCGCAGAAACACAGCCGGCCACCGCGCCGCCGTCAGCGACCATGGCCGAGGCGATGGAGCTGCAGAAGCTGCAGCAACAAGCGGTATGCGCAAATCATCATGCGCTTCACAATTCAAGACTGACCATATCGCAGACCGCGGAGCCAGAGAAGTTCGAGCACTGGGAGCAGCTGATCACAGCCCTCGAGGCGCAAGAGGGTGGCCTGAACCGCAACTCCAGTCCCGAGGCTATTGCAGCCACCCGCGACGCCTACGACCGCTTTCTCGCCCAATTCCCGCTCTTCTTCGGATACTGGAAGAAATACGCCGACCTCGAGTTTCAGATAGCCGGCACCGAGGCCGCAGAGATGGTGAGTCGTACAATAGCGCATCATGGTTGAAACAAGTGCTGAACAACTGCAGGTATACGAGCGTGGAGTCGCCAGCATCGGCGTCTCGGTCGACCTCTGGACCAACTACTGCGCCTTCAAAATCGAGACCTGCCACGACGCAGACGTAATCAGAGAGTAAGTCCCTGGGCAACATCTCCTCCCCTGCCCATAACCGCATTCAGCACCAGAACTCGAAGAGAGCCGCCTTGTGGGAACCGGTGCTGCATCGCACCCGAATCGGTGAGAGTTCCACACCCACAGGCTGGCTGCTACAAGAGTCTCACGTCTTATCGATCAGAACTCCATCTGTCACCGCCGCGCTCCTCACGTTTCGCTCATCCATGCCACACGAAACATGCACAGTTCGATTCGTCGAGGTATTTGCCTTGAGAGGAGCTTACGAGCTCACATACGATGTTGGCCGCCCTTATTTGATTTGTCTACACCCTGCCCACCTGCTCTCAGTTGCCGTGCGATGCTGACAGACATTTCCTAGGCTGTTCGAACGTGCCGCTGAGAGCTGTGGTCTCGACTTCCACGCCCACATCTTCTGGGACAAGTACATCGAGTTTGAGGAGCGCGTGGAGTCGCCGGAGCACATCTTCCAAATCCTCACGCAAGTCATCGAAATCCCATTGCATGCCTACGCTCGCTACTTCGAGCGCTACCGCAACATGGCCACGCAGCGCCCGATCGACGAGCTCGCACCGCCAAAAGCAATCGAAATGCTTCGCAACGAGATGATCAACGAGGGCATGGGTAAGGGCAGCCCAGCAGATCAAGAGACCAACCTCCGTGCTCGCATCGATGCTCGTCACCTCAAGATCTTCGAGCGCACGCAGAGCGAGGTGAGCCGACGCTGGCCCTTTGAGCAAGAGATCAAGCGTCCCTACTACCACGTCACGGAGCTGGACGAGGTACAGTTGGCCAACTGGCGGAAGTACCTGGATTTCGAGCAAGCTGAGACGGCAAACTACGTGCGCACCAAATTCCTCTTTGAGCGCTGCCTGGTCACCTGTGCCAATTACGTGGAGTTCTGGCTGCGATACGCCAGATGGATGCAGGTGCAGGGCATGGTGGGCAACAGAAACGAGATTGTGTGCCGAGAAGAGGTCCGCAACATCTTCCGTCGCGCTTGCGCTCTCTTTGTCCCGATCAGCCAACCCGATATCCGCCTGCACTACGCTTATTACGAGGAGTCGCTCGACAGGCGTGACGTGGCGACCGACATCCACCAATCGATTCTCATGCACATGCCCTCTCACCTTGACACGATGCGCTCGATGGTGAACACCTACCGCCGATCCGACAGTCTCAAGAATTCGCTCAGCATCTTGCAAGATTTGATCGACAATGTCCGTGATCACTCATCCCTCAAAGGTGCTCTAGTGGCCGAACAGGCTCGCATCATGTGGGTCATCGACGGCGATATTGAGGGAGCTCGTAAGATCTTTGAAGGCAACCAGGCACAGGTCCTGGATTCTGAGAGCTTTTGGGCCGGCTTCTTGAACTTCGAGATAAGCCTTCCTACCTCAGGAAAAGAAGAGCCCAATCGCTACTATTACGTGAGGCGCGTCATTGACGGCATTCGTGGGAAGTCAGGGCTCTCTCCAGAGGCAATCGCAGGTCTAGTGCAGACATACATGGGCTACCTTCAGGAGCGAGGTGGCCTAGAAGCGATGCGCGAGTGGACTGAGTTGGATGCAGAGATCCACGCGACCGACAAGCCGCTCAAGGGGACTGATGGCCCGCCGGGCGGCAGGGGAGCCGATTCAAACGGTAACAGTTAGGAACATACCGCGTTTCCATTGCCTCCCCTTCCCCCGCCTAAGTATCGTGAGTTCACCATGCCGGTCAATCACATTGACCGTTATCACCAGCCCGTCTACGAGCAGCTGCTGGACGGGCGTGACCCTGAGCGTGTCATTGCACGTGAGCGCCAGCGTCAACGCGAGCGTCACGAGCGCCGGCGCGAGCTTGAGCTCGAGCGCTCGGCAAGCGCGACCCAGGTCAGCAGTGGCCGGTCAGATGTTCCTCGTTGACCACGAGATCACGGGGTCGCTCTTTCCACATGAGGAAAGAGCTCTTTAGGACCTTCTTGCAGGAGATAGAGAATTGCATGGAAGTGACATGGGTTGGATCGCTCTTGCGGTTCATAGATAGCTTGTGAATGAAAGATCCCGTGTTAATACCTTGCTGAATGCGAATACACGTCCCAATCAAAAGAAAGTGAAGCCAGTTTGGCACGTGGACGTTATCTTGGTTCGTGACATGTGATGATCTGGTTTGACTTTGTTTAAAGCTGGCTGATCCCATCCCCGAAGCGCAAGTCGCGGATAGTAGGCCGCCAGATACACCAATGGCGCAGAAGATCATCGCGCGACGGAGATGCTGTTCTTGCGCAGTTCCCATCCCCGAGGTCCATATCGCGGACAATGCGCCGCTATATCGAATAGTGGCATAGAAACTCAATGTGCGACCGAGATGAAGTCCTTGCGCCGCCCACTCATCCAAACCAGCCCTTCCCTTCTTTTCGTTTCTGTTCCTTCATTTCCTCCATCTGTGATCACGTCGCGTTAGCACTTCTCCTCCTGCAGCTTTCTCGTCTCTCCAGATGCGTGGGAGTCACTTACCCATGACTTCTTGCATTGCTTATACGCTCTACCAACGTCAGCATCAAAAGCGCAAGACGGGGTGAAAATGAGCAGTGCGGACGCACTCGAAATAATCCATACACATCGCGCGATCGCCTCCATTCCGTCGCATGCATTTCAGACTGCGGTTTGCAGCGTCTTGACAGGGGTCGAAGTATTCGCTGTGGCGTTTGCTGTTTGTCGACAGAATGTTAGAGATGTGCAAGAGGATTGGGGTGGATGTGTGGTGAACGGACCTGGAGAATCGTGCGGAGCCTTTATCCCATGCTGAGTCGGGTTTTGATTCGAAGTCTCCTGATGACTGGGAATTTGAGGAGGACATTGTGCGTGATTTGAGTGATGGGGATAGATTGGAGAGGTTGCCACGAGATGAAGTGTCGATGGGAAGTCAAGGTCTGTGCACGAGAATAGAGTTGGTTTAGTGCGATTTATGGAAATTGGTGCCTGAGGCGTCAAGTGTTGATGCATGCATGTTACCATGCTTCTCGATATGTATGGTACAAAATGGCATTGGGTATCTTGAATTGAAAAATTGCCTTCCATGACTATTGCACCTCCTACTCGGCGCACAGGATTGTACCACCGTCCGCGCACGATCCCAGGCCGGCATCTTTGACCGTCTAAAATGTTCTGTTAGCTCTAGGGCAACTTGAAGTGAAGGGCATAAAGGCACAAAATCGTACAAACTTGGAATGCTCGAACTCGCCAGATGGATCAGATTTGCACTGGGAAAATCGAAGTCAGTGTTGTGGCTCAGCAAGGCAGCGAGAGCACGTACGCAGAAAGTGTCTGTCGATGAATTAGCAAAGGCCGTTCTCTGTTCTCATGTAGATGCTTACATAGTCCTTGGGCTTCGCAACCTCCATCGCCTCCCCATCCTCGGTTGCAGTAGGCGCCGATCTCCTGGCTCCAGCCCATCCCGATCTTGAGCTTGGGTTCTGGGTTTGGGCGTGGTGCGGCCATGCAGTAGGCAAGCAGGGTACTGAGGAGGAAGAAGATGATCTGCATTGTGGTGGATCGATGCGTGAAATAGTTCGATGGCGGTGTGGTGGTGATTGACGGAGCTGCCGGAATCTCGACTCTTTGATGTTCCTGCGTTGCCTTCTTATATCCACGGCGTCAAGGCTGTGTTGAATGAGGCACCCATGATGGGCCATCAAAGCGCTCGGGTTGTCATTCTCGAGCACTCTGAGGGCACTAATGGAAAAGACCCGACTCCTGCAGCCATTAGTGGTTCTCCAGAACGATGGCCTACGAGCGACGAGACCCATACGAGGCAGTACAAGCTAAGGAGTATGACAGCGCCAATAGCAATGCCACAGTCTGAATGTGGCGCTCCTCCTGATCCAATCTCCGTAGGCATTTCTAAGTTCTTGGAGCCATGGCCTTCTCAAGTAGCATGGACCATTTCAGGAAAGAGGCCTCTCGTGTCGACGCTTGGTGTCTGACCTTAGACATTCGTAACTCCTCTTGTGTACTCTCGGACATCCCTCCCAACTGTTCCGTACTGAGACAACATGAGTAGTCGGAGCTCTGCTAGCCCATTCGGTATGTAATGTACCCCACAGCATGCGTCAGGAACATCTCGTGATTGGTCTTGGCAGGCTTGGGGAATCCTAGTCAGGCTTGTCCCGTGCTCGTCCCATCCGAAACCCTTAGGTTTAGCAGTAGTGTTCAGTAAGGTCGTGAGACGCATTGGCGTATTCGAGATGTCCATAAAATTGTTCAGATGATGTGTCCTTGATGTGGAGCCCAGTAAAGTTGTGAAGCCTTGGTCTTGGAAGGTTGGTACAGTCGTCGGGAAGGGGTGGTGCCACATGATGTTTGCCAGACATAGCAAATGCTAGAATGCTGTTTGAATACGACGACACATGTTCTTGGGATTCTTAAGATCAGCGGAGCGCTGGTCGGTGTTGTTTGCCAGGAAGTCTGCGATGTAAGCATTGCTCTTCACTCCAAGTGCATCCCTACAATTGAAGGGAGTCTCAGTGCCCCCAGACGATGACGAGCGAATTTCGAAAGGCCTTGTTCACGACGTAAGGCAGTACGAATCTGCTCAGGCTAGGACTAGATCAGAGGAGCGTCGAGTGGTCTATTGGAAATGGGTGAGTCGGCTCGGTAAACATGGCTCGCTGTTCCCGATTCTGTCGGTCATTTCGTGTGAGGAGCAGCATAATGAAGTCGATGTGTCGATGAGCCCTACTAAAACTCAGAGACCAAATCCAGGTATACGATGATCGTGGTTGGTCTTTCGATTTGCTTGTGATTGGCAGAACGGAGGGGAAAGGTGGAAGAAGTCGTGAAGTTGCTGCCCACGCGGATTACGTAACCTTATACTAGTGCCGTTGCTAAAATTGGGGTGGCTGAATCGTCCTTCCTTTCTCAAGCTTCCACCTCACAACAACATATATCACAAGCAAGATCAGCTCAAGACGCCTCATGAGCGAGACCTGTCTCTTCGAGCGAAGGGCGATCGCATCTTCTGCTCAACGGTCTCAGCTGGCAACCTGCCGGAATGCGCTGACTGATTCAGTAGCAACGAGCACCATGGGGTAATACGCGCTCAGCTCTGCGCAGATGGAGCACTCGATCTCATGAGAGTGGTCTCGCTCACAGCATTTCTTATGCTGAGCTCACACTTGAACCATTAAGATGCCCAGCAACTCCTGGACTGGCACGGCTTTCCAGCTTTGTCAAAGCTTGCTGAAGCGGTGCAGCTTTCCTTTCGCTGCCTGGACAACACTGATCGTGCAACTCCCAGGCTGGAGTCAATCAATCGAAGGACAAACGGAACTGTCCGGGTGTGCATTCTCTCGAGATTCTTCCTTTTGTTTCATGACTCAACATAAAACCACCCGGTGCACGTGGCTGGCTGGGCGTGAGTGGCTTCTAGAGCGGTTCCAACAACCATGATTCGATGCGTGCTGACTCGTGCATCTCGCCTCGAGGGTAAGAGGTACTTATTCAATGACCCTTATTTGGGACAATCCTCAAGAGACAATCAATTGGCGGCCAATGCTGGCTGCCATCATGGCAATGAAATTTAGAAGCAAGTTAAAACCTTCCTGATACATGGCCGGACGCCAAAAGATGAAGTGGAAAGAACCAAGACTGCATGCGAATCTGGCTCAGACGTACCTCCAGGATAGACAAGTTCTACCAGTGGGTGTCGCAAGATACACTGCCCCTCGCTTTCGGGATTCAAAGGTGGCCCCCTCCCCCGGTATATGAGTTCTTGCCGATGACAAAGAATGGGGAGTGGTGGTGATAACGGCCGAAACTCAGAACCGAGGCCAGGCAAGTCGTCACGACTCGTCCATGGCTGAAATGTGAGACCGGTCTTTAGTTTCCGAATTGAGGCGGTCACTCTAGACCACGGGTTCCAGAAACGTGGACTTTGCGGCGCAGATGTCTGCTCTGGGCTGTTGACCTCAACCACCTCGAAGGAAGGAAGTCTCACGCCCTGACTCGTTCTCAAGGCCTCGAAACACAATCCCCTCGGTCAACGCGACATCGAGGTGGAGCGAGACCCAGTCGACAATGCCGGGCCTTTTGAGCATGCTCTCGCCTGGTCTTACTGCACTTGCTGACTCTTGTCAGACGTCATCCCGTCCTGAAGTTGGGGTCTCCACGCCAAATATCCTGGATTGAGGTTCAATGGGTAGGAGAATCCTAGCTCAGTGTACAACCTTAAACAACAGCCGAAGCGATGCCACATTCAAACCTAGAGCAACCGTATGGAATCGCGAATGAGATGAGGGCCACTCACCAGCATGATGCTGCAATATCCGAATGGGGTAAATCGCGCGTGAAATGGCTCGACCTATCATCCCCATCTTCAATGCCTTGAATGATGACGCTCGCCACTCCAGGAGGAATTCGGAGTTCCTTCGTGTTTGAGGTTTGTCGTGAGAAGTGTTGATGATGAACCACAAACTCCCACCTTTCTTCCGGATTGCTGGAGCGGCTATCGCTTTTCAGAAGGAACGCTAGAGATATTGTACGTTGACGCAAATTTGGCCACTGGCAAGCATTTGGATCTCGTATCTTGCTGACTCCCTGACAGACGTAGCGCATTGCCGGTGTTCACGCAGCTGCTACTGCTGCAGTCGTCAAGACCACCTCCAGACCCACAAGCCTGGAGGTCGCGATCGAAAGCAAGAGTGCGGCACTTGGATATCAGGACCTCACTGGCTTCAAGATGGAAGCCTCGTCTTCTGGACCTGCTCTGCTAGCGCGTAGCCTGTTCGGCAAGCCAGGCCAGGCTGGCGATCCAAATGTCGAGCCAGCTACTGTCCCTCTGGGGGCACAGATCTTTTCGGTATGCTGCCGCACTATCTCTCGACTTCACAGGCTGACCGAAAGCGATGACATCTGTAGATGTGCCTATCGCTTATCACATTGCCTGTCCTCGGAGCCTGTTTAACTCGTCGTGTCGAGCGGATACACAAGTGGGCTCGACTACCAATCTCAGGATGGCTGTTGCTTCTGATTTATGTTGACTCGTTTCTGTTCATATTCGTAACCGCATTACTGAAGGACGTTGGTATAAACAAAAACAGCCAGATTTGCGATGGGGCCATCTTGCTATGTAAGAAAGCTTCCCGCACTTCACAGATTACATGCTGACGTTGGCGCCAGGTCTTGCATGTTATATGAGCACAAAAGTGCTGATCTATCTCTTTCTTGTGGAGAAAGCAGTGCGTTAATATCATCGCCCCTGCTTGTACTCAGCCTGACTTGCTTTCAGTGGATCGTTCGAGGATGTCTGCAGCGACGAAAGGAGTCGAAGCTTTACCTGTTCAACTGCTTCGGCATGTTGCTACCGTATGGCATCTGCGTAGTCTTGAATTTCATCTGGTAAGATCATGCAAATTCACAAGGATAGGTGCATGGACTAACTCCTGTGCAGGCGCATCTCGTTTATCGATACAAAGGGGAAATGCATCATCGGTATGGAGATCAAGGCATTGATGCCTTTGATTCTGTTTGAAGTGATCCTGAACATCTACTTGAACGTCTTGTTCATCATACCACTTCGGAGTAAGTCGGTTCGCAAACGAACGCGTTGATATTTCTAATGCTTTATAGAGCTGTACTCCTATCGCCACGGCAACGGGAACATGCGAAGGCTAGCCTTTCGAACCTTCATCGGGAGCTGCGCGACTTTACTCTCGAGCGTTGTCAACCTGACGGTCCTAATGTCTGTCGGCGGCGAGCCGGGCTGGATCTGTCTGCTGCTCTGCAACGCGGATAGTGAGTATCAGCTCTCTGAGCTTACATCTTTCCTCCGACCTAACATATTTTAGTTCTATTCTGCGTTCTCGTCCTCCACTGGGTCACCACCTTCGATTCTAGCGGCAGCACTCACCAGCCGACACCTTCTTGCTCCTGCTCCATCCCTGGCGGCTCCAATATCACCGGATCTACAGCTGTTGGCGCCATCGTATCGAATACGCAATGCCAACTCCCTGAGCCTGCATACGTCCAACGAAGGAAGCGTTGCAGCGATGAGGACTTCCCTGAAGGCTGCTGGAAAGCTCATCCTTGGGACGTAGCGAGGGTTCCGACATGTGCTGGTCCTGCTGCAGTGTCTTGTGGAGTGCACAGTACGTGTGAAGCGAATCATGAGGGAAAGAAGGACAACAAAGACGCGGCAGGCGACAGTGTTGCAGAGGTGGATCTTGAGGGCAATCGGTGTTGGATTGAGGTTGAGAGGAGGATTAGAGTGCATGACGAAAAGGTGGATAAGATTGAGGAGGTCAAGAGTTGAGGAGATGTACTACGCAAGCACCATGTTCATTGGCATGGTCCGGGAGCGCGACTGCAAGGTCGACAGGAATGAATAATCTGGACAGCGAGCAGTTAGTCCATATTCGGTAAACGAGCGATTGCAACACTCGCCAGAACTTCTGGACTCTGGAGCTGGCATATGATTGAATCTAGTAGCACCGACGCAAAATACCTTCGATCAGGAAGTCCGATCTTTGGTCCATGAGCAGTAGCCGAGCGGGTTTCATCTGCGAAAAGCCTTGCGAGCCTGTAGTCTGTGTAGCAATGAGGAGCTCGCGGCTTGTGACACGGAATATACACCGGTCAACGCTTGGCATCTGCGACCTCTAGTGCAACGGCTAGGTGGAACGAGGAATAGCAGACATGCAGAGGGACTGGTCTTGCGTTGATTGTGCTGGTCCCCGAAGTCAAGCACCCATGCTTCCACCCGGGGTCTTGCGAAGCGAATTGGTATTCCCCCTTGACTCCGGTGAAGAGCTAGCATGAGGGCACGCTCCTACTTCTTCACATACCAAGCAGAAGATCTGATACACCGAGGAGCGCGGTGGTGTCTTGCCGGTGGCATATGGCAAGCTTCGCTTTGCTTCAGACAAGATCGATGTTGTGCTGGCGGAATGACGATTGGGCCGATCTGCGCTGACCGAAGACAGCTACTCTCCCTGTGACCGTCAGCTCTATGTTTCTAGTTGCACGGAACGCTAAGAGCGTTGCTCATGTCAATCTGAGGTTGTTCTGGCCGGATGGGCTGTCGTAAATCGTGGAGGTGGGAGCGAGCATAAGTTGCTCTCTCTGCCCAGTTTTCGTCTCGTCGTTCAGACAGCAAAGAGATTCGATCAACAGTATCTTCGCCAACAGCTCAGGGAACCATTTCGAGAATCAACATGAAGTCCTTCTTGAACCTCATCGTCGCCGCACTTGGGTAAGTGTCAATCTCGAAGAATAGGCATGGTTACTGACATCTTGCCCTCTAGCCTCGCTGCTCACGGTGAGTTGAGATCTCGATGAAGCATCGTATGGTGCTAACAAGACCCGTAGGCGTAATCGCTGCACCAGCCGAGGCGGCTCAGGCTTCCAATGCAGTCGAAGCAGTTGCCGCTCACAAGCCGTACTGGTGCGGCGACCTGGGCAACAATGCTATATGCCGCATCGGCGGCTGTCTTAGCGGCGAGTCCAGCAAGTTTTGGGACGAAGGCTGCCCTAATGCCGACTACTACTGCTGTGTTGAAGAGTAGCTTGAGAGGGATGGAACTGATGGTCAAGTTTGCTTGACGGGCAAAGCTTGAGACGACGGCTTGGCTTCTTTCCTTGTCTGAACTTGTTGTCTGTCCTTACAGCCATATATGTTGCGCAGTATGTATTTCAAATCACATGAAGACGTCTTCATCCAGGTACTTGCTAGATTTGAAAGGGTAAGTAGCCGGACTTTACACGTGATAGGCATAGGGTTCGGCCCGGAATGCGCTAAAAACGCGCCAACGAACCCTGCGCCTATGTCATCTAGAAGATCCGTCACAACAACTGCTTCTCACACGAACACCTCTCCCTCCTCACTCGCGCTTTGCGAAGAGCGCGTCGACACGAACAGCAAAAGTCAGAACATCGAGAAACAGCTCGAAAACTTTGGCAGGACCAAAAACCCCGAGGTCTGACCACATTTCATCAAACGCGGCGACAAGGCTCCCTGCCTGGGGAGCGCGCTGCCTTCACGTTCACGACACGACACGACCCGATCTTCCTCCACGCTACGCCCATCACCGCACCGAAAACACGATGCCGAGCGACGGATCATACCCGACCGCCGAGGGCAGCTCGCGGAAGCGACTTAAGACCAACTCCCGCGATGCTGGCCGCCCCGCGGGCTACCCTTCAAAGAGCCCAGAGGTGGTGTCGTTGGTCGGTTCGACGCCCGCGAAACCTCAGAACACCGCCAGCACTGAGCTACTAAATCAAATCAGCGGACAAGAAAATGGTGCTCCCTGTGCACACGAGCAGTCTCTTCGTACCCTCCACGGCGACCTCGACACAATGCGGCAACTCATCACGTGTAAGATCTGTCAGCGATTTCTCTACGAGCCCTACGCCCTCACATGCGGCCATACATTCTGCTACAGCTGCCTCTCGCAGTGGATGGGACAAAACAACAAGAAGACTTGCCCTGACTGCCGCACGGTTATCAAAGAGCAGCCGGCGCCGTCTTACCTCATCCGAGAGTTGGTAGTGGTGTTCACGAGCAAGAGCGAATTGTTGCCAGATGGTGAGACTTCGGAGGAGCACAGCCAGATGGCGAAAGAGGAGGCGAGTATCGTGGCTGCGGATAAAGCGACCGATGCCGGCAGAGTTGGCGGCTTGTTCAAAGGCTGCTTCAAGAAGGGCAACAACCGAGGACCGCTGCTTGCAATTCGGGATCACAACGATAACGTGGATAGATGTCCACAGTGTCTACACGAGGTTGAGGACGGCCGCTGCAACATGTGCAACGTCCGAGTGCGCAACGAGGACGAGGATAGTGATCTAGGCTGGAGTGATGATGACACCGATGAAGAGTTGGACCAAGAGTTTCTCGACGACTTGGCTCGCGATGCGGACGCCGACCTTGCCTACGACGGCTATTCCGACTTTGGCGGGTACGGAGCATACGGAGGGCCGCCCAGCATACCGATTTCCAACAGCGAGGACGACGAGGACGATGACGAAGATGACGAGGAGGCGCGAGAGCAGAGGCGAGGTTTCATCGTAGACGATGATGAACCGATCCGCTACAACAGCAGCGACGATGGTCTGTCTGATTCTGAGGTCACGGAGGTGCAGGCCCCCAATCGTCGTCAGATGCGACAAGCTCCTATTGTGTTGTCAGACGATGATGAGGATGATGATCCCCGGCCTGCGCCTTCTCGTCGCAGAGGTTTCCGCACAGCAAGGAACTTGGAGGCCGAACAGCGATCGGTCGGCACAAGTCAAAATTCTGACTCCGAGGACGATGACGAAGATGACGACGAGCCAATACAGCGCAACAGCCAACGCAGCAGGAATAGAATTGCGGCAAGGATGACTCGACGCCCTACCACCGTCATCAGTGAGCCCAGCGATGATGATGACACCAGCAGTGACCCGGAATCTGAGGGCCACAACGAAGAGACAGCTGCGATCGGTGGCTTCTCTCCCCTGCAGTATGCCGAGCATGAAAGCGATGATGGATCTCATGGATATTCCAATGGTCACGAAGACGATCGATCTGAAGGGTATGATGACGGAACGGGCGCAGCGGAATTTGGGGATGGCTACGACTACGGTTGGGGTGATGAGGACGGCATGAGTGATGCGTCCGACGAGCAGAGTACGGCTACTGGGTGGTACCCAAATGCCCTTTGACCCGGTCTTGCACGCTCATTTCTGACTCGCATCACAGGTACTCAGGCTAGTCGCCGTGAGCCCCAGCCCGACTTTTCGCACCGTCTGCATACGCTTGGCCCGCGCCGCAATCGCTTCGCCTTTCCACCAAATCCATTCCTACCACAAGCAGCCGCGCTGCCCGGCTTTCAGAGTCACCAAAATTTCGACCGTCCTGAACAGAGCCCTCCCGAGCAACGGACATTTCGAGCCCCGTCTGCCGCGTATCGACCTGTCCGACCCGTTCCCACACATCCTTTCAACCTGGATTCCACTCTCGCATCTATCCGTCGCAACCAGCTGCAGCAGCCAACGACCCGGTCCGGCAGTAGACGCAACAACTCCGCAGTGAGCAGTCAGAGCAGCACTGGCGGTGTGGATGTCCGTACTCCTGTATCTGGATCATCTGGAAGCAGTCGCACAATCCGCGCTGACAGTGGCATTCGGGGGAGACAGTCCTACGATATTGCATCGGACTCCGACTAAGGGGTGCACACTCAGGTGGATGAGAGGGATGATGGCTTCGGGTCAGCAAATGCTGCGCATTTGAGGGCTGGACCGGGCTACTTGACAGCGCTTGAGCATTTCTTAAAAGAGAGCTGGGAGAGTTGAGACCGATGTGTAGTATAGTGATACCCTTATCCCATGGATTGTCACGTGCCGTGGGCCGACGCCGGCTTTCGGCAAGTTCGACCTCCAAACCCTCACTCGACGTCTCAACCTCGTCTGGTATATCGCTCGTCTCTAACAACTATCATCGCTCTGCTCCTCTGACCATTCCAATCTATAGATTTGACGAATCGCATGCTGGGATCCTGGCAGTGGCACTTGGTTGGCTGGTGCCGGAGAGCTCTCACCGGCGAGTGAGGAGGCAACCACATTGCGCGGTTCCACAGGGCTGGGCCAGCCTTTTCCGATCGTGCGGCCCATTTTAAGCAGTGTGACTGCGACCGCCGCCTACAACGTGATTTCAGCGTACTGGTGGCGGTGATCTCAACCTCGCCGCGAGTTCCGAGTGACCAGCGGTGGCGACGCTGCGACTGTCTCCAGCCAGCTGCGGATCTGGCACCTCGATTTCTCAAAATGCTTGCTGCTGCCTCCCACTAGACAGTTCACCTTGACGTGCGCAAATTCAAATCGTGCAGCTCCGCCGCCTTGTGGGCGCTCTCCCACCGGAAATCTGCTGAAGCTCCGTTTCCTGACTCAGTATGGAGGACGAACAAGGACCGTCGCACGAGGCGAACTCACCATGTCACCTTTGGAGAATGCCGCAGGAGATCATCGACATAATCATCGACATGGCATACGGCCACAACTCTCGAGACGGCGTCAAGACAATCCGGGCTTGGAACGAAGAAGAGATCCGAAGGAAGAAGCATGGTGGCCACGAATACGAAATGAAGCCCTTCAAGCCAAAGGTCGACGAATTCATGGTCTCGAAAGCTTTCTTCGTGCTCGCTGCCAAAGCTTGGTTCAGTGAGCAAACTTGGCTCGATGGACCGACCTACAAATCCTCCTTCTTCCGTGGCCGGCTGTTCTACGAGTACGGAACGTACATACAGCGACCAGCAGATTCCAGATTGGAGGCCATCGTGTCATGCCCGAGACTGCATACTGCGCACATCGATGTCTCGCCAGACCACTTTGATGAGCTCATATTGAGTGACAGTTCACCAGCCAGCGACCCGAAACTGCCGTGGCTTGATCAGCTTGGTCCGAGCGACTTTGAGAAGCTGAGGATAACCGCTGCTATCAAGAAGGCCAGCGGACTGAGGCACTTCTCCTTGCGAGAGACTGCGTGTTACTTTCCCAAGAACGATGATGAGCGCGAGATGTGGCATACCAATGTGAAAGCTTTGGAGCAATACTTGCGCCCATTCGTAACAGGTCAGAAGAAGACACCCGAAGATGATTATCCTTTAGATCGCCCCCGCCCACTCTACTCTGGGTCCAGAGTTTGCTGGGAGACGTCGGGACTGCTGCCTGAAGATTTTTGGAAGGAAAGGACCAGAAACGGAGGACCCTTCCAAGTTGCTACTAGATACAGAGGGTTGGAAGAACGGAAAGAGAAGGCGAAGGAGCTGGGAAGCATTTTCTTGGAGCGTATGTCCAAGCTTCAGATAGATCCAGAGGAGCTACTTCAGCTTGCTATGGAGATGAAGAAGAAGCAGGAGCAGGAGAAGGAGCAGGCTTCCAATCGAGCAACAGAAGGCGATTCCGAGCTAATGAGCTTTGCCACCCGGGAGCGAGAGTCTGTGCCCACTACGCCACCGCCTCATGAGGCACCCAAGGCCGAGGATCAGGAATGTCAGCCTTCTCCATCGACCGCCGATGTTTCCATGGCCGAGAGCAACGATGCGGATGAAGATACAGCCCAGGCTACGTCTGGTGACTCACAACAAGACATGCCTCATATGTGCGAAGACTCAACTAGCAATGACAGACTCGAGCAAGCAACGACCGCACTGCGGGTTGCGCTCGCTGCCTGACGCGGCAACCAGAACGACAAACGTGCCTGAAAGGACAGCTGATGACATTTGGAATCATGATTTAAGCTTCATGGAGGCGCAAACAGAACTATGTCAACGAATGAGCGAGACGTTGGAATGTAGTGCACAATTTATGGATGTATGGATCTTCTTTTGAAAGACCGGTTTGAGACAGCAATCCCTTATTCTTTGACCTGAAAGCAATGATAGTCTATGTCGGGAGCGCGTTCACCAATTCAAACATCTGCATGCCTTCCTTGCGCCGGGCTTAACGAAGCTGACTTCAGCACAGGCATCATGTCTATCACAACAACAATGCTGGTGCCGATGGGCCTCGTGGCGGCCTACCAAGCACAGCCGAATACCGACAAGCGCAAAGACGCGTTGCTGGGGTTCATGTCTCGCTCATTCTATTCCATCAGAGGGAATCTCTCTCCATCTCTGCGGAGATACTGCGTCACTCTGGCTGTCACGCTGCAAGAGAGCATCGAGAAAGATCTGCGCAGATTCAACGAGCAACATGAGTCCTTTGGCCTTTTCAAATCTCACGAGACTTCGTGGGTCTTGAAGAGTGGTGTATCTGGACGTGCTCGGTATGGGGATCTGTAATGCCTGGTGATGCTGGCATGCTGTATGCTGGCATGTGTGGTCGTAGAAGGCTTGAGCCATCTGAAAAGAGCGAATAAAAACGAAGCACGCTTTTGATGTCGTATATTTCCACCCAAATTGTCTACACGAATGCTTTCTGGTGTCGAATCGTCCCTTCCCTACAAGACGCGACTGCCCAATGTAGATTAGTGTAGACGTGTAGACCGGGAAGTAGCGAGGGAAGCACCTGCCGCAAGAGCGTTTTCAAGCGAAGTGCCGCTGGCCTTTTACTTTCGTGGGAGCTTTCAGCGGCTCACTTCATGTCACACTTCGCCCTCACAAATACAATGTCGATGAACATCACCATCACGCTCCCTCTGGATGTCATTCGGAGCCTCCAGTCAGCTCAAACTGAGGCCACAAACAATCCAGATGTGAACATTGCGTGCACCACAGCCGCGATCGCCGCAGTCGGACAATTGCCCTACAAGCTGCAGCCACACGAAACTACGCCCAGGACCATCGTTCCCACTCCCTCGACCGAAAACAAGCGCCCAGGGGCCGGCGTCGACGATGTACACTCCATTTCCGTCACCATTTTGCGCTATGGGAGCAGTAAGATCCATCAGTTCAATGGCCGTTGCAGCACGCGCATCTCCTCTCTGTTTGCGTTCATGGAAGAGGAGACCGGAATAGCCTATAATGACATAAGGATCGCTTTCGGCGGCAAGCCGCTCCCGACTGGCGGCACTTTGGATGAGGTGAGTGTCGAAGGACCATCTACGCGATTGCATGGCGTTGACTTGTTCTGCTGCAGGCCGGGATCAAGAGCGGCACTAAGCTGCACATGTATCCGACGTTAAGAGGGAGTTGAAACGCAGGGCAGTCTGATGAAGAACTCAAGGTATCCAGAAAGGGGCGCATCAGGCGTGATGGAACGCGACATAATTCAAAGGCGATGGGTTCCTATCTCATCATTGGAGTTGCCGTCGGCGTGTTGGCGACTTCTGTCAGAGTGTTGAGCGTTCAATAGCGTGGAAGTCGAAATGTCAATGTGTTCAACCCCCGTCGTGTGTCGCGAAGAGTAGCAACGAACCAAAAATGCAAAGAGAGATTGTCTCTATCACCAAGATGGCTTTAGTCCAGCATACCATATACAAGTTGCTCTATCGTGAGCCTCGAGTGTCAGTGCATCTGATCTGTTATTGCAAGGCTCAGGGCCAAGTCAAGACGCGCAATCTTCCACCAAGAGCCAGAGAGCCATGTAAATCACGAGAGGGCTTTATGGTGAAAGAAGCTCAGTGAGTAAATGCACAGGTGGAGGCACGGGAGGGATGAGGTGAAGAAGCCTCTGCATTGATGCCTGGCCTCAAAATCAGGCATCAAGATCCGCATCCGCGAAATCTTGGCGCGGGGCGTTCCGATTGTGACTCTTGACTCAAAGGGAAGGCGGATGAATTTCTATCGACAACGCCGTTTGCCAGCAGAAGGATCTCTCTGTGCACCTGCCACCGCCCTCTGTCTCGACGCAACTTCCGATCCAACGTCTATTATTGCTCAATTCGCCCGCGAGACTGCGAGGACCACGTGAGCAGCATCTCGATCGAGCCTTCTCCCGCTCTCAGCCAACGAAGGCGCCGCTGTCAATTCCATCACTGTTCGAAGTCGCGCAATCATGGCGACCAACGGCGACTACCCTCCTTCCGACGACGAGTCCCCTCCTCAGTCCCCTACCCTTGAGGCGACGCAAGACACCGGCGATGCTCCAGAGGAACCTAGAGCGAAAGGCCCAGCACCAGCACCTAAATCGGCGCTGAAGAAGAGCAACGCGGCGGCCGCTGCTGCCGCTGCCAAACCACCTCTCCCGGAACAACCAGAGCCTTCGACGCTCAACGTCTCCGAGCTCACACCACTCTCGCCAGAGATTATTGCCCGACAAGCAACGATCAACATCGGTACCATTGGACATGTCGCCCACGGAAAGAGTACGGTTGTCAAGGCCATATCCGGCGTCCAGACTGTGCGATTCAAGAATGAGCTCGAAAGAAACATCACCATCAAGCTTGGTTATGCCAACGCCAAGATCTACAAGTGCGACAATGAGGAGTGCCCGCGCCCAACATGTTACAGAAGCTACAAGAGCGAGAAGGAGGTGGATCCGCCGTGCGAGCGTCCAGGATGTGAGGGTACCTACCGCTTACTGCGACACGTCTCGTATGTTCATATGATTTCTGAAGATGAAGGGAAGGATGCTGACGTGTAGTAGATTCGTTGACTGCCCCGGACACGACATTCTCATGAGCACTATGCTTTCAGGAGCTGCCGTTATGGACGCTGCTCTTCTTCTCATCGCCGGTAATGAAACTTGCCCCCAGCCCCAGACATCCGAGCATCTTGCAGCCATCGAGATCATGAAGCTGCAACACATCATCATCCTCCAAAACAAGGTCGACCTCATGCGGTCAGAAGCAGCAGCGCAGCACTACGAGTCCATCAAGAAGTTCATTCGTGGTACCGTGGCCGACGACTCGCCCATCATCCCCATTTCCGCGCAGCTCAAGTTCAACATCGACGCTATCAACGAGATGCTCGTCACTAAGATTCCAGTTCCGATGCGCAACTTCCAAGACGACCCGCACCTCATTGTGATTCGATCGTTCGACGTCAACAAGCCCGGTTCGGAGATTGACGAGCTGCAAGGAGGTGTTGCTGGAGGTTCCATCTTGACTGGTATCCTGAAGCTTGGCGATGAGATTGAGATCCGACCTGGAATCGTGTCAAAAGATGAGCAGGGCAAGATCCAGTGCAAGCCCATCTTCTCGCGTGTCATCTCCCTTTTCGCCGAGAACAACAGCCTCAAATTCGCCGTTCCAGGTGGTCTTATTGGTGTTGGAACTCGCATCGACCCGACTCTTTGCCGTGCCGACCGTCTGGTCGGTTTCGTGCTGGGTCTGAAGGGCAAGCTCCCCAAGATCTTCACCGAGATCGAAGTCAACTACTTCTTGCTCCGACGATTGCTCGGAGTCAAGACCGCCGATGGAAAGCAAGCCAAGGTTGCTAAGCTCTCCAAGAACGAAATTCTCATGGTCAACATTGGCTCTACAGCGACTGGTGCGAAGGTGCTTGCGGTCAAGGCCGATCTTGCAAAGCTGCAGCTGACCAGCCCTGCCTGCACGGCGGTGAACGAGAAGGTGGCACTGAGCCGAAGAATCGAGAAGCACTGGCGATTGATCGGCTGGGCGACCATCACGAACGGAGAGACGCTGGACCCGCAACAGAACAGCGACTAAGAGAAGTCGCTACGTGTATGAAAGTTGGGAGCATGGCGTCGTGGTCTGAAAGGAGAGAACGGCTTGCGGGATGCATATTGAGCGTTCGTTTCTGTTCGCGGAGTATGAAGCAGAGCGGCATGACTTGGGAGGCTGTGCAAAAAGGATAGAATCTGCAATGACTCTCACGTTTAACTTGCGTGCTCCAATTTCCACAACGATCAACTGGTCCATGTCGAAGTGTTGGTGGTAGTAATAGTGCTAGTTATGTAAGCGCGCACGTGCCTTCCCCGAGCTCCGATGTGACGGCAAGCAGCCAGCGTCGAGCTTCAGGTCGCCGCCATCACCTCCGCCGCTCATAATCTTAAACTCATCACAACGCTTTAATCGTCTTCACCTTGCCGAAAGCCACAGAACTTATCACCACATCGATCGACGCGCGCCACGATGAGCGCCGACCCGGAGAGAGATAATGCGCTGGACCAGTACAAGTCGAAGCTGCTTGACTCACGAGAATGGGAAGCGAAACTGAAGGCGCTGCGATTAGAAATCAAGGGCCTTCAACGGGACTTTGATGTGTCAGAGGAGAACATCAAGGCGCTGCAGAGTGTGGGACAGATCATCGGAGAAGTGCTGAAGCAGCTGGATGAAGAGCGATGTGAGTTGGTGAAGATGAGCATCGAGAGGATAGTATACTGATATACTGTGTGATGAACAGTCATCGTCAAGGCATCATCAGGACCCCGATATGTCGTCGGCTGCCGCTCGAAGGTCGACAAGGTGAAGCTGAAGCAGGGCACACGAGTCGCGCTCGACATGACTACCCTCACCATCATGCGCATGCTTCCTCGTGAAGTCGATCCCCTCGTCTACAACATGTCATTGGAAGATCCTGGACAGGTGTCATTTGCGGGTATCGGTGGTTTGAACGATCAGATCCGAGAGCTAAGAGAAGTCATCGAGTTGCCGCTGAAGAACCCAGAGCTCTTCTTGCGGGTGGGCATCAAGCCGCCGAAGGGTGTCCTGCTATATGGACCGCCTGGAACGGGCAAGACGCTGCTTGCAAGAGCCGTTGCCAGTTCGCTGGAGACCAACTTCCTGAAGGGTAGGTGTGTCGTCACTCATTTCCATACACTGCTGACTTGATAACAGTCGTGTCTTCCGCAATCGTCGACAAGTACATCGGAGAGTCCGCCCGTCTCATTCGCGAAATGTTCGGCTACGCCAAAGAGCATGAGCCCTGCATTATCTTCATGGACGAAATCGATGCTATTGGTGGACGACGTTTCTCAGAGGGTACGAGTGCGGATCGTGAGATCCAGCGTACACTCATGGAGCTTCTGAACCAGCTCGACGGTTTCGACTATCTTGGCAAGACCAAGATCATCATGGCCACCAACCGACCTGACACACTCGACCCGGCGCTGCTCCGTGCAGGACGACTAGACAGGAAGATCGAGATTCCTCTGCCAAATGAGGCGGGGCGATTGGAGGTGCTCAAGATTCATGCACAAAGCGTACAAAAGGAGGGCGAGATTGACTTCGAGAGCGTGGTGAAGATGAGTGATGGTCTGAACGGTGCGGACTTGCGAAACGTGGTTACTGAGGCCGGCCTGTTCTGCATCAAGGACTACCGAGATGCTGTGAGCCAGGACGACTTCAACAAGGCGGTGCGCAAGGTTGCGGAGAGTAAGAAGCTGGAGGGCAAGCTGGAGTACGAGCGCCTGTAAGCGATGGGCGGATACGAGAAACTGCATCATGGAATCAGCATGGCGTTGAGGATTCAGGCCGGGCAAGAGGTCTCGGATGACCACGTCGGGCTGCTGTATAATACCAATGGTATACTATGAAATGACTAGAGCGAAGCTATGCATCGTTTCCAACACATGCTCTCTTTCCTCTCGCTCCTGTTTTGGCTTAGCTCGAGTTCGAGAGCGTCAAATCCTTGCTCTTTCCAAACTTCGACTTTCATTCACCACGAACTTCTGCTCTGAACTTAAACATTTCCAACGTATCCAACCACGGCATTCAGCATCGTCGCTCGCTCACCTCTTTGGAACTTTGAATCTTCGCTTTCAAAGCATTGCCCGTTGACACTCTGCAAGATCTTCGACTTCGACCCGCTAAACTCAGACTTATGCAAATTTGAATCGTCTGACCAAGAGGTCTCGAGAGCAAAGAAGAGAAACAAAAGTCAGAGAGAGAAAGGTGGGCAATCATGAAAATCAACGCCCAATCAACTCTGTCCTCTCCGGAAGACGACAACGGTAACAGCAACCCCAAAATTCTCCTGGTCCCATACACATCCCAACACGTTCCCACCTACCATGCCTGGATGCAATCCCCCGAACTCCGTGAACTCACCGCGAGCGAGCCTTTGACATTGGAAGAAGAATTCGAAATGCAGAGGAAATGGCGGGAAGATGGGGATAAGCTCACTTTCATTATCTGCGCCGGCAAGGAAGGGGAAGCGGGAGGATGGAGAATGGTGGGCGATGTAAATTGTTTCTTGTTCGAGGATGAGGACGATGAGGGTGTGGTAGGGGAATTGGAACTTATGATCGCGGAGCCGGGGTTTAGACGGAGAGGGATTGGGAGGAAGGCGTTGAGGGTGTTTATGGGGTATATTCATCGGCATTGGGATGAGATTGTGGCGGAGTTTCGGTCTGCATCGTCTGCTGGGAGGAAGTTGTCGTATCTGCGCGTCAAGATCAATGAGGAGAATACGGGGAGTATCAAGCTGTTTGAGGGGTTGGGGTTTGAGAAGACGGGTGATGGGAAGGCGAATTTCTTTGGGGAGGTGGAGTTACGGCGGAAGGACTTTGGGACGAGAGAGGGAGAGGGGTTTGTGGAGGGAAGTTTTGAGGAATGTATGGCTGGCATTCCGGAGTGAAGAGAGGGATGGGAAAGAAGACATCACTAGGGTTCTGGGGACTTGGAGTTGTGCGTTAGGGTTGGGGTTAGATGGACTGAGGAGGCATAGAGGGCAGGTCGGACGCGATGGTTTCTGCTAGGACTATCGTTGATCGATGCCGGGGAAAGGTTGAAGGGAATCGAGAGAAAAAGGCAGGTTGGTCCTTTGAAGGCTCCAGGCCCAAACAGACCAAAGGCGGTCAGCGTTGTAAAGACTGTCAAATCTCTGACACAAAGCTGGTATAGATGCATCACAAGAAGGACGATATGGTGAGACGCTCATCACAGAAGAAAGTCTCACTTCATTCAAGCTTACAGTCTGCATTTCATATTCACATGATCCATAAAACTACATGTCTCTACAACTTGGCCTTGCCGCTAGCATTCTTGGTCTCCTCCTCGTACTTGACCTTCAGCATCCTTCGCAGAATCTTTCCACTCGCGCTCTTAGGAATCTCATCTGTGAACTTCACTCCACCCCTCAGGCGCTTGTGATTCGCCACCTTCTCCGCTAGCCAGCCTTGAATCTCTTGCTCCAAGCTCGGGCTGGCCTCAACACCCTGCTTCGGCACGACATAGGCGAGTGGCACCTCCGTCGCCAGATCTTCCCTGAACACACCCAACACTGCGACGTCATCGATCTTGTCGTGAGATGCGAGGAGGCCTTCGAGCTCGGCGGGAGGAACTTGGAAGCCCTTGTATTTGATGAGCTCCTTGACGCGGTCGGTGATGTAGAAGTTGCCGTCTTTGTCTTGATAGCCAACGTCACCAGTCTTAAAGTAGCCGTCTTCTGTGAGAGCGTTCTTGGTACCTTCGGCATTGTTCAGGTAGCCCTTGAAGATGTTGGGTCCCTTAAGCCATAGCTCACCAGTCTCGCCTTTGGGAAGTTCCTTCTCTTCTGGTGACATGTATTTGGCAGTCATGTTCGGTAGCAGGACGCCGACACTTCCAATGGTGCTCTGCCAGACTTCCCATGGCTGAGTATGTGTTGTTGGGCTTGTTTCGGAAAGACCGTATCCCTGCTTGATTGGGACTTTGATTCGCTCATACACAGCATCTACGAGTTCTCTCGTGAGCGGTGCAGCGCCAGAGTTCATCATTCGGAGGGAGCTGAGGTTGTACTTGTCGACTATCGGGGACTTCGTGAGGCCGAGAACCACTGGTGGGACGACGTATGACATGGTTATCTTGTGGTCTTGCACAATCTTGCACCAGGCTTCAAGATCGAACTTTGGCATGACAACGCATTTGAAGCCTCGATACAGACTTTGGTGGATCAGACAAGTCAACCCGTAGATGTGAAAGAACGGGAGAAAGGCCAAAATCGAGTCTCCTTCGGGGGCATCCTTGTGAGGCTTCCACGCTAGAGGAGTCTCCCCAGCTGTGAGTTGCTTTACGTTGGCCACAACGTTCCTGTGCGACAGCATGACACCCTGTACTTAATCAGCAAACGACATTCCCCTCAGACAGCCAGGGCACTCACTTTCGGCAATCCTGTGGTTCCACTGGAGTACACGAGAAATGCAAGATCCCGATCAGGGTCGACCTTGGCCCGCCTGAATCTCTGCGTGCCAGAGATGTTCCTCACGTTCGTGAAGTGCTTGAACTTGCCAGTTGGGTGCTTCTCATCGCCCATCAGCGCAATGCGATCTTCTGGAATCCCAACCTTCTTTGCGGCTTTCACAGCAATGTCCAAGTGTGCCATTTGCGTTATCAATCCCTTAGCTCCACTGTCTTTCAACTGATACGCCAACTCTTCCTCGGTGTAACCAGGATTGGCGGGAGACAAGACTCCGCCAGCGAAGTGCGTGCCCCATGTTATGGCTGGTGTGTCGATGCAGTTGGGGGTGAACAGAGCGAGGACATCGCCCTTCTGCCAGTCCCACAGGCCCTTCAATCCCTTGCCAAATTCGGTCGCGGTGCTCTTCACTTGGGCCCAGGTGTACGATCGATTGGTGTACGGATCAACGTAGATGACCTTGTCGTCTGGGAAGTCTCGTTCTTTGCTCTCCTTTTGTCTGTTCTCGAACATGAAGTCCCAGAGGCCAACATTTGGGATGTCGATTGGCGGGTAGCTGCGGTAGGTAACAGGTTAGTAAATGGAGTGTGAAAGAGCTGCAATTGAGGGTTGGCGTACAGAGATTCGGTCGGCATGTTGGGCGATTTGTCAGGTAGCCGGATCAGACGACAGGGGAGATGATGACCTTGCAGAATGCAGAGTCGAAAGAGAATGCATCTTCTACACGCCCAAGAGCCAGCCTCTCGTCGGCCGGTTCAGTGATCAGAGTAGCCGAATGGATCAACACCGAGGCATCTCCATCTCGTCAGCTCCACGTGCCTGGCCGCGCTAGCGCCCCCCGGCCAGTTTTGTGGGGTCCGCGGCCGCTAGCGGTACAGGGTATCTTGTTGTCTCGACTTCCATTCTTTCTCCGAACATCTTCTCTCTATTATCATTATACTATGGAAAGACCCAGGCCACCATGGTCAATGCAGACTACCCAACGATCGAGATCAACCTCACTCGAGAGGCTGTCCCCAATGGCCAAGGGTACAAATACGGCGTTCAAGGACATCCATCCTTCTGTCACGTCTGCCTTAACTTTGACTGGGACGTTGCAAAAGCACTCTATATGCTCCGAGAAGGTGTCATTCCACACCACTCACGCTATAAAGCAGTGTACGCGCGCCCTCTGCTTGAAGAGATCGAAGAAACAGCAGCGGATGGCTGTGGCTCCTGTCACTTGCTTCAGAAATGCATTCAGCGCTTCGCAAAACACAGCTTGGATCCGGACACCATGATCTCGATCACATACGGATCAAATTGCGTAGGAGAATATACCACGCTCGGCATCGATTTCGATCACATACCATGGGACCTCAACGGAAAATTGTCCGACCGCATGTTAATTGAGCTATTCACAGTGGCAGGAAACCTTTGCCCGTGGCCGAGCATCGGATCCACTATGTGCTCTCTACACCCTCAGAAATCCGGGCAAGAAATCCCCGGAGGAGCCGCATCATTTGTCTGCACAGACTCGTACTCGGACGAGGCTTTCCAGAAGATTAGGGCTTGGGCTGCAGAGTGCGAGCAAGACCACCCCTACTGCGACATTTACTCCTCCTTTGGCCACTTGCACGGCCTTCGAGGTACATTACCTCGACGGCTGATCCGTGTTCCCAGCAACGGCGATGCTGTTCACTTGACAGACGTACCTTGCGGCTCCAGCGACACAGCGATAAAGTATGTCGCATTGAGCTATTGTTGGGGTAAAGGCGATGGGTCAAGATTGAGTCGCGAAAATAAGACTGCTTGGTACACACTAATGTCGGGTCATGAGCTCCTCAAAGTTCATCGTGATACCATAAGAATCGCGAGAAATCTGGGAATACAATTTGTGTGGATTGACGCCTTATGTATCGTACAGGACGACCTCTCAGAGAAGGAGACCGAGATCGCTCGAATGGCATCTATATATGCGAACGCATACATTACGGTATCAGCCTCTGCGAGTCATGATGGAGCTGATGGCTGTCACACGTTCCCCAAGCCAAACCAGAAGATCGAGATCACTGACATGCACGGGGTATCATCCACCATATGGGCTCGAGAGACGCTGTCGCACTCGATGTTCGATTATGGTTCGAACCCATTCAACGGCAATCTATCGATGACAGACAGGTCGGCTGTCTTAACAGCTCTGAAGGATTACCCGATCATGAAAAGAGGATGGACTTTCCAGGAGCGAACACTGAGCCCACGAATCTTACATTACTCGTCTCACGAGCTCATCTGGGAGTGTCTAGGCCACACTAATTGCGAGTGTGGTACCCTGTCGAGGTGGGTTGCAAGCCGAGCGTTGAAAGATCGACGCTTCGCTGCTGGTCTTCCACCGGACATCGAGACTCGAAGTGGCAGCACAGAACGAGCTCGGTCGCTGATCAAAAGGATGGCGAATCCTGATTTATTTTCTACAAAAACACTTCCTGAAATCCTTCGGAATGACTTCGCGGTTCTGACTGAATTAGGACCTAAATTCGAGAAGCTGATCCCCGACCTCACCTGGCAACAACTGTGGCGCGAACTCGCGAGCCAGTACTCTTCTCGACAACTCACGTACGCATCAGACGCCCTCGAAGCCGTCTCAGGACTTGCATCTGTATGGAGCGAGCGAGCGAAGTGCAGGTATCTAGCAGGACTTTGGGAGGATGACCTTGAGCGCAGCCTCCTTTGGAAGTGCGTCGACGATTCGGTAGCTCCCAGGCCTCAAAACATGTATTTAGCGCCGACCTGGAGCTGGCCCTGCATGCGCCGAGAAGTCGAATGGATCACGGAATTTGCATCGGATGGCACTCCTTCCATTTTTCGCGGCACTATCCTGCATGTGCAGACGCAGCCACGCTCAGACTTGCTTCCTCTCGGTGCCGTGTCGAATGGTTCTCTGGAAGTCAGAGGTCCTTTCGTCAAAGGCAAGCTCTCTTCGTGGAACGTCGCAGAGTTCTCAGACTCCTTCCTAATCCACCTTGGTCAATATCCATTCCGCATGAAGGTCGATTGTGTCCCTGAAGTCGAAGGTATGCTCGAACAGGACGTTTTTTGTCTCTGGTGGTGCACCGATGTAATCAATCCAGCTTTGGACACTGCACACGAAAGACTGCTGGTTCTCAAACAAGTTGATGATGAGCCTGACGTATTCTCGCGCATTGGCATTATTGAGTCTGCAGGCCCAGAAGCCCGATGGCAGAGTGAGTGTCAGGAAAAGATCTTCCGGATTGTGTGATACCATGAGATCACCTACCCGTGTTCGGTCAGCTTGCCATATTTGGAGTTGCTTAAGACTTGAAATCTGAGAGCACGCAGGAGTGCGTGGACATGCTCTCGGCTTAACGGCTGGAACGAGTTTACGCTAAACGCAATATCGAAGAAAACTTTGTACGACTGGTCGTGCGTGCTTCGCATAGAGCTGACACAGCTGACAGGATTGAGCCCCTACAAGATACAGAATCCTTCGCCTGGACCCAACGACTGGCTTCGACAGCGGCAGCTGGAAGGATCAGGATCTGCTGACTGCTTAAAGCTACGCCGCGTGGAGCCAAAAGTGGCAATATAGCTCCAGCACGTTGCCTTCCATCACCGCCCATCCTCATCACTCAAATTCTCGACGCCATGTTGATCGACCACGCAATACCGTACATTCCCCTTGCGATACTAAAATGGATTTACCCAATCCGTGAGAACAATCGCACCCGAGACCGGGACATGAAACTCCTGTGTTTGGGCCTAGGAAGAACGGGCACGGAATCACTACAGAAAGCTCTAAGAGATCTAGGTTACAATGAAGTCTACCACGGCTTCTTTCTCATCAGCGAGTCGGGCATCGGCGACGTCCTGCAATGGGAGCGACTAATGCGCGCCAAAATGGGCCCTTCTCCGCAGAAAGACTTCCTCAATCGGAAGGAATTTGACAAAGTCTTAGGAAACTGCATGGCTACGACAGACATGCCTGGTGCTATACTCGGGGTTGAGCTACTACGCGCGTACCCGGAGGCGAAAGTCGTTCTGAACCGCAGAAGGGACGTCGAAGCATGGTATCAGAGCCAACTGAGCACAATCGACACACTATACACCGACTGGCCGTCTTGGACGAGGAAGTGGTTCGAGCCGGTCACATTTTATCTCAGTGAATTGGTTTCGTGGATCAGAAGATCTAATGATTATGATTTTGTCAAGAATGGGAAGAGGGTGTATCACGAGCACTACGCCGAGCTGGAGGCGGAATTGAGAGCGCAGAATCGAGAATGGCTGGACTGGACTGTGGAAGATGGATGGGAGCCGCTTTGTAAATTTTTGGATTTACCTGTGCCTGACGCGCCGTTTCCGCGTGGGAATGCTGCGGCTGGGCAGTTCGCGGCGACTCGGGCGAGGCTGCATCATGATCGGATACTGAAGGCATATCGCAATATGGCTGTCATCGGCTCGATCGTGGTTTTTGTGGCTGCGGCGGCTGTCTGGTGGAATTTGAAGCATTAGCAAGATGGAGATATCGACAGACGCCAAGTTCAGGATGGATAGAAAATGAAGATCAGGAGTTTTTGTTGGATTAGGACGTTGTGTGCAGCACGGGTAATCAGAGTGAGCTGGGTAACGTGTGTTGTCATCATAGAAATAGGAGAAATATAAGGGAGACTTACGTGACTGTCGCTTTGTTGATGGTGGTATTGGCGTTCGTGATGTTTGGAAAATTGGAACGCCGCGCGAAAAGGAATGGGTGAGAAACGCTCAGACCAGCTTCGAGCGGCACCGAATCCGAATGCGACGTGTCATCTTTCACCTTCCTTTGTTCCTGTATCTTGTTCTATAACTTCACCTTTCCTCCTTTCAGGTTCTCCCAATCGTCCCGCTGGTATTTTCTGTACTTCTTCTCGCCTGGTGGCAGCCAGTACACCACATCTTTGCTCCCTTCGCCTTTCGCGATCAAATCCAAATCCACGCCTTCCCTCTTCGCCTGGCCTTTCTGGATCTTGAATGTCCCGGTATACGACAGCTGTGGCGTTACTCTCAAGAAATAAGGAACCGCGTATCGAGGTAGTCGGTCCAAGACGAATGATCCGAGGCCCTCGCAATCCAGTTGATCCGGGGAGAGGCCTTCAGTCAGCACGACCGTCGCACATCCGCATCTTCCATCCGCGTTCGGCACGGCGACGCCGTAGACGTTCGCTTCTGCGATTTGCGTGAAAAGACCCAGTGCATCCGCTACTTCGTTCGTTGAGACGTTCTCGCTCTTCCAGCGGAAGGTGTCACCCAATCGGTCGACAAAGAAGACTCTGCCTTCCTTATCTGTCCGGTGGACGTCCCCGCTGCGGAACCAAAGGTCGCCTTTTTGGAACACGTCTCGCATGAGGCGTTTTTGAGTGGCGGCTTCGTTCTTGTAGTAGCCCTTGAAGGCCTGCTCCAGCATTGCGGGGTCCAGCTTGTGGATCACCTCTCCCGGCTCGTTGATGTTACATCTCTCCACCCAGCCGTCTGGACCGCGCAGGATCTCTTCTGTGTCTGGATCGATGCGGGCGTGCAGTTCATTGCTTCCCATCTTCCAGTTCCACAACGCTCCTCTGACTCCAATGCAGTTCCGGCTAAACTCCCCTCTATTCTCATTGAATGTTGCTCCTAATCCGTCTGTCGCAGCGTATAACTCGTTGATCACAGGAATATTAAACCTCTCTCGGAACCTTTCCCACACATCCGGCCGCATGCCATTTCCCCATGCCATGCGCAGCTGGTGTTTCCTCTCCAGAGGGTGAGGTGGCGAGTTGATCAGGTACCGACACAGCTCGCCGACATACTGCAAATGCGTTGCACCACTCTCACTCACTGAAGGCCAAAATGTCTTGTGCGAGAACTTCTTGTCCAGCCGCATTGCCGCTCCAGCGAATATCACTGGTGTTGTGCAGAGACCCTGAGCGGCACCATGGTACAGAGGCAGACAGGTGTAGAACTTGTCACCTTGCTTCAGGCGAAGATACTCGGCCATGGACTTTGCGGTATTCACCATACGGCCGGCAATCATCATGACACCTTTCGGAAGGCCTGTCGTTCCCGAGGTGTAGATCAACGAACGCGTATCAGAGGACTTGATATCGTTGTTCCGCGAATCCGGAATAGGCGTAGAATCCGACAATCCAGCAATGAAGGCCTCGTCGTAGTAGACGATCTTGATTCCAGCCTGATCCAGTTCGTCCTTCGTCGACTCTAACTTGTCTGCTGTCTCTCGGTCTGCCAGCACATATCGCGGCTCACACAGCTAACATTATCTCACATCAGCATCCTCATCGCACGCCACATCCCTCTCAGGAGAAGAAGAAAAAGGACACTCACCTTGATTGAATGCGCCAAAGCCGTCCCTGTCAGATTCCAATTCACATAACTCACCCTCGCCCCCACCGCCTCCAACGCAAACCACAGCATCAAATACTCAGGACTGTTCGGCCCATTCAACGCCACCATCTCCCCCTTCTCCACCCCCAGGTCCTTCATCAACCAATTTCCCACCCTCTGCAACGCAGCGTAAAACTGCGCATACGTCCATGATCGCCTCTCGAACTCCAGAAACAAATGATTCGGAAGGTTTTGGGATGCCCAGTGTTGGATGTCATGATAGATTAGAAGCCTACCCGAGGCTTCTCTGCTGGCAATGTAGTTCTGGGCTGCGGCGGCGGTGTTGCTGAGGGAGCCTTTCCTGATGTCGGTTGTGAGGTGGAATTTGGCGTTGAGGTAGGCTGCTAAGGCTGTTGTGGTGAGGAGGGCGGTTGTTGCTGTTGCTGTGAATGCCAGTGTCAGTGAGTGGACAGAGGGAATCGGATTCGGAGGGTTTACTTACTGGCCATTCTCGCGATGAAGCAACGCTCAGATCCAAATGAAAACGATGTCGTGAAAGATATGAGAAGCAAGTGGCTTACTGTATTGTAGGAATGCTTACTGCTCTTACAATTTCGTTTCAATCTACGAGTCGTGGCGAGTGATTGCCTCGGGTGAGGGCGTGGACGTGCAGCTGTGGGGGAGAATGCGGGGATAACGGAGCGGATCAATGTCACAAGGCGATCACTTTCGAACGCACAGTTTGGGTTTTAGCCGTATTACCCGAGCGCAGCACTTGCCGGTTTTTGGTTCTTATCTTCTTGCAATCTGGTGTTGCTGGTGTTGTCGGAGGAGAATTGGCTCCGAGATGGAAGTGAGATTGAGCATACACTTGGGATGGACTAGCATGGGACGCCGGGGTGATGCCGGGATCGGATGGGAGGGATTTATGTCCGGGCTGGTACTTCTTGGTTTTCGAGCACCATGGCAACTCCTACTTCACACTCTGTAGCCGTTTGCTCGCAACACCTCCAGACTAAGGTGAACTCGTCTGCAATCACCTTACGTTGATCAACCAAACAACGTCCGACTCACCGTTCTCTCAATCCTCCCCAACTTCTCCTTCTCCCCTTCCCTCCACTCTCCCACCTCCCTCGCCTTCGCAAACCCCTCCGCAACTTCTTCCTCGCTTCCAATCCCAAACTCCACTTTCCTTCGCTCTCCAAATTCCAGTATCACCCGTACTTCTCTCCCTGCTCCCCCGTCCGCCGCCCCTCCATCGCGAAGCCCTCTCAACCCATCCCTCACACCCATCCACCCACCCATCCAGCCCATCCATGAGATTTTAGTCAAAGATTCCGCGCGCCCGACGAAAACTGTGAGGTTCCGCACGTTTCCGTTCTGGAGACCTGGATGCAGAGTTGCGAAGCGGTGGAAGCGTGCGGCGCTGGTGCGGCTGCTGAAGGCCGAGCACGAGATGTGTAAGGTGTTGAGGGTGTAGGTTCGTTTGGCGGTTTCGTGGTGGAGGCGTTTGCAGGTGAGGAGGAGATTGAGGGCGGAGAAGGGATGGGGTTGGGAGGGAGGTGAGGTGAGGTCGATGAGGATTTGGGGGAGGGGTGTTTGGGGGAGAATGAGGTCGTAGATTTGGAGGCGGAGTTCGGCGGGGAGGCGGAAGAGGGGGCTTGTTGGTTGGGACCAGTTTGGTGGAGAGGACGGGTTGAGGGTTAGGGAGGAGAGGGCGAGGGTTGGGGTTTCTGGTTCTGGGTCTTGGTTTGACATTGCGCGCTGAGGTGGCGGTGTTGTTGGTGTGTTTGTTTCTGGCTGACTTGATATTCTAAAGTTGTTGGGGGAGGAAACTATTGTGGTGCCTAAAGAAACAGTCGAGGAAAGCTGAAAAGAATTCGCGGATTGGGTGGGCATGAGCTACCTTTCATATGCTACTATCACTGCTGTCCGCGGATGTCTTCTTTGGTGCATGATAGAATACGAAGCATGACTGTTCAGCTGTGAACGCATTGGAATCCTTCGACGGGGGAAAATAGAGTCACCTTCGTAACTTCGAAACTCTCGTAACTTTGTACGAACTGCGAACAACTACGACTCCCCATGTGGCTGAAAAGGGTAGTAAAAGGCGGATTGCATCATTTGCTCGCTTCTGCAATTGGTGATTTCATTTTTTGGCTGCACATATATAAAAGATAGAAAATTCGTGCTCGGCAGTGGTATCATTAAAAGTAAGAAAACAGACCCCTCACATCATCAAGACCTGGCCATTCTCAATACCGCGGGAATTGCTGCATCCCTCTTCCATCCGCACCAGGCGATAATGGCGCTTCATACGCCCCCGGGATTGGCACGTCTTCGTACACCTGCTCTCCAGGCGCCACGGCGGCGAAATGCGCTTGCTGCAGTTCCCGTGGTGCTTCGGCCATGAGCGGTGATCGTTGATCCTCTTGAGGAGGCGAAGGTGTGCGGTCTCGGGTCGTAGTCTCGACGGGCGTGAAGCCGAGCTGTTGCATCTTGGGTGTCGCGCCAGTGACTTTGATCGGCGGGGCTTGGAGCTTGAAAGGCGCGGACTGATGTTTTTTGTCGGCGTCGATGTATTGCACTTCGCCCTCTTCGATGGATGGGCCTTTGGCGTAGAAGTCGCCTGTGTCTGCGCGCCAGCCGCCGTCGCGTGGGCTGAAAGGCGCCGGGGTGTTGGGAGCGGACTGGCTGCGAAGATGGGCGAGGTAGAGGTCGTTGCGAGCGCGGTCGCGGACGGCCATGGATTTGCGCAGCTGGCGTTTCGAGTAGAAGCGGTAGAAGACGACGCCGTAGACGGCGATAGCGATGACCTCGACGACGACTTCGATGATCGCGCAGACGAGGGACCAGTTCTGCAGACGGCAGACGAGCTCGTAGCCGACTTCGTTTTCAAAAAGCGATTTGCGTTCGTTGTCGACGCAAGCCCAGCCCCACATATCTTTGTTGTTGCTGTTGTTTTTCTGCTGCTGGATGACAGCGGCGCCGACGGCCCACATGATGATGCTGAAGATGAAGAAGACGACCGCGAAGGCGGAGTAGTAGACTGCTGCTTTCTCAGCTCGACGGTGGCCGCCTTTCCAGTAGGCGTAGAAGATGATGATGCAGGCGAAGAGCGAGACGCAGGCGATGCAGAGAAGGAGGACCTGGGGCCAGATCTTTTGGCCGGCTGCCCATGGAGGGAGGTTGTTCCGAGGCGGTAGACTTTTGGTTGCGTTGAAGATGGCGAATGTTGAGGCCAGCATTGCCAGGACGATCAGGGAGCAGGAGAAGTTGACGCCACGCAGGAGGAATTTTGCTATTCGTACTCGGGTTTTGATTTTCTAGGCAAGTCAGAGACAAACTCACGTCACTGAGGAAAGCAGTCACTTACGATATCTTTTGCTTGTTCCTTGTCAGTGTGCTTTTCGGTCTTCTCCAGTATTTGCTCCTCCTTGAAGGTCGGACTGAGGATGGCATGCAGGTCTTTGGGAGGAGCTCCTGGAGTCTTCATGGCGCTCTTGAGAGGACTCTTCGGGATTGCCCGTGCTGTGAGAGGAGGCTGATAGTCCGTGTCGGGCATCTCGACAGATTCATGCTTGTTGACATAGCCGAAGCCGACGTCTGAGACCTGCGGCTGGGCCATGACGTGGACCGAGGGAGGCTCCTTGAAAGGGTTGCGGCCAGACGGCTCGATGGGTGAGTTGACGGCGGTGGCCTCTGCAAAGCGTGCTGTACGAGGCGACTTGAGCGATGGGGCCTTGTATGAGAAGTTGGTCGAGCCGGAATCTGTGGTCGGAGAACGGGTGCGCGTGGCGAACTGGACTTCTTTGGCCTGGCTGTCTGACATGTCGTCAGAAGAGCTGCCGTAACAGGTATGGTACTGGGTACGAGGGCTGAATATGTGGTAACGGGTGGATGTATTGTTGTGAAGGGAAGCAGAGACCAGCTCTCAGGATGCAAAGCAGAAGCAGGAAGGATGCAGTTTGTGTAGATACAGTGTTGGGGAGAATCGAGACCAGCTGAAGGAAGAAGAGTCGAGGTATCGGAGGGGAAATGGTAGGTTGATGGAGCAGGCGAGCGCTTCGCACGGACAGGCTAGCTCCGGGCCAGACTGCCGGGCGCTAGGAGGGTAGAAGGAGGGATCGGTCTATGGCGATGGGAATGGAGTGGCAGGCGAGAAAAGAAGTCGGCGGCTGCTCACCAATTTACGGGTCTTGTCGCTGTTGGCGAGCTGGATGCAGATGCGTCGCAAGGCGATTCAGCGATATGATAGGCTCGCGGTGGGAGGATGGCAGGCTGGAAATAGGCGCTGGGTGTGTCTGCTGCAGCTTCCTGTGCGTGTGCTTGTGCTTCGTCGTTGTCGTGGCGGCTGGCCTGCAGCTCTCCGTTGTGTATCGTGTGAGATCCCTAAAGACGTAGTAGTGGGAACTTGTTCTCTCCGAGTTCTGGCGAGTGGTGGGATATTTGGGATGAGGAGAAGAAGGAGAGAGATACTCGATGTGCTGCTTTCAACGCAGACGGAGACAGAAATGTCTGAGTACAGGAATCACCAGCAGGACTTACCGCCATCATGTTGCTCTCTACGCGCCCGCTGGCCGTGACAGTGCCTCGAGTTGGACAGGAGCTGCATTCATTGGGTGATGGAATATAGCACTTGCATTGGCCCCGGCCCAGACCAGCCAATCAGAGGCCGTGAAAGCTGAAACGCTCAGATGGGCGCTAACTTACTTCTCTTCACTCTCTCACGTGCATCCTCTTTTACCTTCTCTTCCATACAGCATCCCTCTTGCGTGTTGCACACGGCCTGGAATGCGGCCATTGATTCTCGAAATGGCGTGGCAAAAGCGACCTCGCACGTGGCAGACAGCCACTCCGTCTTGCGCGACAAGAAATCCGGAAGTCATCGTCAGCATGTATCCCGAACTGTTCGCGAGGCGCCCCAGAGCAGCCCACGAGTGACATCGCTCTCAGCAGCAATGCCACACAGAGACGAAGATCGCATGTCGGTCCGATCTTGTCGAGACCGGGCACAGCCATCTCTGAGCCATCGCTTTGTCGCCTCCCAGTACACTGGATATTCAGCCCTCAACGACGGACACAGTGGCGATCTTGAGCATCAAAGCCAACAAGATACTATTTCGAGGTCCCCAGGTAGTAGATCCGTGATTGCTGGTCGCATAACACTGATCTGTGATGCGGAGGCTGCCTGTAGTAGCGAAGATCCTCAATAGAGTGCAAGAGCACGAGAACGCCCACGAATGCTGTCTTGCAACTTGCCCTGAGGTTGTTCTCTCTGAATGACCACGTCTGGAGTTCCCTTAAGCAAGCCTTGCCAATGAGAGACACTGCGTGTGTTTCGAAGGCCTATTATGGGTCCAGCAGGTGCAGGGTCCGTCGAAAAGGTCGCAGGTCCCTCGGCGTAAGAGTAGTCGACTGCTCAGAGCCATTCTGATTTCCGTAGGCTATATCTATCGTATCCGTTCGTCGGTACTGTCGAATATGGAGGCCGGGCAGTTTCGGAATGCTCTTGTCCAGTGAGTGATGTTCAACCTCGGATCTCCAGCATGTGAGCAGTGGCATCGCCGACAAAGGCTCACTCGAGGCTGTCACAGTCCAGAGGTGATTTGACAGCAACCGCATATGATAGAAGTCGTAAGTCGACGGTGACATGTGAAAATGGCATTGAGTGAGTGAAATAGAGCAGGGATGGCGATTCGAGAATGGCGGGGGGCTGAAATCGGGCCTTTCGGCAGCCTCCGATGAGGTCAGAGCTTTAGGCGTGGGCTGGCGGGGCACCTCAGGAAAAATACCGTTCCCAGAGTGATTACACTCTCAACAAAACAACTCCTCTCCTTAATCCACCTCTTACAACATCTCCACGACTGTTTACGGAAGACAAGACCAGGTGAGTACAGCGCCTTCACGCAGCACGGAAGACCCATTCTGTGCTGCCGAACAACCCCTCCACAAGACTCATTCCTCTGACAACAACCAAACACAGATACAGTCAACATGGCCATCACCAAGATCCACGCCCGCTCCGTCTACGACTCCCGCGGTAACCCCACCGTCGAGGTCGACATCGTCACCGAGACCGGCCTCCACCGCGCCATTGTTCCATCCGGTGCCTCGACCGGCTCCAACGAAGCATGCGAACTCCGCGACGGTGACAAGAGCAAGTGGGGCGGAAAGGGTCAGTCGAATATCGAACTGTTGGCAAAAGCAATGCTCTGATACGCGATTGCAGGTGTTACCAAGGCTGTCGCGAATGTGAACGACAAGATCGCTCCTGAGCTGATCAAGGCCAACCTGGACGTCAAGGACCAGTCCGCAGTCGACCAGTTCCTCAACAAGCTCGATGGCACCAAGAACAAGACTGAGCTCGGTGCCAACGCCATCCTCGGTGTCTCCATGGCTGTCGCTAAGGCCGCTGCCGCTGAGAAGCGTGTCCCTCTCTACTCCCACATCAGCGATCTTGCCGGCACCAAGAAGCCATACGTCCTCCCAGTTCCATTCATGAACGTCCTCAATGGTGGTTCCCACGCTGGTGGCCGTCTCGCTTTCCAGGAGTTTATGATCGTTCCAGAGTGAGTTCCTCGCAAAAGTCAAGGTGTTGCTTTCGCTAACCGTTCCCAGTGAGGCACCATCTTTCACCGAGGCCATGCGCTACGGTGCTGAGGTCTACCAGAAGCTCAAGGCTCTCGCCAAGAAGAAGTACGGCCAGTCCGCTGGCAACGTTGGTGACGAGGGTGGTGTTGCTCCCGATATCCAGACCGCCGATGAGGCCCTCACCCTCATCACCGACGCCATCGAGCAGGCCGGCTACACCGGCAAGGTCAAGATTGCCATGGACGTTGCCTCTTCCGAATTCTACAAGTCTGAGGAGAAGAAGTACGACCTCGACTTCAAGAACCCAGACAGCGACAAGAGCAAGTGGGTGACCTACGAGCAACTCGCCGAGCAATACCGCGAGCTCTCCAGCAAATACCCGATCGTCTCCATCGAGGACCCATTCGCCGAGGACGACTGGGAGGCATGGAGCTACTTCTACAAGAACTCCAACTTCCAGCTTGTCGGTGATGACTTGACTGTCACCAACCCCACCTTCATCAAGAAGGCCATCGAGACCAAGGCCTGCAACGCCCTCCTCCTCAAGGTCAACCAGATCGGTACCATCTCGGAGGCTATCCAGGCATCCAAGGACGCATACGGCGCTGGCTGGGGCGTCATGGTTTCTCACCGTTCCGGAGAGACTGAGGATGTCACCATCGCCGACATTGCTGTCGGTCTCCGCTCCGGTCAGATCAAGACTGGTGCTCCAGCGCGGTCGGAGCGTTTGGCCAAGCTCAACCAGATCCTGCGCATCGAGGAGGAGCTGGGCAGCAACGCCGTCTACGCTGGCAAGAACTTCCGCACCGCCGTCAACCTCTAAGTCGCGTCGGATGAGATGTAGAGAGAGCTCGATCGAATTGAAGAATCGTTCGGATAACCAAAAAGTAGCGTGGCCATGACTGGATTGATGCGACGAGAACCAAACAACAGATGCAGCTTCTTAGGAGGTAGCTAGAGAATACGACACGAATTTCTTCCGTGCAAAGACGCGACTTACACCTCACCCGAATTTGCTGATGTTTGATTCGCAGGCTAAGCGAGACGCGCTAGTTCGGATTCGGAACGCGTATGTTCACGTTCCTCAGCTCACACGAAAACATCATCTCTTCTCCGGCATGCGGGAGGATTCACCAAGAGCGGCTCGACCGAGGCTCTCCATGGATCTGGCGCTCACCGACAGTGGCTGGCCGGCCAAGCCTTGATCGCCATGGCACGTGTCAAGGCAGTCCAATACTGGACCTTTGGGCGACAGCTCATGGTCGGGATTGATCAAGTTCGAAAGATTCGGCCGACCTAGATCACGTAGACTGGGGTATTTCCCAGAGGACGAAGTGGAAGAGAACTTTCGAGAAGGTTACTGGAGCATCACTGCACTCCCAAAGCATATTCGTCAAGAATCTGATCGATGCTTGATCCCTTGAGCAAGAACGCATAGCCATCGGTCGCAGCCACCCCTTGGACAGAAATTGTCAATAGGAAGAGATAAGAGTCGGTTGGCCTTTCGGAACCCTAGCCGCCCAAACGCGTGCATGACCGGCTTCCCGGCCCCGTTCAAATTTGCCCTCAGGCGATTGAGAGCACACAGTCAGCAGGTCGAGCCCGACAATGCAGAGCGATTCATTTCGCTACTGATGCTGAGAGTGCAGCTTTGCCGAATTTGTGTGTTTGTCGCTGGGCTGTGGAATGCGCAACTCATCTCTCCGGCAATCCGTCTCTGGAATGCAAGTGGTATCAACAACAATTGCTGCGAACGGCTTTCGTCTCTATAAGGTACATCGCTGCCAGATGCCAGTCTCTCTGCTTTCGTTCTTTCATTAATCATCTTAATCACTGCTTCCGGAGGATCTCCACTCGTTCGATCCCTCACGGAGCAATCATCTTTTCTCGCCATCACCGACACTCGCTTTCTTCGACCGACCACACGTCGCTCGCTACTACGATTCCCTTGACCGACACATACAGCATCTCGGAATAATTCTAATCATCACATCTTCATCACGATGAAGGCCAGATCAGGTGTTGCGGCCGCGGCCATGGTTGCTCGCGTTGCTGCACAGGCTCCTCCTGTATACGGCGGCAGCGTCTCCTCCAGCGCATCCCTGCCGGTCTCTTACACCACTGTCACCATTGAAGAAGACTGCCCGACGTCGTCATACGAGACTCTCATCACCGTCACAAGCGGCGTCACCGTCACCTGGTGCCCAGAGTGCGAGCATGCATCCATGACAACACCCACCACTCCCAAGGGACCAGGCTACACCACGACCTACACTACGACCTACTTGTCGCTCTGCCCGACTGGTCTGGTCCCGGCGACATACACTGTCACTGAATCTTGCACCGACGAGCAGCCGACTTTCACTCCAGGCCCAAGCCATATTCCCAACGGCTTTACCGTGACGGTCAAGGAATGCAGTGTTTGCGACAAGACTCAATCCATGGTCACCATCACCGAGCCATGCGGTTGCGAAGCTACTAGCGGCAAGCCTGTGCCGCCAAAGACTACCCCTGCTGCCCCAGCCGGACCCTCTCCAACTGGTGGCGTCGTCACTCAGGTATGTTCTCCTCTCGAACTCACTTGCACATCACAATGTCTAACAATATTTGTATAGATCTCGGATGGCCAAGTACAAGCACCTACGGGCAACACCGAGCAACCTGCTCCAGCTCCATCCCCATCTGCTTGCAACGGCGCGGACTGCGGTGGCTCGGGCAACACTTCGCCAGCTCCCTCTGCCTGCAACGGCGAGAACTGCGGTGGCGCCGGCAACCAGTCCCCAGGCAACACCCCTGTTTCGCCAGGTACCGGTGCGGCCTCCGCTCCTCCATACCCAACTGGTTCCGCCACCACCGTGCAGTGCCCTGGCCCTGAGTGCCGCGCTAAGGCTACTGGCGGTGCTGCCATGCCAAGCGGCGGCAGCCCTGCTGCTCCAGGTGGCGGTGAGGGTGGAAGCGGCAGCTCCCCAAGCAGCAGCAGCTCTGCACCAATTGAGCCAGCTCCAAGTGGATACACTGGCGCTGCCGCCAGCGTGCACATGGGCTACGTCACTTCGATTGTGCTTTCCGTTGTCGTTGGCGGACTTGCGTTTGCGCTATGATGAGTTTTTGAATTATGGGTGAGTTCTCGTCGGCCCCTCATTACTTTGACCCTAGCTGATTCATGATTTCAGGTATTTACGATTGAGTCTTATCTAATATCTCACACCGCATCAACATTTGTACCTTTTCCTCCCTTACTACTACTACAAGCATCGAAGCTATGGCGCACGCACGGATTCGGGGCACAAGTCCTTTGTTGTCAGGTACTCAAACTTGTCTCTAGGTAGACTTCCAACAATGAAAAGAACAACAAGACACTTCAAAGACGCGTATCACTTCCTCACTCATTGTTTCATTTTGACCATTCGGTCGTCGCTTCACAATGCCTTTGCTTTCTCTTTGTGCGCTGATGGGAGGTATAAGAGCATTGTCTTCGCTACCAGTCTCTCGGGCTTACAAAATCTCTTGCACGTTACCTAAACGTCCACTTTGCGACAAAGAACCATCACACGTTGGCTGGAGCTTTCCATTTCCGGTTGACTCGGAGCTGGACCTCGCGCCTTTGAACACCATGAGTTCACCAACAACAAGATCAACAACATCGTACAAGACTGCCTATAGCTCAAGAGAGAAGCGCGAGGCGCGTGGTATGTCCCCCTCCGCGGACTCTCGCCTCCATTACCGTCAAGAAGCAACTTACAAGTCTGAATACAAGCCCGGACGGAAATTCGAGCGCGAACCGCCGTACGAGTCGAAGCAGTGGCTTCCACCGCCCTCAAGGTCCGAAATGCCGGACCGATCGTTACCTCGAAAGACGATTCGGAGGGATGCGAGTGGGCGCTTCATCCTCCCTGATGAAAGCGAGGGAGTGAGACCACCTGTTCCACCAAAGGACGGCCATCGAGGGGACGGATCAGGAGCGAGTGTAACATCTCCTCTCCGCTTCAATCCTCCAACTCCGCCGTTTGGACACCGAAGGTCCGATTCGCGTGAAGAGCGGTCCAGAGATCCATTCGCCTTGTCCGGAGCGAGATCATCCAAGAGCTCGCTCCCACCAGAGCGGGATCCCTTCCTAGGTCCCAGACGAGCGCCCTTAGGCCCCGACCCCTTCTTGAACCCCAAACCCTCCCAAGACCTCCCCTATGACCCCTTCGCCCTCAAGAGCAGAAACGACTCCGCCGACTCCCTCCCCAAACGCCCCGGCTCCGCCACCTCAGGCAAATTCTCCATCCCCAACCCTTTCTCCCGCAGAGACAGCAACACCAGCACCACCTCGCAACGCCCTCCCTCCCGCCGCGGCAGCAACACCTCCCTCCTCCGCCGCGCCTCAAACGAAATATCCAAAGACCTCGCAATCCTGCGCATGACGCCCTCCGAACGCAAGGCATTCCTCTCCGCCGAAAAACTCCGCATGGAAGAAGAACTCGAAGCCTCCCGCCAAACCAACCCCCTCTCCCGCCCTCAATTCCAACGCGACTACCTCCTCCACCACCCATCCCCAAGCCTGGACGACAGTTCCCGCTACCTGGCGCAAGACTTCGCCATCCACTCCAAAAACGACTCGGCGAAATACGAAGCGCTCGCGGAGCGGAACCAGAAAGTAGAGATGAGACGAGGTGAGCGCGCGGCTTTCTTTCTGTCTAGAGCGGCGGATGTTTTTAAGACTGCCGGGAGGAAAGGGAGTGAGGATTCGGATGCCGGGATGGATTTTGCTGATGTGGGGGCAGAGATTGAGGAGCAGTTGCTTGAGGCGTGTAAGCGATGTGGGAAGCCGACGAGTGAGTGGTTGATTAAGGGGTTTTGTCGGGAGTGTCATGCGTTGAGGGTTAAGGGTAAGTGAGATGAGATTTCTTGAGTTGAGGCTTTTTGTGTTTGTGTCTTTTGTTTTGTGGTTTTAGCGTTGGAAGCGGCATGGCGTGGCATTGCATTGCATAGCGGAACTCTGTTGGGGCTTTGGGCATTGGCATAGTGAAACGCATGGAAAGGAGGAGCGGTAAGTCAGCCCAGGTGGCTTACAGGTAACAGTCTCTCTTTTTTTCTCTCATATCTCTCCCTATCCCGTCAGACACCAATTGACTGACACCCCTTGACTCAGAATTCTGGGACGCCGAGTCAACTCCCACCCCAGGCGAAGAATACACATCGCTTTACGGCGACTCCCCTCGTTCCAGTTACTTCTCCTCTGCTTCTTCCTCGCCCGGAAAACCACGACCAGTGAACGAAGAGGATTACATGAAGACAGCCCGAGATCGTCGAATTCGTCGTGTTCGACAGACCGTTTACGAGGACCCTGGGAATCCGTTCGCCTTCCCAGAACCTGAGATCAGCATCCCTCTGTCCTCAAATCACCGCCGTGGGTCTTCTGTCCTTCACGCTCCGACTCCGCTTAGAGCGGGCACACCAAATCTGATCCGGCAGCACAAGTACTCTGAGTCGGCTCCCCTAGCTTCTAGATCTCCGCCAGAAGAGGACGTTGATGAGGAAGGAGAGTATATTCCACCCAGGAGCTTTTGGACGAAGCCAAGGAGAGGAAAGAGTCTGCCGGCAAACCAGCTCAGGAAGCAGGGGGAGGATGTAAAGAGGGACTCGAGGTTTTACGACTTTTGGGAATCGGTTTGGAGGGAGTATACCGATGAGAGGAATGTGGGCAGAGAAATGATCTGATGGAGCCTGTGTGCGGGACGTCGGAAACGGTGTCGGTGTCAGGCTGTGGAGATGCGAAGTCGTCCAGATAAGAGACATGGGCCAGATACATGGACGGTCATTTCCAGAGAAATGTGGTGTTCTTGGCTGGAATGTGTCTGGGTCACGACGCGTTCTTCAAGGGTGCGCGGCGCTGCCTGAGACCCTTCTTTAACTCCATTTCCACTGCCATCGCAGACCACCCGTCTTCGGGGAAGCTTTATGGAGCTTGAAAGGATGCGCTTCAGTATTGAAGACATAGTCATCAAGACTTATGTGAACCGGGTCAGAGAAGATCAGGTAGAAGTATTTCAACGTCTCCGCCATCCCGTCACGCTGTCAGTTTGATTAGTCTGCCGAAGATGGACTTCTCTTACCAGAAACCCTCCATCGAATCTTCCTGAGGCGATGAGCTGTTCGTAACATCAGTGAGAGCTGCGAATGCCAAATTTGTCTTTGTGTGGGTGGAGATGCTTGTGAACATGTCCCACGCCGTATCTTGTAGCGCTTTGTCGCCAGTGATGCGATAGAGAATGAACACGCTCTCGATCGCTTCTGGTCTGAGATAGTAGCCGGTGTTTTGGATCGATGTGAACCCCGGCGGAAGCTTGTGAGATTTGATGATCTCTTCAGCGCTCTTCTCGGATCGTTCATTCGAAGTAGCGTCCTGCAAGACTTTCTGATGCCACTTTGTCTCATCCCAACGACAACGCTTATCTTTAGCGCAGGGGATCAAGCTCGATATCTCCGGCATAATACCAGTCTCGAGTTTCGAGTAAGCCCATGTGCATCCATCTGTCAACTTGCGGCCAATCTCAACGTGGCTCTCGTTTTGAAGCAGACGTCCACCGAGAGCAAACATGCCGCCAGCGAAACAGAAAAGATGTTCAAGCTCCAGCTTCAGAGATATCTCATTTCCATTGACCTTTACTGCTCCAGCCATCAGTACATCCACGTTCTCCTTGGTCATAGGTCGGTAGACCAGGTGCTTGCTTGCTGTATCTGCCGCAGATTTCCACATCTTCGCATACTGGTCTGAGCCACCGAGCAAAGCGTACATCTTGGGCAGGTATTCATACATTGAGTCAGCCCACGCGCCCAGTGAGTAGCGATCGCCCGTATGAAAGTCAGCATCTTCTGCATTTACTTCAATTGGCCATAGTCCAGGAAGTGGAGTGCTCTGCTGCTCTGCCGCAAAGAGCCTCATGATACGATAGACGGCATCATACCACTTGGGATCGCCAGTGATCTGCGACAGCCGAGTGAGCTCCAGCGAGAGAGTTCCAATCTCTGCTAACAGCACCGGCTTGGTTGCTGTCTGGTCGTGGTGCTTTGCATGATTGAAGTTCCATCGAAGGACTGGCAGGCGATTTGGAGTGTCGAACGATGCATAAAGCATATTCGCAACCTCCAGAGTTTTGGCGAGAAGCCGCTCATCGCCTGACAGATCGTAGGCTGCGATGAAACCTCCAAGATATCGTATGGTCGTTTCGAATACGTTGATCTCTCTCGTTGCTGATTTTGAAAAGTCGATTGTCATGGCTGCTTCCACTGCCTCATTGAACTCATCTCTAAGTTCCGCAATCCAAAGCGTGTCGAGTGCGTCGACCAGAGTCGCAGCCCATCCTCCAAACGTGGTCCTGCTGTCTCCAGTCAGAGGCATCAATTCGTCTTGCATCCATGCTTTGCGTCGATACGCCCCCCAGGAGCGCTTGAGTGCGCTTTTCACTTGGTCAAGGCGTTGTTCTCTGGTCGCTGCCTCTGCGGCTGACTCTCGATGTATGCTGAGATCGAACTGGACCCGAGGGAGACGATTCTTTGTCGGCCTAGGAAGAGAGTACAATTTGCCTATGGGATATTTCTGAGGCCTCTGAGACCAATCGAAGTCGTTCGTATGTTGAGAAGTCTTAGCATCGTTGGCCTGGCTAGGTCGCCCATTCCAAGAATTGGATAGTCGCAGATTGACCAGTAGAGTGAGGAAAAAAGCTGCAGAGATGATTACACTTATAAAACGGCTAGTAAGCAGCATGTTGAATAAAAGATTCGAGAGAATCCAGGAGCTTCAATGAGCAATTTCATTCCAGGCATGGACAAAAGCACCAAAACGACGTATCGTTCTAAAATAGATGAGAAGGAGGATTCAAAGGAAAGACAGAACAGTGGCAGACCATGATGTCGCGACTGAGATCTTCTCGGAAAGTGGAATCGACTGGGATGGCAGGTGTCATGGCCGATGGTGTCAGCTGTCAGCAGTGTACTTTTACCACCTCCTGAATGCCAAGGCCTGGATGTTCCAGAAGGGATGATCCAACGGCGCCGCATCTGCTGTGTCTTTCGTGCTGCATTTTCAGGTGCATTTCGATATGCATATTGAAAGATGCACGTGAGAATGTAGGAGCAGTCAGATATGATGACTTGTGGAGGCAAAGGTGAGGAGTGCTTGAGGAAGGGAAGAAAGTGGAAGGAAGGTGATTTCGAGCAGGCCGCGCACAGACCATCGGCTGACGAATTGCACGGTAGCCCAAATCAAGGTATGGGACAATCTCTCCTTTCCCAAACGGACATCGTCTTGTCCTCACTTCTTCGACAATGCCTTGCCCCATTCTCAAGCTGCTTTACGCCATCCCGACAAGACATAGTGCAGAAGCAAAGAATTGTTCGTCAGCCTTGATCTGGAGACAATGACAGGTGCGTTACTCGGCGGCAATGTATTTCTCTGACAATCTGCTGGAACTGGTCCTCTGTAGCTGAGACATTCTTGAGCGTTGAGGAATTCTTTTATTCTTGAATATTCTAGAAGGACAAAACACGGAATGTGACCTGGTCCGTCAAAACGAGGTCTCGATACAAGAAGAGAACATCCCTGAATGGAGAAGTGCCTCTGAGGTCCGGATCGAATTCTTGCCCACTCCTTCCAGTCGATATACCACAGCTTCTCGCCGGAATATTTCAAGCCATCGATAGCGGACTCACTATCGGAACCTCCTCCTGCGCCTGACACGCCTTCCTAACGTAGCTGTTGGATGCAGTCTCCGTTCCAGGCCCTTAGTCTCTCACAACAAGATGGATGGTGGCTCCTGGCGGGATTCCATGCTATGTCTTCGTCAGTCCAATTTATTCCTGTATCGACACCCTCTTCTTTGAACTTACGTGGCCAATGGTCGTCTCCTCCATCTCCTCGTAGCCATCGGCACATTCCGGGACAGTCAAGCCTCGTATGTTGTACACGAACCGCATCTTGCTTGGCAAGATGGCTTCGCGGTTGGAAACCATTGTGCGAAGTGCAGAGATAGTGGTGGCGGCGGTCACGCGGCAAGTGACTCTCTTGTCGGCCGCAGTCAACACAATGATGTCGAAGAAAGGGTTGGTGTACGTGGGCTCTGGAGTGACGTTGGCTGTTGAAGTGGCCCTTGGCGTGATCTTGAACGGTAAGGTGTCGATGGCGGCGGCGAGCGCCTGGGCGCTACTGGTGCTGATTGCAGCGGCCTACTTTTCCTGCGTGGTGCCAGCGCTCTGGACGGCTTCGATGATCTCGAGCGGAACGGCGACGCTGATGTTGATGGACATCTTGCTCGGTCGGCGGTGGTGCTTCGTGATTGAAAGTGCAGAGCTTCGAAGTGGTTTTCAAAATGAGGGAACGAGGCAAACGGATACAGTACGTTTGTTGACCCACTTGCCGCTGCCGGCCTTTGACTGGCTGACTAGCCGGCTTTCACATGTCTAAGACTAGCTTGGTCCTGATCGAAGCAGCATTTCATGATCCGGTTTCCCGATTCTCCAAACAAACCATCAGCCAATAAGCGACCCAACGACAAGCCCTGAGGATGGTCTAAGGCACTTTTGCAAACGGTGTTCTATGATGCAAACGGCGAATTCGCAAATCCCATGCCGTTCCGAACGCCTCCTCTTCCACTGTGGAGCCGGGCCAATGAGCAGATACCCGTCACCACCAGAGTTGGAGGTGGAGGTGGAGCTGGGATCCTTGGCCGATACCGAGCTAGTTGAAAAAGGTCAGCTTGTCATTCACAAGAAATTTGGTGTCTTGTACTTACCACGCTCAGAGGTACGGACTCCATCTCCCCATAGCCGGCGTCACCGGGCACTCCACCTAAAGGTTGACCCTTGTAGGCGAGCCGCATCTGACACGGTGCAATGCGTTTGACGTTCTGGATGAGGGCGCGAAGTTCCGCAAGAGTGGTTGTGGCGGAGACTTTGTACGGCATGATGCTGTAGTCAGAGGCGAACACAGTAATGGTGAAAGGGGTCACACTCTCTGACGGCTTTTCGACGGCTTTCGTCTCCGACTCGATGCGAAATGGGAGGGGGTCGATAGTGTCGACAGCTGCCTCGATGCTGTTCGAGCCTGTTGGTGCGGCTACCTTATCATGAACGGACATAAGGCGTAAGACAGCCGCCACAGTCTCTCGCAAGGCGGCCATGCCGAAGCTGATGTGCGGAGCCATCTCTGCTGTGTCGATTGGAAGGACGTGGGTGTTTCTGATGGTATTTGTCGAGAACGAGAAGAAGCGTGGTATAAGTACGTTGATGCACCCAGACTTGCAATCGAGCATGTGCCGCTTCACTAAATCATAATCACATGTCAAAAATGGCACCGGGCAGCTTCTTGGAAGATTGGCAGCCTCGCACGGCATCGCATGGCTCTGAAGCTTGCTCAGAATGTCTTTCATGCACAATTACAAGCGGCAGTCACAAATGGAATCAGTGTTCAGAAATTGAACAAGTTGGTGTGATTCGACGCAGCAATGAAGCCCAATTTGGTCCATCTTCAATGGCGCTTGCGACATCTGCATATCGTAGAACGGTCGAAAAGCTTCACAACCAATGACCTAGTCCCAGAGCCACTGCTCACGCTCTCACTGCTCACGCTCTCCACCCTTCCTCTCGCGGCAGATCCCTCGGTACAGCCTCACTTCAAGCCCATTCGATTCCAATCTCAGCTCCGTTTGTAATGCCATACTGCAGCATCATTAGCAGCTATCAAGGGTATCGTCTTTGGAGATCATTGGTGCTTACCGTCTTCAAGGGCATGGTCGCCTCGAGACCGTCCTCGCCCGCTGTGCCGCCGATCTGGCACTTCTTGTAGAGCAGAAAAGACTGAGATTTGATTGCGCGGCCAGTCTGAGCCGCAATGATGTTCCTCAAGGAGGTGAGAGTAGCCGTGCTGGGAAGCGCGACGAGATGTGTTGTGCCATGGAAGGGAAACTTGATGTTGATGTATTCCTTGGGCTGCGATGGCGCTGCAGTCGAGACGCTGTTGCCAGGCTGGAGGGAGAGGACTTCGAGCCCGCCAACAACTGCGGCAGCTACCACGGCGTTCGTAGCAGCTTCGATCTTGTTGCCTGTAGCAGCTCCGATAGCCACCACAGCTTCGAAGGGAAGCGCGATGCTGAGCTGGAGCGACGTCGTGCGTGTTTCGAGGTGGTGCGGGATGATTGCAACAGAAGAAAGTGCAGAAGGAGAAAAGCAGCAGAGACGAGAGAATTTCGAGAAGCGGCGTCACCGTTTGCAGCCCACACGCAAACTTTGATTGGGTGACTAAGCGACTTTCACATGAAAGCGTCCGCACGCTAAGTTCAAGATTTACCTGGGACTCTCCAATACCATAAGTCTACTAGCACACCTCAAATTTTCTCTCTTCATTTCATGTCCCGTCGTGTTCGTCCCTAATCTGAAGGCTCCTGCTCGCGAAGCAGCAAGACAGTCGCTCTGCCGCCCATTCCGTACTGTGAAAGAGTCTCAGCTGTACGAACTTCCAACCGAATGTCTCATCAGAAATTGTACTTACAGCGCTCAGCGGCTGCTGATCCTTCCACCACTCGTCGCCTTTCGAACTTCCCAAGGGGCGACCTCCGAAGCGCAGCACGATGTCGCTATGCCACGCAACTCCAGCTGTGCGAATCCACCTCTTCAACTGCGACACAGACCAGCTATCGTGCATACAAACGAAGTGTTCTTTCTTGCGGAAGCCGCGATCATCATGTATGGCGATGTTGATGAACCTGCCTCCATCCGAGACGGGGGCAGCATCAGGAACGGCGGTGTCCTTTTGTTTCACGCCTTCGGAAACAGGTGCGACATCGAGCAGCGCAATAGCATTGATGACCGCCTCATCCACATTGAGGTTGCGTGCGACTTCGGTCTTGTTGTTTCCAGCATCTTGGATTGCCCGGACTGTTTGGAAGGGAAGTTGGATTGTCAGGTTGACAGACATGTTTGCTGTCGTTGGTCGCCCTCTGACTTCTTGTGTGTTGTTGTAAGAGCAAGTCTTTGCAGTTGCAAGGAAAGCCTGATGTAGTCAAGTCTGCTCGTTCCAGCCCGTGATCATTAAGTAAATTGTCGGCGACATTTCACATGCTCCTTGCTCTGATGGGCTTAGCGTGCACAGGCGTGATCGCAGCTTGACCATCCAAGGGAGCCGCAAGCCATCGAACGACACACCAACTTGAGGAGTCTTCATTCTACTCACTCTATTCGAGAGTCTGGTCCGTGGGACTGGAGTGGTACAGACACCATCTCATTAGTCGTATCGTAGGCTACGTTATCATGACACACCTGCATACGATGGCTCGCCCTTCGCTTTCCGATTCCCAAATCTTCCAAAATATCTGCCCAGCCCAGACGTCGGTCGCGGTAGAATGAAAGCCAGCCAGTCCATTCCGTGTCGGCAATGGTGGCCCAACTCATTCGTGCTTCGCAAGCACACGCTCGATCTGGCGGGTCTCCTCCTGCCGCGCAAGATACTTGTCCTCTCTCTCCTGAACCACAGCTTCGTGATTGGTGATTGCAGCCTTGATGTTCTCCTCGACAGTCCGTAGCTTTCTCTTCCGCTCCCTACGTGCCTGCTGCAACTTCACAGTGAGGTCTTGGTGCCTTTTAGCTCGAGCGAGCTCCTCTTTCTCAATTCGAAGCAGGCCTTTCTTGTGTTGGGTTTCGAGCATGCGGAGGTTGCTGTTCTCTTGATGAACGGTAAAGTCCACCACGTCATGCGCGACCTTCACCAACTCCTCGAAGAAGTCCAGCTGATGGGGCTTCAGCGTGTTGCACCAAGCCATCAGATCATCCGAAAGTGGCTCGAATCTGGCCTCCACAGGCTTTGAAGTTTGTTTTGGCGTCTTCTTCACGTGTTGAGTGGGCATTGCTTCTTCCTCGTCGTCCACCAGCGTCTTGTCTGGGTCTTCACCCCACTCTCCTTCTTCATTCTCGCCATCTTGCGGTTCCTCATGAGCTTGATCCTCATGCTCAGCAGCATGATGTGGCTGCACCTTTCGAGTTGAGGCGCGCACGCCACTGACGGACGCACCCACTTTGCCGGCCAGAAGAGCAACAGATGGTGAATACTTCTGATCAAGAGCAACTCGCGAGACGAGTTGACTCTCAGCTCTTGGCGATGCTGGCTTGGTCTTCCTGTTCTTCGCGAAGTTCGGCTGTTGCAGCGGCTCTGTTGGATCCGATGAGAGTGAAGTCTGCTGAGAGTAAACCTCGAGAACTGTGGCTTGTTTTCCAACGTCAAAGTCAAGCGGGACTGGACTTCCATTGAGGTCGACAGTCTGTGACCCTTGCGATATCTGTTGGTGGCGTCTTCTGAGACTGTTTTGGCTGGCTTCCGGTGCTGACTCTACGGCAGCAAATGCCGCAGAGGCTCTGCGTTTTCTTAGATGCAAGTTGTCGTCTTTGCTTACAGTCGCCTCAGCACGTTGTTGTTTCGCTGATTCTAAGCGCTCGAACTGGTGCGACTTGGAATGGTTGGGAACCTCATCACTTTCTCGGGAAGCTCGAGCTGAGACAGCTGGAGATATTGCAGATCTGGAGCGAGTAGCTGTGGTTTCCTGTGTCTGCCTGGTCTGCTTCGGATCCAATTTCGGAGCAGACTTGCGTGCTTCTTCCGTGGAGTCAGCAGCTTCATCCGTGAAGTCACGCACTTTGTCTTCCGCCTCCGCAGCCTGAATTGAAGTGGGAGGTGCTGGCTCAATGGGCTCAGAAAACTGCTGAGCAGAAAGCTTGGTGCGCTTTGTAACCGGACCAGGAGATTTTTCTGGTACAGCCGGCTCGTTTGGAAGTTGCTCTTGGTCATCCACATCATCAATGCTCACGAAGTCACCGTCGTCCTGAAGAGTTGGTTCTGCATCGCCAAGGGCAGGTTGCAATGGTTTTGGTAGGCTTTCAGGCATGGTGTTGGGCCTAGATTCGCGGTTGCGGGCAGGTGTCTTTGACAACTCTGGCATCGACGGGGCAGCTGCAGCCTTCTCTTTCACGCTGAAAGCAGCGAGGGCATCGCCAAAGCTATTGGCAACATTGCTCGGTGCTGCGGGACGTCCAGACATCGATGTGCGCAAGCTTGTGGCCGCAGATGAAGGCCCTGCACGGTGCCACACACCATTCTTCATCCTGCTGCTGGGCATTGCAGAGCCCGGAAGCCTCTTCTGTCCCTGATTGCGAGGCCCTGATTTGTGAAAAGCGATGACCGTAGCTTTCCTGGTCTCCGGCTGGGGTGGACTTGAGGGAACTGCGACCGGTGTCTGAGGAGGTTTTGCAACTTCTTCTGCTTCTTCTTCTTCTTCAGACTCGGAAGAGCTGGAATCCTCACCGGAGGAGATATAATGGGGTTGGTTCTCATTCTTCGTCGCCTGCCTTCCTCGCTCTGTGACAGTCTTTGCGGCCTCATCGAACGGCGCGGTTGCAGGTGGTGGCTTCTCAGCAGCTGCTCGCGCTCGTGTTCGCTTTTTCGCAGGCGCAGGATCGTATTCATCGCTGTCTCGTGCTGCGGTCTTGCTGAAACGCTTGTGTTTTGCAGCAGGCTTCTCCTTTGGCTCGGGATTCTGTGTCTTAGGTGGCGCCGCAGATGCCTTGGGCTTCGCAGTTGATTTTGCAGCCGCCACTCCTTGCGACTTTGAAGCTGGCGCTGCGCCTTCTTTCTGCGCACCCTTCACTGGCTTCACTGGCGAGTCATCCTCGGGTATATCGAATTGCGCCGATCCTTGCTGGGGAGCTGGTTGTCTGGCCTTCGCTCTAAGCGCCTCGAGAGCGCCCGGCTTCTTCGATTTCTTAAGCTTGCCAGTGCTCGCCCTGCTTGCCTCTGCCATGATGCTGGTGTTTGAGGTGTTCGAGGTCACCGCGTTGCTTGTGTTCTGTGCGGAGGATTTGAGCGCGGCGTGACGCGGACTGACAGTGTAGAGGTCGTCTTCACTGGAGCGCTCAGGGCTGGGGTGGTTGCGGCTAACATCAATGGCTTCTTTGCTTTCAATCGATCGGGTCGTCGTCGCCATCGCGCACGCGACGTGCCTGGCGTGTGGTCAGTGAGGTCAGTGACAAGGAGAAAGCAGAAAACAGAGATGAAGTCGGCATTTCTGCGAGCTTCCAGTGTCCGAGCGCTGCCTAGCGCGCCTGCCTGACGTGAATGAGCGCTTTCGGGAAGGAGCGCTCTCGACAGCCGACCTCACTTGACGAATGAGGAAGGCACGACGCATTCCTGCCATCCACATGCCAGTAAAGAGTCCCCGAGGTCGACGAGCCTCGACATGCAGCGTTCGACATGTCGTCGACGTCCCCGTGACCGGGATACGCGTAGGTCGTGACTTCGCTGTTCAATTAAGTTCTCCGAATTCCAAGTCGGTGGTTTCTCCAGCAAATGTGAATGTATCCTCGGCATCTCCCTATCATTTTCCTTCATCTGAGGTATTTGGTCAATCTTCTATGCCATTCTTGGTCCGCGGATTGACTGGCTTCTGCTTGCCATTCGAGACGCTAACGCGATCTTGGTTCTTGGGCCGCGACGAACATGCCTATCTACCGTAAACATGAATATGTCCATGCGGCAAAGACATGCTATAGGATCGTCAAGAGTGAGCGCATGCCTCGTCTGGGAATCTACAGGGGTTGAATGAATGAGATCGGTACTGTACAGCAGCCGCCTTCAACGCATCAACAGCCCCCAAAATGAACTGCAGGCATCGCTCTCGTGAGTCTTGATCAAATGACAGCAGGTCATATCTCGCCATGATGATGGAGACAAAGGAGGACAAGAGCAGATGAGGAGGTGTAAGACGCAGATGCGCTAGTTCCGCGCTAGTGAAACGGCACGTCATCAACGATTTCACGCGTCTTCCACGCGTTCCAATCAATGCAACTACATCGCATGCCATACGAATCACGCAGGCCCGATGGTCTCTTGTCCGATCTGTCAGAAACCTGTCAAGCCAAGCGACATCAACAGTCACATCGATAGCGAATGCAAACTCTACATCGATGAGCCAGGCCCGCCGCCTGCAACGCAAGCCGATGGATCCAAGTCCAAGAGCACAAAAGCCGCTGGCTTCTTCACTCCGGCCTCGAAACGACCTGCCGGTATCAAGATAGAGGATGCATCTTCCCCTTTGGCTCCTGTGTCGAGTACACAAGCCCCGCGGCCCAAGCCCCCAGTCGCTGCATTCCCCAGCACAGCGCCTGCAAAGCGCGCAAGAGAGGACGATGAGGAAGGACTAGAGGAGAAAGAGAAGGCCAAAGCCACAGCTTCAACTGCGAACAAGAAGCCAAAGAATGCACATGCTCCATTGGCGGAACGCATGCGACCACAGAGCTTGGACGAAGTAGCTAGGCAAGAGTTGGTAGGACCAAATGGAGTACTGCGGAACTTGATTGTGACAGATCGTGTTCCATCCATGATCCTTTGGGGCGGTCCAGGAACTGGCAAAACGACAATTGCTCGCCTGATAGCACAGACGGCAGGAACACGCTTTGTCGAGATCAACAGCACCTCAAGCGGGGTGGCAGAGTGCAAAAAGCTGTTCGCAGAGGCAAAGAACGAGCTGGGATTGACTGGTAGAAAGACAATCATCTTCTGTGATGAGATACATCGCTTTAGCAAGAGTCAGCAGGACGTCTTCCTAGGTCCTGTGGAAGCTGGACAAGTGACTTTGATTGGAGCAACTACCGAGAACCCAAGCTTCAAGGTGGTGAATGCCCTCTTAAGTCGTTGCAGAACCTTTACTCTGGCCAAGTTGACAGATGATGACATCTTCGGGATACTGAAGAGGGCTTTGATGCGCGAAGTGCCTGGCCTTCCAACCCCTTCACCAAGCCCGTCATCCGACGAGCACGAGGAAGAGCAACAACAAAATTCTCAAGATTCGAGTCTGCACCTACTTACAGAAGACAATTATGCTCTGGTCCGATATCTTGCAGCGTTTGCAGATGGTGATGCGCGGACTGGGCTGAACCTGCTGGAGCTTGCGCTTGATCTCTGTCAAAAGCCATCCGTCACCGCGGAAGATATCAAGAAAAGCTTGACGCAGACTCTCGTCTACGACCGAGCAGGCGACCAGCATTACGACACCATCTCCGCTTTCCACAAGTCGGTGCGTGGGAGCAATCCCGATGCTACATTATACTATCTGGCTCGCATGCTGCAAAGCGGCGAAGATCCGCTCTACATCGCTCGACGTATGGTAGTAATTGGCAGCGAGGACGTTGGACTTGCAGACAACTCTATGCTATCCCTGGCAACAGCGACATACAGTGCCGCAGAGAAGATTGGTATGCCCGAATGCCGAATCAATCTTGCACACTGTGCAGTGGCTCTTGCCATGGCTCCGAAGTCCGTGAGGGCCTATCGAGGTCTGAATGCCGCATATTCGGCGTTGAACGAGCCAGGTGTCGCGGGATTGCCTGTTCCGATCCATCTTCGGAATGCACCCACCAGGCTTATGAAGGAGATGGGCTATGGCAAAGAGTACAAGTACAACCCTGACTATGTCGATGGGCGGGTGGTGCAGGACTACTTGCCAGAGAAGCTCGAAGGGAGAACGTTCCTCGGCTCGAAGAATTTGGGCGACACCGTGGACCCGGACATTGCGGAGCAGGACGAGCAGTCCCGCTATGCTGAAGAATGTGAGGGCGGAGATGAAGTTCTTCTAAACCCCGATGGAGATTGATCTCCCTCACGTCTTCAAGCCTTGTCGAATGCCTTCCATTGTGGAGGGCCTGCCTTGCACTGAAGGAGGGCTCATGCCTTTGTTGAACACCGAATCCCGGACTGCGCCGACCCACTTCAGCATCGTCCAGTTGCCCTGCTTCATGAAATGCCAGGCCACCGTTCGCAGGGGCAGAAACAGCCCAATGATGCCTGTCGAAGAGCTCACGGGCTCGCACATGTACGGAAAACATCGAGCCATGTCCATCACGTACATTGTCAGCTCCTCTTCGGTGACGACGTCTTCCGAATCGGGGAACCATCCAGTGGAAGCCTTGTAGCGGGCTTTGTGCAAGTCTTGAACCGCTGATCGAAGAAAGTGTTGGACATCCCAGCACACGAGCACAAGATAGGCCACCATGAAGCTTGGAAACATGTACGCCTCTTCGATCGTTTTGTCTGAACACAAGCTCGTGAATGTCGGGAAGTTGCCTATCTTCGTCAACCAGAACAAGTGAGGCTCCGAAGGATCCAGCCACTTGGAGCGAACTTTGAAATCCGCCATCCATTCACGGATTTCGGCGTCCAGGCGCTTTGCATCCCGGAGTATGGCATCGATGTCCGCAATGTGGTCCGGCGACTCGGAGTTCAATCGATCAGTCCGCTCTAGTATTCCCGGGACCTGGAGCGCAGAGTCGTAAAGAATCGTCGCCATGTCCACATATGGCACCCTCCACGCTACAGCGCGCCACTCTGGACTCCCCAAGAAGCATGCTTTTCTCGCAATCAAAGCGTGGCTCAGCGCTCCATGTCGCATGTTGCAGAATAGTGTTAGCGCCAGATCACTCTGAATCGACTCCGGCCCTCGCGCCGCTAGCAATTGCTGACTCCCTTCAATGTGTCTCACCCATCCATCTCCCACTTGTGCGATCTCATCGTAGAATTCACACGTCGCGAGGACCGTCACTGTCGCTAATGCATAGTCATCTTCCACGACTGTCTTACGCGACATCGTCCGCACCAGCCCGCCTAGCGATTTCGAGTATGCTTTCACCGCTTGTCGCAACAGATTCTGGTCTTTGTATATCGACCCGACCTGCACCATCGCCAACGCGTCTAGGGAATCTGCCACTTCGGATCGCAGGCCTGGCGTGGTAATCAAATGCTGCAAGAACGAGAAATGCGAGTCCATAGGTCCGATCCGTTTGGGGAGGTAAGTATCCATGAACGCACTGTAAATGAGTGATTTCTCCGCCGCTGGGCTCGGAAGGGTTTGAGGTGTTGCGAAGAGGGCCATGGAGTCGGCGAAGTCCATCGGACTTTTGCCGCGGTGCAGAAGCACGATTTCTGTTCCTTGGATTGAAGGTGGGGGGATCGCAACGGCATCGTTGCTGTTGTTTGAATCGCTATCGGAATCCGGGCTCGCGATCTGTCGTGTCCTGATAATGGGCGGCGCAGTCTTGTACTGCTCGTGGGCTTTGAGGACCGTGTATTCTGTTTGATCCTGGAACTGAACGTGCCCTGGCGCAGGAAGTCTGTAGCCTCCGCATATCACGCCGTGGGTTTTGCAGCGATTACATGCCTGTAGTTTCACATGTCAGAAATGCATGTGTGGAGGTTGAGGTGATGAATGGGTGCCTACGGGCCGGGTCTCATCGCATCTGATCTTCCGTTTTCGACAGTTGACGCATCCTGTCGACCGCGCAGGCATCTCAGATTATCATGCACTTTGAGTGCAATAAGTTGATGCTGCCTAAATTGGAAGTGGATTGCGAGGTTTCGCAGAGCCGCATGTGTGAGCTGAAGTGAGGTCGTCGGAAGGATTCAGGATTCCGATGAATGACGCGCGCGGCTGCGCCGCACGTGTATGGGAGCAAAGAGGTTTGTCGAAATCCATAGCTGATTATCTTATGATAGACTATTATAATACACCTGGGCATGCCGTTTGGCGCCATGTTGCAACTCCGACTTTAAGCCGTTCCAGAGACCGGACTGCCCACTCTCACACGACAAAGCGCAGTAACTGCCAAGCAGGCTCTAGAATCAAACTGAGCGCGGCTGGAAAGGAAGCAGCTCTTCCTTCGCCTTTGTGACTTGATGTTGAGGCTGCGTCTCAACTCTTGGTATCTTTCATCTTCACTTCTCTTGTATCGTACTCGGCACCACACAGTCCCGACGAACTGGCAGGCACCACCAGCGCGAAGGTGCCTGCTTTCTCATGCCGCGATCGTTGTAGTTTCTTCTAGTTTTCGTCCTCCTCTACACTCCTGACAACCTTCACTTTACTTCCGGCCTGTTGAAGCTGATCGAGGATGAATTTATGAAGTGCCTCGCCCATGTCCTGGCTCGTCTCTGCCCAAAACTTCCGTCTAAAGACAGCGTCGACTTCCTTCGCTTGCAAGGCTAGCTCAGTGACGACCCATGTGTAGTCGACTTGACTGGGGTCTGCTGGCGCCCAAATATTCCCTGAGGGCTCGTAATACCAGGCACAGTTATCGCAATGGCATATTCTCAGCTTCTCCAGTGAGACGCCTCGCGCTATGGCTTGGCCTACTTCTGGCATCCGTTCGTCGTCGTATTCGTCATCCCCGCCGCGGTGCCAGCAAACACCAAGTTCCACGTTCTTGATGTGACGCCGCCTGTCTGTAGACAGCCTGTCGAGTATTTTGCATAACTTGTACTGATTGCTGAACCTGAGTGCGTTGAGACCGTAGTACACCGGCATCGCCTCTTGGTAGATCTGTTTGCAGGCTAGAAGGACTCCCAAGGTCTGCGCCGGGGCCTCCGCATGATACCATTTCTGCCGAAATCTCACGCGCTGGCCCTCGGCATCGCAGACGCGCTTAGAAACTCGACAAGCTCCACTGTCATCATCGATATCCAAAGCGGGACCAGGATAGACAAGTAGCTCTTCATACACGCGATTGCGAAGCTCGGCGGGTAGGTCGAGGAAGCGAAAGACCCCTTTGCGAGCTGGTTCCAGCCATCTTCTGAGATACATGCGGGCTTGACAAGGCTTCGTCGACCAACGAACTCGATTTACGCCCTTCGGAGTTTTCCCATCCTCGTCAATCACTTTCTTGGAAATGAGTGGAATCTCGGCTTGCCAAAAAGCGTCTGAAAATCCAAGGTCACCCAGAGACCCTACGCCCCTGGCATTATTCGGCCTTTGTGCGCGTAGGCGATAGTATGGAATAGTTTCAGTGATCCAGAGGTAAATGGTATTTCTGTCGATGTAAGCCTTGTCGCTGCAAATGATGGCCATAACGATGAGCTCGCCTGGGCTGAACGGTGGCCTCTCTTCCTCATACTTCCGATGACGGTATCCTCCAACATCTTTTTCTTGCTCAGAATCTTGGAAAGAATCGACTTTTCCAAAACTGTCCTCGGCCACATCGTCTCCCCTCACCACATCTTCCTCGTCCATCTCAAGGCAGGCCCGACCATACTCGTCATCATTCGCTGCCTCGTCATCGTTGTTGTGATTGGCCTCTTGCCATGGCGCAATCAGCGCCTCGATCTCTTCGCGCAGTGACTTGCGAGCTTCTCTCTGCACTTCGCTCTCAGCTTCCGCCTCGGCTGCAGAGATGGTAGGCCAATCATGATTCATGGTGATTGGCGCCGCTCGATGAAAAGTAGCCTAGTCGGGGTGCTGTGTTGGTGATTGCGTGTAGGCTGTCCTCCTGAAGACCGTGGAGATCGGTGGTGTTTGCCTGTGTGGTTGGTGTTTGACTCGAGAAAGCGCGAAAAAGTTTTGGAGGGACGGCGGCAGCGGGGTTGCAAACATGTGAAGCAGTGGACCGTGCACGCCAATCGCTTTCTCCAACCGCCAATTGACGTTCCAGCCAATCGAAACACCTGCACTACGCCAAAACCACGCACAGCCACCATTCTTGGGTATTCCACTGCCGCCCATTGCTAGCAGACTCGCTCCAGTCCGATTCTGCAGTCAATGCCTGTACCCCTCACTTTGCAGTCGTGCCTGCAATTGAGACAGTCTGTTTCTTGTGGGTTTCTAAGGCATCGATGAACCACGCTTCGAATGCCTTGCATACCTGGCGTTCATTGTCGGCTTCACTGCTGTCGCCTTCACTCTCGCTGCCCTCATTCTCGTTCTCACTCTCGCCCTCGCCCTCGCCTTCGCTCTCATCGTCCTCGCTCTCGTCGTCCTCGCTCTCCTCGTTCTCACTCTCATCGTCCTCAGCACTCTCGCCCTCATCACTTTCGTCCTCAGCACTCTCGTCTTCATCACTCTCGTCTTCATCACTCTCGCCGTCCTCAACGTATCCATCCCAGCCGTCGTAATAGAATTTGACCGTCTTGGTCCTCGCGGCGATGAGCAGGAGGCAATGGTAGTTTGCAAAAGCAGCTGGCCCAGACTCAAGACCACCTTCCCATACTCCGACAGTAAGCGTATCGAGCTGCAGATGTTCAAGCTTCTCCTTGGGCATAGAGCGCCCATGAGAGACCGGCATTTGGATATGAAGACTTTTGAGTTGCCGAACCCGCTCAGGCGACAGCTTCTGCAGCGCAAGGGCTAGCTCTCGGAACTGCCGAAACGAGAATGAGTTGAGCCCATAGTAGATTGGCATCGCCTCCTTCAAGGTCTGCTGACACACACGGAAAAAGCAGTCCTATTCGGCGTGGTAATAGCCGCCCATTTCAAATCCGGGCTGCGATATGTGGCTTGCCATGTCAAATTGTCGGTGGAAGCATTGGGTATGTGTTTGAGGACAAATGGCGGTGATCTGCTACTAATTTGGACTCCAGGAAGAGGGTAGAGCAAAACATCTTCGTATATCCGGTTACGAAGTTCCGCTGGCAAGCCGAAGAAATCAAAATGGCCTTTGCGCTTCGGCTCGACCCACTTCCTCAGGAACATGCGTGCTTGCGAATTTGTGATGTACCAGCGGCTTGGACTCCGTGAATCTCCAGGATTTGGGAGATGGTCCGGCGTGTTTTCAACCAGAGGGAGCTCGTCCTGGTGGAATGCGATGAAGAATCCCTTGACGACAAGAGCCATGTCTGCCGCGCCTTCTAGATCCTCATCATCCGCGCACCCCTCAACAGACAACAATTCTTGAAATACAGCGGACATGATACTCGGATACTCTGCGCTGACTGTCTCATCATCGCCGGCGCTAGATTCCAGCTGCGACCATCGCGAGGCCGACGTGACTTTGTGGTGTTGAAGACGTTTCGAGCATTCATCATGCATTCGTGCGTTATAGAACTTGAAGGAGGTGACAATCCACCTCAGAATGGCTTCTTCGGTCATAGCTTCTCCAGCGGTAGTACCACTAGAGCAAACCAGGGCGATAACAATGAGTTCTCCTGCGCCGAAGGGTGGCATTTGGATGCTGTTTTTGTGCGGAGCGATAACGTCCTCGACCTCTCGTTGAAGCTGCTTGCGAGCTTCATAGCCTGGGACATAGCCCGACTTCAGAGAACGTTCGTCATCCATGGTTGCCTGTTGTATTTATTGCGGGTTGCGTAGGAAATAGATGAGATACATGTATGTTTACTGCAGACGAGATGAAGTGAAGTCAGCGAAGTGGGGATTGTTTATGTCCAAAGTGTGAAAGCAGACTGCCGTTCAAAGATCGACGACGCTTGCTCCCTGAAAAGTGGATCCCGCACCTGCCATGCGCTGCCACTGACGACGCTTCTTGCTGATCAAACAAAGCCTCGAGAAGTTGCAGTCGGCAAGATGTTGCGTTTTCTATCTCCGATTTGGCATTCTTGCTTGGTCAGGATATCATGGTTCGAAGCCGGTTGATGACCTTGACAGTAGCCGGTTTCTTGTGCTGCCTTGGGCTCTATTATTTTGCACACATTCGTAGTCTGTACGGAGACTTTGCGAAAGCAAGAACGAGTGCTGGGGACTCTGCGATTGAGAAATCTCCTGACCAGCCTCCATATGGCGCTGTAGTAGCTGCTAGCCGAGATGGCGAGGACCTCTCGTGGATGACGACCAGCTCGCTCATGAAAGAGTACGTAAACAAGCAAGATGTCAACATCGACTCACTAATTTTGTCAACAAAAGTTGGACTTTGTACCCTTACAACGTGAGCAATCCTCAAAATTCAGATGTTCGCCTCCAAATCCCCAAATCAAAAGGGCACGAGGCAATTGTCTACCTCTCCTACCTCATCTCCAACTACGATTCCCTTCCTTGGTGCACCTTCTTCATCCATGGGCATTTTCTCTCCTGGCACCAGGAAACGCCCATTTCTCGACTCATCAATAATCTCAACCGCACTGCGCTTGCTCGGGAAGGTTACATCTCGCTCAGATGCGACTGGTACCCCAGCTGTCCAGCGGAGATCCGCCCATACGCGCACGATGCGGTTGTCTGGGGCCCTGGAATCCAGCACAAAGAGACCGAATTGGCGGTCGCAGGGAACTGGAAGCAGCTTTTCCCTGGAGAGAAGTTACCAGAAACTATCGCATCTCCGTGCTGTGCGCAATTCGCCGTGACACGCGCTGCAATTCGAAGGAGATCCGAGGAGGAGTATGTGAGGATGCGAGACTGGCTTCTAGATTCGTTGCTTGAGGATGAGGTCAGTGGTAGGGTATTTGAGAAGCTGTGGGCTTATATCTTCACGGGAAACGCGGTGCAGTATGCTTTCAAGGTGTGCATGTGGTATAATGTCGCTAAATCTTTGCAGCTGTCCGCCGCCTCAACAGTGCGCTTGCGAGTACTTCGGTCAGTGCGAAGATCATGAATGGCAGAAGCCGCCTGAAGGTCTTCCCTCATTTCCAAAGTGGCCTTGAAGTCGGTCTTCCGCTCCTTCCAGTCCGTGCAGCGATTCTCTAGAGGCAGGAAGGCGCGAAAAGCACAACACGGAAAGCACGCGCTCCAGGCCCCGAACATCCCGATTCTCGAGCTCCATGTTCATTGGACATCTCGACTTCTTTTTCACGACATTAACAGTCACCACCGACAACATGGCCGCGGCTACTTTGCTTCGACCGACCCTACACATAGAGGTGCTGCTCAAAACCGATCAGCCTCCAGACGTGACCCAAGTCATCTGCAGCGAAGTGCGAGAATGTGTCACAGACAACTACGCAACTGCGAAAGTGGGACAGGCGATCACTGCTGGCGTTGGTGTGTGATCAATAAGTGATGGATGGCGAAGTTTAGCTGACTCCGGACAGACGAGCTGATACAAAGTTCCATCATCGAGAAGATCACGGTCGTGGACTACACGGGACCCAAAGACTTGGATGGTTTCCACAACGTTGATGATATCCTGCTCGATATCCAGGCGTACTCTCTGCACCCAGAACAGAAGCCTAACAAGCGTCGCACGATCAGCCAGGCAGACGACGAAGCAGACGTACCAAAAGCCCGCATGCTTCCGCTCCCAAGCGTCGCTCTCAAAGATGAGTGGGACTCACTTATCTACGACAATGCACTTCCCGCACAGCTTTTGCGGTACCTCACTCGGATGCTGGGAGTGATGAAGCAGCCTGGTCTCAATCTGAGCACGTTCAACTGGAATCGCCTATGCTTACTTCATGGGCCTCCTGGGAGCGGCAAGAGTACACTTTGTCGTGCCCTTGCGCAGAAGCTGAGCATCCGCCTCTCTCAGACCTTTCCCCAAGCCATGTTTGTGGAGGTCAACACGAACTCAATGCTCAGCAAGTACTTCGGCGAGAGCGGCAAGCTCATCAGTTCGCTCTTTGAGGACATTACTGCGATCGCACAGTCATCAAGCACTCTTGTTTGCGTCGTGATGGACGAAGTCGAAACTATCGCTGGATCGCGTGATAAAGTGACGAATGGAGGAGAATGCAATGATGGTCTCAGAGTAAGTGAGCATCCTTCGCACGTGGGCCGCCATCTCTGACACTCGACAGGCCACCAACCAGCTTCTGACCGCTCTCGACCGAATTCGATCTCTTCCAAACATCATCGTGCTCTGTACCAGCAATCTGATCGATGCCATTGACCCAGCCTTTCTGGATAGGGTTGACATCAAGCAACTCATTCCGAGCCCGTCTCCTGCAGCGATCTACAACATCTTCAGATCATGCCTGAATGAGCTTGTTCGGGCAAGTCTGGTCGATGTCATGACTGCGGAGGTGTCGTCCAAGTCAGCTGTCGGACTGGCAAGTCCAACTTCGTCCAAGAAGAAGAGGGCTGTGACTCGGTCCAAGAAACAGGCGTCGTCCTATCAGGCTTCCTCATCTTCCACCTCGGAGGAGTGGACGAACATCACGACGCCGACAGTTCCCAGCTTCGCCGAGATGTCTGTGATGTACCAGAATCAGCCCGACTCTGCCGCTTGGCGCGTGTGAGTCAACCCAAAAGCTGGAAGCGTGTTTGCACGCTTGCTGACTTCTTCCTAGTTGGACTATCGCTCAGAAGTGTGAAGGCTTCTCAGGGCGTACGCTTCGCCGTCTGCCTGTCTTGGGTCTTGCCATGTACACCTGGGGAGGAAATTGCTCGCTCCAAGATGCAGTCTCGGCATTGGACGCAGCAGTCGAGCAAGAGCTAAGCGCAAAGCAGACGAAGAGAGAGGAGTGAAGATTCATCGCATGAATGTACACTGTCCACAGACAAATTTGTCGCCGTCAGTGCATCGCAGATACATATATCGCTGAAGAATGTAGTTGTTTTCGTCTTGACTTGCGTGACTCGGCAAACTCGCACCTGCCCCTTGCATCATCATCCTAGCCCCGCGGTGGGTGAGATCGGCGTCGACGGCTGGAGCTTCCTTGCCAATGACCAACACCTCTGACAGCTACTGAATTTCTGTGCACACGACATCACAACGACCAAAACATCACAGCTCGAGCGTTGCATTCACAAACACCCAGTAGCGATACTACATCACCCACCATGGCACCAGTCAAAGGCCCCGGCGAAGCCCGCTCATACGACGGTACCTTGCCTCTCCACCCACTCCAATCCCTCTCCCTCTAACACAGCATCACCAGGCTCCTCCCTCCGAATCGGCATCCTGCACGCCCGCTGGAACACGCAAATCATCAGCGCTCTCCTCGACGGCGCAAAAAAATCTCTCAAAGCCGCCGGCGTCAAGGACGAAAACATCGTCATCCAATCCGTCCCCGGCTCCTACGAACTCCCCTACTCCTGCCAACAAATGATCCAAGCCGCGCAAACGCAAACCTCCGGCCTGATCGCCTCCGCAACCGACCTGCTCTCCTCGTCCACGACCGATTTGACAGCCACCGCCGAGAAAGCGACGAAAGGGCAAGGCGTGGGAGGGGAGAAGAAGCCGTTCGACGCGGTGATTGCGATTGGGGCGCTGATCAAGGGCAGCACGATGCATTTTGAGTATATTTCTGATGCGGTGAGTCATGGGCTTATGCGCGTGCAGTTGGATACGGGGGTGCCGGTGATTTTTGGGTTGTTGACGCTTTTGAGTGAGGAGCAAGGGTTGGAGAGGGCGGGGATTGATAAGGCGGGGAAGGGGCATAACCATGGGGAGGATTGGGGGAGTGCGGCGGTGGAGTTGGGGGCGAAGAGGAAGGGGTGGGCGGAGGGGAAGTGGGTGGATTGATTGAGTAAAGAGGGAGAGGGAGATACCCGTGAGTTGGGAAAAGGGAACACAAAAAGGAAAGGCTACCGGCTTGGTATGACGGTGATACTGTCAGGATGGTTATTAGTGCCATTATGCGATTGAGAACTATTCATCGCTATCTGAGGCTTCCTCTGAGTCTTCATCCTCCTCTTTCTCAGCACCGACGGTCTCTTCGGGCTCGGCGGAGGTATTGACCTTTCCGTCTAGTACAAACGCGCTCAGACACGTAATTCTGTTCCCAGTTTCGTGAGTCGCTACCAAACGGCCAACTTGCTTCGAATCTGAAGCTTTGCTAAGCTCGGTCTCGGGAAGGGACCATATCCGCAGAGCGCCATCGCTGCTTGCTGTGACGACCACGAGGATGCCATCGATCGTCAAAACCTCAAAATCTTTGGCACGGCCTGAAATGCCTGCAGCTCGACCCCCGAGCTGGGCAACCATGGGATACTGAACCAAGCCCTCTCCGTCCGCCTCAGGATTGAAAAAGACAACGCGACCATCCTCCGTCGAAATTGCGAGAAAACTCTTCTCTCCAACCGTAACGAATCGCATTTGATGCAGTTTGCTTGGAGGGCTCGTCTTGAAGACACCTCTCGCCTGGGCATCCAGATTGAACAACGCCGCGCCTCGCTCGAACCCAACCACATAGTTCTCTCCTTTCGGATCAAACAACAGTCTTCGTCCCTCTCCGCTTCCGAACTTGCCTTCCCCAACAGCGGTGAGTAATTCGCGATCGAAGTTCAACACAGCAGCTTTCTTCCCCGTCATCAAGTTCCACAGACGCATGCATTTCTCGCCTCTGCCCACGCTGAGCATGAGTTTCTGAGAAGGATGGATGGCGAAGGAGTTCACACCTGCGGGGATCTCGCCTGGTCCTGCTGTGTCTCCTGATGGACGGCCTTGGGGTTTGGGGATGGGGGCTTTGATGGAGGAGAGGACGGTCCAGTCGCGGGTGCGGGAGATGGCGATGGTGGCATCTTCGGCTGAGCTGAAGAGTTTCGCTTTGGTTGGGAAGGAGAGATGCGTGATTGCGCGGTCGTGATGGATCAGAGAGCCTAGAGATTTGTTGCGAGGATTTTCGGCCGTGGAGGTGGTGCTCGACAGGGAAGGTAAATCCGGTTTCGTTTTCTTTCCCAGGGCTTTGGGATTGGGAGGCGCGGTGGAGAGAGAGTAGACATTTATTCTCTCGTCGGAACTGCCTGTGGCGAGGAAGCGTTTGTCTGCTTCTTGAGGTGGAGAGACAGCTAGACATCGAATGGCGGAGGTGTGGGCGGCGAAGAGGAATGTGTCTGAGAAGGTGACGTTGTCGGGAGAGGGAGCGCTGCCATTTTGGGCGGGAGAGTTCTTGGGTTCCTGGTCGAGGAGGTTTGGGAGTGGGATTGTCGCTGATAAGCCGTGGAGGACGCGTTCGTAGGAGCCCGTGATGATTTGGATGTGAATTGGCCCTTCTGATTTAGGATGTATTGAAGGAGCGGCAGTGGATTGCGGTTTGGATGGCTTGTTGGAGGTGGCTTTGGATGTCTTGGATGGGTTTGGTGCTGCTGCTGCTGCTGCGGCCTTGGGAGAAATTTTCGAGTCGTGAAGAGCGGCTTTCTTGACGGGCTGCGCCTTTGCCGATGCTGCTTCTCGTTTCCGTTTTCCGATCATGGAGGCCATTTTGAATGTAGAGCTTCCAGTAGATTCGGAATGGGCCCGCACGTGTTGTGAAAATGGAGTCGCGATGAAGATCTGAGGCGGTTCGACTGAGAGAAATGAAGCTCTGAAAGTCAGTTGCTCGGACTCGGATTCCGCACACCCGCGCAGCAGCTCCCGTCAACACCTCACTTCCCCAGGCAAAGTCCACGGTCGCAACGCCAAAGCCGCGACGTCGTCGTCTCTCGCCTGCATCAGCCAACATCCATCACCACCACCCCATTTCCATCGCGCATCAACCCTCCCACACGACATCTGTTGTTCTGCTGTGAATGACAGATGCCGTGCATTAACACAGCGCGATTTGATGTCTCTGACGGATCAGCGGGCGGATTTGCTCCGGACTCGTCGCGATGAGGCCTTGTAAGTTGCCCAGAACACCCCCAATTTACACCACAACAGAATGAACAACTCGAGAGCATTATTTGCTCGTTTGTTGTGATTATTTTCGACGAGAAACGCGCGAGTTATGCGTTGCTGACTGGGCCCGCAGTACGCTTGCGTCGCAGCATCGCCTGAACTTGCGACGGCTGTACAAGATCCACGCGACGATACACGCCAACAACCCCCTCTCCGCCCTTGTAAACAGCACATTCGAATCCGACGAGCCAGATGCCGACGAGGCTCTGTTTCTCGCGGAAAACGATTTATCGCGGTTTGTTGCCTCCGTCACGTGTTGAAATATCTATCGCTAATTGCCCTCGACATAGCGGCTTCTCTGCGAAAGCACTAACGCTTCTCTCGGGTCCACCCACACCGCAACCACAACGAGATGCTGACTCCATATCTACACTAAAACACCCTTCCGACCCTTCTTCAACATCAGGACAAACTGGCGATCATGCGAAACCCGATGCGCCGTCTCAAGATGTCGCCGCCGCCGCCGATGCTTCCCAAGCAACTCCCTCCGAATCGAATGATGCTGGATCCATCCCATTGAAGTCCACAGGACCATCAGTAGCTGCCTCTGAGGCAGCTCCGACGGCGACTGGCCCCTTGAACGACTCTGTTAAGCGCGACGACCCTAGCGCCGCCCCATCTAATGTTGCGCCGCCGCTGCCTGATGAGGCTGCTGGACTTCCAGATACGACCCAGCAGTACCTCGATCAGCGACCTGACGACAAGCCTGCCGATACTGTTCACCTGCCTCCGAAGGAAGTGCAGGAGGAGCGGTTGCGTGAGCGCGAAGCAGCGGAGCAGCGTCGGAAGCAGTCAGACGTCGATTCCAAGGCTTCGCAACGACTCGCTGCCCCTCAGACCGAAGCAGCTTCTTCTCCATCGTCAACTGTTGCGTATTCAGCTGCGACGCCGCAAGCGAATCAGGAAACCTCAGACACCTCGCCCGACTCGGAGCATGCACACGAGGAATTGACTCCTCCCAAGGATCTGCAGCCGTCGGCAGACGAGCAGCGCAGGAAAGAGGAGCATGATCGCCAGCTCGAAGCACAGAAAGAGCTGGCACGACAAAAGGGCTTCAGTGAGACTGCCGCGACCCCGGATGATCAGCTTAGGCTTGAGGAGCGAGAAGCAGCAGCGAGAGATGCAGAGGAGCGAGCAGCGCGTGAAGACGTTGGTGGACCCGAATATGACTCCAAGAACGATCGCAACTCGACGGAGGCTGCCAAGGTGGTCGAAGAGATGGAGGTTGATGCTGAGACAGAGCAGCAACAAGCGAAGGTGTCTACAGATTCGAAGTCTGCCACCGGAGAGACCGCGATTCAATCAAGCGAGACCACATCTGGAGAGAATGTTGCCACACTACCAAGCCAGAAATCATCTCTGTCTGCGGCGGCGCCCACTCCTACATCTGGTCACAGCCAGCGAGCTACATCGGCGGAGTCGGCGGAGAAGCATTCCACACCTGCTCCAAGCAGACGTGAAGGAATGACCACACGAGTCTCTTCCGGTGCCATGCGGCACAAATCTGTTTCTGAAATTCTTGGGAGCTCTCAATCGCCTGCTGCGGAGCATTCACCCTCACAGAAAGACAAGGCCCCATCTGCTTCACTTTCGCCGATGACACAGCGGCATCCGCAAGAGACGCCTCGCAATGCTCCGTCAGCGCAGTCACTTCAATCGCATCGACAACTTGTTCGCAGCCCGCCTTCTGGCACAGCCAGTATGTCTCTGACAACCATTGAGCAGCTCGAGGCCTTGAAAGGCGCGGCCGAGGATCCCGAAAAGGATTACCTGGAAGCGCTGTTCAGGATTCAAGCACACGACCTTGCTGGCTCTGGAACAAAATCACTTCCAGATCTTCTTAAGATGGGCAAGAAGAGCTTGACCACGGAAGATCATTTCACTGCTATGCACGAACGACTGGATTACCGAATGTTGCGACGAATCTATCAGCTACAAAACGCCAACAAGTGGTCTTTGCGACAGATGGAGAAGTGCAAAGAACCCGAGCAGCCTGTGACACATCATGATCACATGATGGAGGAGATGAAGTGGATGCGGAAAGACTTCAAGGCTGAGCGCAAGATGAAGAAGAGCGTCTGTGCTTTGCTCGCTCGTAGCTGTGCTGACTGGGTTGCTGCTGATCCGGAGACCAGAAAAGAGATGCAGGTCAAGGTCAAGCCAATGGAAGCGAGGAAGTCTAGTGATGCTTCGGAAGGACTTCCGGACCTCGAACATGCAGGGGACTCGGCTGGCGAGGACGATATTGCTCCTCCCACTCCCCGTGAAGGTACCCCTGTGCCTGTCAGCCTCGTCGTGGCGCCCGAGCTTGAGGATTCTGTCAAGGAGCTGGAGAAGCATGGGAAGCTTTCGAAAGCCCTGGGCTCTTTACCGCAGACTGGACTTTTGGATCCTCTTCACAAGCTGCACAAAGAGACGATCACCAAAGTTTCGAAGTTCATTGGAGGCAAGGTGCTGCCGAAGAGTTTGAAGCCGTCGTTGAAGCGCTCTCGATACGAATATGAAGATGAGGCCGAGATCGTCGAGTCACAGCCGAACAGCAAGCGACTACGAGAAGAGGTGCTACCGGAAGACACCGAATGCGCACTTTTCAACCCCGATAACAAACCTATCCGTGACCGCTTGCATTCGAACAATGCGTTCAGGCCTCCTTCTGAATTCCTGATGCCATCGATATCCTTCTACGAATTCCGCACAGGCTCACAGTGGATCTGGGAAGACGATCAGAAGCTGAAGAAGCTTGCCAAGGAATACTCATTCAACTGGTCACTCATTTCGGACGAGATGGCCTTGCCATCCCGATACAAGAGCTCAGCGGAGCGCCGCACGCCCTGGGAATGTTTCGAGCGTTGGGTCGAGCTTGAGTCCTTGCCTGCCGACATGCGGAAGACAGTCTACTTCAAGACGTGGTTCCAGCGACTCGAACAGAGTCAACAAGCTGCAGAGCAGAGATATCAGCGTCAAGTCCATCATATTCAGCAGAATCAACCAAGTGGTTCGCAGGCTCAAGTGCCGCCAAGGAGGCGCACTATTCCAACTCGCGTGGAGAAGAGGAGATCTGCGAGATACTTGTGGCTGGTCGATGGGTTCCGCAAGCTGGCGAAGAAGCGCGAGCAAGCGGCCTGGAAGCAGGCGGAAAGTACGTATCACCGGCACTGATTGCCGTCTCTTTCATTTTTTAGTCTACGTGTGCTAACATCTCGGTCGCAGCTGCCCGCGCCGCTGCCCAACGCAAATCACAAGCCGAAGCGAACCCGGCCCAGAAGATGGTCAAGATGACTCCACAGGAATTCAGCAAGAAGCGACAAGAGCGCGATCAACAAGCGGCGGAATACCTCAAGCAGCAGCGTCTCAAGCATATCGAAGCCCAGCGCCAGCAGCTCGCGGCACGTCAAAGCCAGCTGCAGCAGCAACAGGGCATGCAAAATGGAATGCCAAACCAGCAGCGTCCACAGATGGGCAATAATCCTGGCCAACAGGTGCCAATGCAACCAAATGGCCAGCAAGTACCCAACATGGGCGGACAAGCACCTGGTCAACAGCAGCTGCGACCTGGCGTGCCCATGGCACCTCAGCGCAATGGTCACTTGGCGCCTCCGCAGGTTAATGCCCAAGGCATCCCCCAAGCTCAGATGCAAGCTCGGATGGCGCAACATCCTAACATGCAACAGCAGATTGCTCAGGCGAATGCTCAAGGCCGCAACCCGCAATATCAAAATCAGCAGTTCCAAATGCCCAATGGCAACATGCAGAGTCCTGGTGGCACTAACCTAACCAATCAACAGCAGTTGCAGCAGAATCAGGCGTTGCTTCAAGCTCTGCACCAGCAACAGCATTCCAACAATGGCCATCAGACACCTAATGGCAATCAATCGTCTACTCCACAGCAGATGTCTGCATCCCCGAGCATGCCGCCTCCACCGACACCGCAGGGTGGTTCTCAGCAGCTTTCGTCTGGGCACGTCCCTCAGATCGTTGCCATCAAAGATCGACTGCGCACGCAGAACCCCAGCATGTCTGAGGCAGATCTGAACGCGATGGCAACACAGCAGATGAAACAAATGTCGCAATCGCAGATGCAGTCGCAGTCTACCAGTCAAATGCGACAAAGTGCGATGTCTGCTGCAGCTGGCATTCCGAATCAACAGCAGAACGGGATGCAGGCACAACAATACGGGCAGAATCAGGGCAACTACCAACGTAGCGGGCAGATGATAAACGGCATGAACGGTGGCGGCGTTTACATGAACGGCGATGGTAACAACCAACAAGCCAACATCAGCCCTGCTCCAAATTCGAGCAGCCCCTCCGAGCAGCAGCAACGCCAGCTGTATCAGCAGAAGATGTACAGGCAGCAGTTGCAGCACACTCAACAGCTGCAGATGCAAAGCCCGCATGCCAATCATGCTCAGCTGAACGGCAGCCCGAACGTTGCGCACGCCAGCCCAAATATGACACCAGCGAGTCCATCAATGCAGCTCGCAAATAATTCAAACCAAATGAGCGGTGGAATGGGCACACCGACCATGAACGGCCAGCGCCCGCCAAGCCGCAGCAATACGCCTCAGATGCAGCGCCTTGGGAGCGCTGGCAGCGGCGCCGGGGGAATGGGAAATGGAATGCAGAGCCCCGGCGCCATGCAGCAAGGAAGTCCTCGAAACGTGCAGGCAAACATGGCACGTTGAGCAAAAAGGACAGCATTTGACTGATTGAATTCGCGTTGTGTAAATAGTTATGGGTGGGACGATGACACGATTATAGCATGGAGTTGGAGGTGTTGTCGCGCACAGTCAGTAACAGTCACTGCCGTTGAGCAGGCACCAAGGACGCGACAATTGGCGAAAATAACAAACACCAATGAGACTGCTGTTTGCATGTCGCACCTCGATTGACTTGTTCATCTCAACTTTGTGGTACGTGTGAATGCGCTGACTGATCAAAAGTCATTCGAATTGCTGCTTAAACTAGGTAACTCTCCTACATACTCCTCAGTGGATGTCGACAGCAACCTTGCTCGTCATGAACTTCTTAATATTCGGCAGGAACGCACAGCAAACACAGCTGATGACACCAAACGGAATCGTCGTGTACCACACATACTTCAACGCATCCGCGTACGCCCACTGGCTAGCATACTGCGTCGCATTGACCATCGCCATCGTCGCGCCAGGAACTTGCGCAGCCGCGCCTGGCACTTGCGAGGCGTACGCCATCACAAGAGCCTTGGCAGTGTCCATATTCGCGCCCTGCTGCATCGCTGCTTCGGCGACGTAGCTGGGCAGGTAGTCGGAGAAACGGGTGTTGAAGACGTTGAAGTAGATCGCCGTGCCGATGGAACCTCCCAAGAAGCGAACCGCGAGGGAGAGAGCGCCGACCGTGCCGACGAACTCGTCTGGAGCGGCGTAGAAAGCGAGTGTCAGCGCGGGGACCACGAGACCTCCATTACCGAACGCGGAGAAAGTCGCCATCGTGATGGTGTACACGCTGTTGTCCGGCGTGGAGAGAGCCAGGGCGCCGGTGAAAGCCGTCATGATGGCCGCGATGATGAAGAACATGCTCCGCACGTGGCCGCGGGTATAAGACATCAGGTAGGAGACGATACACGCTCCGCCGAGGATCGCCCAGGGATAGCAGAGACCGCGCACGCCGATGGTGATGGGATCCGTGTGGTAGACGTACTGCAGCACGATGGGGAAGAAGCCTAGAATGGAATAGAAATCCATCCCGGCGACGAACACGATCACATAGGCGAGAGCGACGACCCGCTGGCCCTTGAAAATCTTCGCCGGCACCATGGGGTACGGGTGCTTGCCATACGCCTCCCAGAGCGGGAAAGCGAGGAACGTCATCAGACCGCCGATAATAAGAGGCCCCAGAGCGCGGCCGGAGACCCAGGGGACTTGGTAGCCGCCTGCCTGCAGGCCGACGAGGAACAGCGTTACCCCCGTGATGGAGAGGAAAGCGCCGACCCAGTCAATGCGGCGGACGATTTCCATTGCGCTGAGGCCGTCGTGCATGTGGCGCGGTGGAGGGCGGTAGCAGAAGAGCAGGCCGACCATTCCGATGGCGTTCCAGAGTCCTGTGATGAGGAAGCAGTAGCGCCAGGTGGAGGCGCGCTCGATTAGGACTGTGTACAGGAGTTGCGGCATGAAGGGGACGATGGAGAAGGTTACGAGGGAGAGGGTGACGCCGCGCCATTTGACGGGGGTGATTTCTGCGACGCTGTGGTGTTGTTCGTCAGCAAAGCCCGTTTTCGATGAAGAGGAAGAAGGGGAAGGGGGGTGACACTCACCCAGCCAACGCAACCAATTCACAAATCCCAGCGCCAACACCTCCAATCGCCTGCGCACTCACGGCAGCTGCGAAGTTCTGCGCTGTTGCTTGCACCACACTCGCCAGAATCAACAACAGCGTCCCGGCGATACAGACCCATCGTCTCCCCAGCAAATCCGTAATGTACCCGACAAACGGACAAATAGCCGCAACGGCGAGCGTGTTGGCCGTGAGCATCCAGTTCCCATACTTCGTGCCAATAGATTCGGAAATCGCTGTCAAGCCCGAGCTCACGAAGTACAAGACAATCTGCGAGCCGACGTAGACGATACAGAGGGAAGCAACGGCGATGATACGGGTGAAAGTCCAGGGAACATCTTGGGCATCTTTCTCCTCAGCCGCGAAGCCGGTGGGAGTCTTTTCGAGATCTGTGTTGGAGTTTGTAGAGGAGGTTTCCTGGTTGTGGTATTCCCTGTGCTCCTGGTGGGAGTCTTTCTCGTTCATGACGGTGATGTTGTGGTCGGCCATGGTAGGCGAGGAGACAACACCCAACCTAGCGGGCAAGGAAGAAGGTGAGGGAGATGAGATGAGGTTGGAGAGAAGGGAGAAGGGAAGAGGGAAGATCGACACTTCTTGTAGAAGCAGAAGCACAAGAGCGGCAGCTCTCTTGCTGTTTATGTCTTTTGGCTCCAGCACGCGGCAAAGTCGTGCTAGCCTCGTGCCATGCGCGTGCGAGAATGAAGCTTTCTGCCAACGGTCAGCAACGCTGCAAGCCAGGATGAAGCACAACAACCAATTGAAAAGCCAGCAGCTGTGTGAGCACCGAACTTGTGGTTGTTCGACCAGCTCTGCAGCCCGGCAAAGCACAGAAATGGGTGTGAGGAGGATGGTGTAAGTTTGGATATCCCCGCAATTCATGGACGTTGCTGCGCTACGGAGTTGGGACACGCGAGAGATCGTGGAGATCAGCAGATGTACCTTTTAGACGCCACGGAGGTTTTGGATTGATGATTGGGTCAGCAAGAGTCGACATTGTCTTTCGTCTTCCAAAGGTCGCTCTCTTCAGTGTCACGTTCAGTGTCGTCGATTCTGTATCTGCCCGCAACAAAGACAACCACATCAACGTCCAAAGGCGGCACCAACAGCGACATCCCCACGGGGTAGCTCGGTCAGCACGACACAACATGCAGCAGCAACAATTCCTTCGAACTTCGCGAAGAAAGAGGCGTTCCAGATGGCTGGCGGTAGATCCGGCAATTCGAGGCAAAAGCGGCTGTAAGAGCTGTGAGCGCTGGAAGGATTCAGTGCCACTCAGATGCGCTGCCCGATTAGGAAGTCGTGGCTTCAGCATATGTAAAGGCCACGTGAGAGAATGGCGCAAGTAGTGCCATTGAAGCGCGGTCATTGTGAGGTCTGGACTTGGCTCGCAGAAGTCTTTCGACCGGGAAACATAGGAACGGGATTGATGGTCGCAGAGGCTTGTTCGTCTTGAGCTGTCCTACGACAGAAACGCACGAAGCCGAAAGACGGCTTCTTCCTGCGTTCGTTAGGCGACAATTTTTGATCTTCAGATGCCGTTCAATATGGTCAATCTCAGGCCATCGGCTGCTTCTTTGGATCCGGGACAAGCAGCCAACTCACTGTCATTGCAGCCAAGAGAGCGACCAACAGAGGCTGCAGAGTACCGACTCCAGCTTGCGCTGATATGACGCCCGTGATAGCAGGAAAGAAGGCACCTCCAACTTGGGCCATGACGAAGATGAAAGCTCAGACAAGTCAATCAGCGAGAATACAAAAGCAGCACGACATACCGAACTTACCCAAGCCCGACTGCTGAAGCTCTTTCGGAATGAGCTGCGAGCCAACGGAAACCGCAGTTGCAAAGAATGGACCTAGAAGAAACCCCAGAAAGCTGACGGCTACAGCATCGGCGATGATGTTTTTGACCTGCCAGAACACCACTTGCAAGGCGACGCTCAAGACGGAGTAGAGGATGAGCATGCGCTTCTTTCCGAATCGAAAGGTGGGCTCCGCGAGAAGGAACCTCCCCAAGGCCAGACCGCCCATGAAAGCACTAGAGATGTATCCCACTTGCGACAGTCGCCCTTTTCTGACAGAGACCAGGTACTCCACTACCCAACCCCCAGCTGTGATGGCAGCGCCGAGGTAGAAGAAGAAGAACAGACTCAAAAGCCAGACTGGCTTCTGTTTGAACGTCGCTTTCATCTCAACCAAGGCGGTAGTACCTCGACGTCCTGATGAAGAGCCTCTCGGCCGTCTCAGCGTCGTCTCATCTCGGAAGGCATAGCCGCAAAGCACCAAATTCATGGCTCCAATGCCGGTCGGAACATAGTAGAACGTCGCCCAGTGGCTTTGGAAATTGCTGGCAATAGCGGCTGCAATGAGAGGACCGATTAGGCCACCTGTTGCATAACACCCGTGAATGAGGCCGAGCCAGCGATGTGCTGACTGCTCAGAGTTAGAGACGATTGCAAATTCTCGAGCTTTGTGTTGAAAGAAGCTCAAAGAAGCAACATGACTGGACCACGCCACGTGTACCTGTGTCACGGCTTGGCAGGGCATGTGTTTCGTGACACGAGCAATGCACATACCTTCAATGTGGATACAAACGTATTTGCTTGTGGCTCCTGCAAGCCTTGTCCGAGTGCTACGAGGAAGAAGGTGAACGAGAAGAGGCCGAACGGTGGCACCCAGAATCGGAATACCTGTGCCAGAAACTGCAGAAGAGCTCCGGCAATGATAATGCCACCCGTGTCGAGGGTGATGCGAGTGTAGCCTCCAATCAGGGCAGCTACAAACCAGCCGCCGAAGGCGCATGCGTAGGGTATGGCCATCCACGATGTGGAGATGGCGTACTGCCTGAGGATATAGGGGATGAGAGCACCGAGAGAGCCGTCGTTGATGCCGGCGTTCAGGAAGCAAAAGGCGGCGCTGAACAGCTTGAGTCTCACGGGACCTTGGACTTCCAGGGGCTGTGATGCCGGTACAGATACTTCTTCTTGTGGTGGTGGAGAGTCTTCCAGGCGAGCATCTCCGGCTGTACTGGAGTGGTGGCCTTGCAACTCGAGCGATTCGACGGCGGCGGAAGTGGTGACCTGAACGTCGCCGCGTGCCATGGCGAATCAGTATTGAGATGCGAGATGATGTCGCCCGAGTGGATCTCGTGCTATGGGGTTGCTTTTCGTTGCATTGTTGTGCATCGGACGAGAAGGTGGAAGAAGGAGCGGTGGTGTTGTCTGGCAGGCACAGCAGATGAGGTCGGCGTGGCTCGACAGGGATATTCTGCCGGCGCCAAGACCGCGCGACGACACCACCTCACCCGCTCCTCTTGTCTTTCATCTTTCTTTTCATCACCAACAAGCAACCATCGCACAATCCACGATGCATCTCACTCGGCTCTCCACATCCCTATTCATGCATCACCAAGCACGGCAGACCGGCTGCTCAGCGTTCTCATGACCACATCTCAGCTCTGCGGCTCCAACCTTCCCTCATCCGCTCCACCTCGACGCCAGCCACGAACAGCTCTCTCGAAACCCAAAACAGACAGCAGACCTCAAAAGATATCCGAGACACTGCTGCATCATGCACGTCGCCGCAGCTTTGCGTCTTTTCACTTTCTCCTCTGGGTTATCGACGTGGCAGATCAAGCCCAATAGCCAAGCTTTCGAGGCGTTTCCTCCACCCTACAGCGGTGCTCCCTGCCTATTGTTCAATATTTGCAGCCCGCCATGAACACTGAGCGGCATGTCAGCCGTCGTGTTGTGTCGTTCGGAGTCAATCCGTACATGCTACCTTGCCGTAGCATGTCGATCTTGTAAGTGTTCTATATAGGACTTGACTCCAGCTCGCTGCTTGTGGCAGTCTGCGAACGGTTTGGATTTCTTCATCTCTCAATTTCCAGTATACTTCTACCTGCAAAATGCTGAAGAGATTTGTCTTCGCAGGCCTTGTAGCCTTGTCCACATCTTCTCCTCTTTCTGCTAGAGATGTCACTACTGCTAATGCCGAGGCTGCTTACACTGCTTTGATGAAGTGGTACAACCAGACGAATGGTCTCTGGATTCCGTCGACTGGATGGTGGAATAGCGCGAATGCGTTGACTGCGATTGTTGATCTCGCCGCGGTTGATGGCAGTCTCAAGGGCGCCGTCACCAACACACTCAGGACGACCTACACCAAAGCTCAACAGTACAACTCTGGAACTCTGCAAACGACCAAGACATATGGATTGCCAGGTGTTAGCGGGCCTGGGGTGTTGTCCTCACCGAATAGTGCACAGCAAGATTGGCAGTCTTTCCTGCCAGTCTCTCACTACAACTTTCTCGAAGAGATCTTGAGCGGAGGCTTGCTTGACCGCTCGGGCGGCGGTTTTCTTAATGGGTAAGATCGAGAGCGAATAGCACGTACATCGCCTTCTGACTCTGACTCCAGTTACTACGACGACGAGGGCTGGTGGGCGCTGGCGTGGATTGCAGCTTACGATCTTACCGGCAATCCGACATATCTCTCCCAAGCCCAAACCATCTTCAACGACATGCGCGCACTCTTTGGCAAGACGAATTGCAGCACCATAAACGGCGTGACAGGTGGAATATGGTGGGACAGAGCGCAGACATACGTCAACGCGATTGCCAATGAGCTCTTTCTTGACGTAGCAGCCCATCTTGCTAACCGCGTGAAGGGCGGAAACGTCAACTACCTCTCCATTGCAAAACAGCAGTGGGCCTGGTTCCAGGCCAGTGGGATGATCAACTCCAACAAGAACATCAATGACGGCCTTGCGCAGTCAAACTGTAGAAACAACAACGGAACTGTATGGTCGTACAACCAGGGCGTAATCCTGGGCGGTCTCGCGGAACTCACGCGCGCGACGGGCGACAGCTCCTACGTAAATACAGCTCAATCCATCGCAGATGCAGCCATGTCGAAGCTCGCCCCATCCGGAATTTTGAAGGATCCTTGCGAGCCCGACTGTGGAGGAGACGGGACTCAGTTCAAAGGCATATTTATGCGCAATCTCCAAATTTTGCAAAAGCAGAAGGGCAAGTCCAGCTACCCAACCTTTATGGATCAGAATGCGAACAGCATTTGGAGCAAGGACAGGAATAGCCAGAATCAACTGAGTGTACAGTGGGCAGGGCCGTTTGTCAGTCCTGCGAATGCGAGTACGCAGAGCTCGGCCTTGGATGCTCTGGTGGCGAGTCTGGCGACATAGAATACAACAGGACAATGAACACTGTGAATGCTGTCTACGGCTTTCTTATTTAGTTGCACAACCATCGCGCTGCCTAATGCAGTTCCAGTTTTGAAATGTGCTATGCTCCGAGGATTATGCAGCTCGTCCATTCACTTGCACAGCATGTGCTTCTTGGCTTTCTGGGATAATGAACGAAGCGCCCAATCATACATTATTCGGTAGTCGCTCTCGTTCTCGGTGGAGCCCGGCTGTGAAAGTAGGCACCGAAATTCGTAGAGACTGCCACAAAATGGAGACGGTGGATTGCGGAGGTGCGGAGGTGAGCAGCAATGAAGACGTCTTGTTCTCCGAGGCTCATCAACGAAATCGCCCCGGGGAGAATCCCCGCAGATCGTACCTCCCATTCAGCTAGCCTCGGCTGCTTCCGGGGCCTGTGATTGGACAAGGCGCATCAGCCGAGGCAGACCTGGCAGGAACACTGCATTGCTCCCTGCCTACCAATTCATCACCATTCAGGCGGCGACTCTCCATATCTCTCTCGCCTCAAACATCTTTTCCTTCTTTCGCGGCGTACAGAACGCGTTCTTCCTTTCTAGACACCAACAAGATCAATCTTACCATCGTGACTTGGGAGATCCTTGAATAAACAACAACGCGCCCGCCATTCGATACGTACGATTAGCATCTGCAGCCACCAAGCATGGCCTGGGCACCGCTCGAGAAGGGCGAGAACAGCTACGACGTGATTGTCGTTGGCGCTGGTATCTCCGGTATCAACTTCGGTTACCGTCTGCAAGAGCGATGTCCCAATCTCTCATACACCATCCTCGAGGGCCGTCATGAGATGGGCGGTACGTGGAGCTTGTTCAAGTACCCCGGTATCCGCTCCGATTCGGATCTGTACACCTTCGGCTTCCCTTGGCGACCATGGAACGAAGACACTGCCATCGCGCAGGGCGGTCTGATCAAGAACTACCTCGTCGAGAGCGCCGAGATGTACGGCATCGACAAGCACATCCAGTACAGCACCAAGGTGAACGATGCGCACTACACGAGCAAGGACAAGACTTGGACATTGGAGGCGACTGTCAACGGCAAGCAGAAGAAGACATACAAGACCAGGTTTATCCTGATGTGCACGGGGTACTACGACTACGATGTGCCTCTGCAGGCTAGCATTCCGGGCATTGAGAACTTCAAGGGTCAGGTCATCCACCCGCAATTCTGGCCCGAAGATCTGGACTACGCCAACAAGGACGTTGTCGTGATTGGATCTGGAGCCACTGCCATCACCGTTCTACCAGTCATGGCAGAGACCGCCAAGCGAGTGACTATGCTCCAGCGCTCTCCCGGATATGTCATGTCCATCCCATCCGAGGACGGCTATGAGCGATTCTTCAGGAAGTGGTTCAAGTGGGCTCCTTCTTTGTCGCACTTCATGATCCGTCTCAAGTGGATCTTGTCGCCACTCCTCCTCACTTCTTTCTCCGCCAAATACCCCGAGCGCATGAGGCAGCTCATGTACAAGCTCACCCAGAAGCAACTCCCCTCGTCGATCCCACGAGACCCCCACTTCACACCCAAGTACTACCCATGGGAGCAAAGAATGTGCATGTGCCCTGATGGAGACTTCTTCAAGTCTCTTCGGGAAGGCAAGTCCAGCATTGAGACCGGCACCATCCAGACTGTGACTCAGGACACGATCAAGCTGGAGAGCGGCAAGGAGCTGCACCCAGACATCATTGTCACCGCGACTGGTCTCAAGCTCCGCTTCGCCGGTGGTATGAACATCACCGTCGACGGCATGAACTACGAGCCATCAGAGAAGTTCGTCTGGAAGGGCGTCATGCTGGAGGACCTCCCCAACGCCGCCTTTGTGGTGGGATACGTCGACGCCTCCTGGACACTAGGTGCCGACGCCACCGCACAGACCATGACAAGAATGTTCAACCAGATGAAGAAGGAGGGCGTGGTAGAGGTCACCCCACACAGGAACGAGAAGGAGAGGAGAGAGATGAAGGAGACGAATCTCTTGCGACTGAACAGCACGTACGTCACCAAGGGCAAGAGCGTGCTGCCCAAGGGAGGCGACTCCGGCCAGTGGGTGCCGAGGAGTAACTACATCCGCGATATCTTCATGGCGTGGTTTGGAGACATCAAGACCGGCACCGAATGGGTGCGTGGAGTATAGAATGAAGAGAAGGTCTGAAGGGATGGGATTGGCATATTTGGGATTGCAAGGCGTTGATTTGGATGTGGAATGATATCGACAGGGGGAATCTGAGTGTACGTTGGTTGGCATGCGCATAGCTTGAATGTCTCTTTTGTGTCGAGAATTTGTTTATAGATGTCTGCGAGAATTTTGCATAGAGCTCGCAAAGCAAATGTTTTGATACATCATCATCACCATCATCTCCTTCGATGGGCGTATCCCTCATCTCGGCTGCGCGTTCAACTCAGCACGCCTACGCCTGCCCGACATCAAAAAAGTTCCCATGATCGAGACTTCCTCCTCTTCACATTTACTACCAACTTCCACGTGTTTCCCTTCTCCCACTCTCCTGTCATTTTGGTCCATCACCATGCCCTCCGCGGAAGAAGAAGGTAAATCTCTCTCCAATCCCGATTTCTGGAATTCCCGGTACTCTGTCTCCGATGGTGAGAATCCTACGCATGAATGGTTCCGATCTTATGAGGCTTTGAGACCTTTTTTGACGAGATATCTTCCGCCTGTTGAGGGTTGGAAGGGGAAGGGGAAGGGGAAGGGGCCGAGGATTTTGCATTTGGGGAGTGGGGATAGTGTAAGTGAAATCCGTAGAGAGTGGAAAGGAAGGGAATGGGGGAGGGGTTTGGGGTGGTGTGCTGACGAGGGGTGGTATAGACTGTTCCGGAAGATCTTGCGGTGAAGGAGCGGTATCGGGATCAGATTTGTGTGGATTTCTCGGAGGTTGTGGTTAGGATGATGAGGGGGAGGATGCAAGGAGAGGAAGGGGTCAGGTGGCGGTGGGGGGATGTGAGGGATTTGAGGAAGAGGAGAGGGGATGAAGGGGAGGAGGGGTTCGGGGAGGGTAGTGGGGATGGAGAAGTGGACGTGGCGTTTGATAAAGGCACGATGGATGCGATGATTTGGGGGAGTCCGTGGAGTCCGCCGGAGGAAGTGTTGGAGAATACGGGAAGATACGTGAGGGAGGTGAGTCGGTCCCCTTATACGACTCCACGCGCAGCGTTGGGAAGGGAGGCTGGTCTGCTGACGTGTGGTTTGGTGGCAGGTTCACCGTGTTCTAAAAGACGACGGAGTGTTTCTTTACGTTACATATCGACAACCGCATTTCATTCGACCGTTGTTGTTGGGAAGAGGGGTGGAATGGGAGGTGGAGATGGAGGTTTTAGGAGAGGGAGAGAGTTCGTTTGAGTATTTTGGTTGGGTTTTGAGGAAGAAGAGGTGAATTGAGAACGGAAGAAGGAATAGCTGGGCTGAAGAGGGGATGGTGATATGAGAAGAGTTAGTATCGTCGATTCTTGGGATTTCCGGAGACCTACGACCGACTTCCCAGCCGACTTTGGATCATGGACATCGTTGTCTCAGAGCACCGATACGGATTTACATATCCATGACTTGGAGTCTCAGCCGCAATACGCATTGGAAGAAACCGAACTTCCTTCTTGGTGCGGGGCTGCTGCGAAGCTCTAAACGAAATGCGTATCCCTCGGGTAAAACCAGACTCGCAACATCCGACTCTTCCAAAATGTCACTACGATGAACAGGAACAGCAACTCCTGAACTATCAAAGAGCATGAAGGCTCACCGAAAATAACGATACCCCTAACAGAGACAAAATCCAAGGAAAAAAAAAATGGAAGAAGACCACCCCGAAACCACAACACAACATCCATCCCTACCCTCAACAATGCTCTCCTCCCGCTTCAGCACCGCCAACTCCATCTCCCTTTCCCAAACTCCCCTCCCCATCCCAACTCCCACTCAAGTCCTCCTCCAAATCTCCTGGTGCGGAATTTGCGGCACAGATCTCCACGAATTCTGCGCCGGCCCCCTCGTCGCTCCCCGTCCCTCCAACCCTCACCCGATCACCAAGGAAGCCATCCCGATCACGCTGGGTCACGAATTCACCGGGGCCGTCGTACGGACTTCCAAAGAGGGGAGATTGAAGCTGGGGGATAAGGTGATTGTCGATCCGCGAATCAACTGCGGCGGGAAATGCTTCGCGTGCAAATCAGGAGTTACGAATCTATGCGCTTCCTGGGGTTTCGTTGGACTCTCCGGGGGCGGAGGCGGGTTTGCGAAGTTTTGTGCTGTTGAGGAGGGGATGTGCCATCTCCTCCCTCAGGAGATGAAGATGGACGAGGCGACATTAATCGAACCTCTAGCTGTTGCTCGACACGCATTGACAGTTTCCGGGGTGGAAAGTTTCGAGGATCTGGATGTTTTGGTTGTAGGAGGCGGACCTATAGGATTGGCTGTTTTGTGGAATTTGAAGGCGATGGGAAGGGGGAAGGGGAGGGTGGTTGTTAGCGAGCCGGCGGAGGGGAGGAGGAGGCATTGTGAGGGACTTGCGGATGTGGTGATTGATCCGAGAGAAGGGCGTGTTGGGGAGGTTTGTAGGTCAAAGACTGGAGGCAAGGGCGTCGACGTGGTATTCGATTGTGCGGGCATTCCAGCTGGACTGAGAGATGGGATGGACGCTCTTAGGGTCAAGGGGAAGTGGGTTAATGTGGCGGGGTGGGAAGTCCCCGTAAGTACCCAGTATCCATCCCAACGTCCTGAACAACAACAACAACAACAAGACTTGCAGCAGCTGATGTTGTCGCAGCTCGAAATCCCCCTCCACTTCGCCATGATGAAAGAACTCGACATAAAATTCTCCATGGCGTACGATGAGAAAGATTTCCGCGCTGTGGTGGGGGATTTTGTGAATGGGAAGTTTGCGGGCGTGGAGGGGATGATTACGGGGAGGATTGGATTGGGGGAGTTGGTGGAGAGGGGGTTTGAGGAGTTGGTGAGGAGTCGGGAGGGGTGTGTGAAGATTTTGGTTACGCCGAGGGAGGAAAATCTGAGGGTGTAGGAAAGAGCTTGAAGGGATAGGAGGTGGATTGTTTGTTTAGAGGTTTGGCCTAGAGAGAGAATTACCTCACCATCCTATCGACCTGAAGTTTTGGTGGTTTGGAAGCTCACTTCTTCAAGTTATACGCCTCCCCAATACCCCGCTGCACCGCCGGCCTGGCTGCAATACGATCCACCCACTTCAACAAATGCGGGAACTTCTCCACCTCCTCCTTGGTAAACCCACTCTTCTCCCAATTCTTCACCCACGGCCACGTCTTAATATCCGCAACCGAATACTTGCCCTTCCCCTCCCCAGCAAGGTACTCCTTCTCCCGTCCATCATACTTGCCGCTCAAATGGATCTCCAGCACCCCGAATACACGCAGCGTCTCGTTCCGGAAGCGGGTTATGGCGTAGGGGATTTTCTCGGGGGCGGCGCGCGTGAAGTGGTTCACTTGGCCTTGGTAGGGGGCTCCGGAGCCGTGCCAGAAGAATGTCCATTGCAGGGCTTGGTTGCGTTCGAGGGGGGAGGTGAAGCCGAAGGCGTCGTTTTTGTCGTGTTCTTTGAGGAGGTAGAAGAGTTCGGCGGAGGTTTCGTGGATTGGGAAGGGGGGTGATTGGGTGTTGTCGACGAGGACAGGGATGCGGCCTGCATTGATACCAAGTTAGGCGTTGAGAGTGTGAAATAGTGAATGGGATTTACCGTTTGGGTCGAGACGGAGGAACCAGTCTTTCTTTTGCTCGTTGGTGAAGATATCGATCAGGGTGGTGGACCACTGAACGCCGTAGGTGTCTTTGAGTTCTTCGAGGAAGATCTGGACGGCTTGGCCGTTGGGAGTACTCATGGTGATGAGGTGAAGGCCTTTGGCGTTCTATCCAAAAATGTAAGCATTGTGCATCGTATTCTTCTCTCCGTGTTGAGTGGATATACCTTCACCTCAGCAGGCGTTTCGTTGGTGTAGAGATTGTGAGACATCTTGATCAATTGCTAGTGTTGTGAGAGGTTGTTCGAAGTCGTTCTCAATTGTGTGAAGGATTGTAGGAGAGCAAGCGAATGAAATAAATAATACTTTCCACAGCTGTCGTCAATGACGTGTTTGTAAGCAGAGCTCTCGTGCTCGAGCTGCCATCTCGCGAAGTTGGAGGTGGATGAGGCAATGGACACAGAACCCCGCGCTCCCCACCTGATATCACCCGTTCGCTCGCTAATCGACCAGATGCTCGTTCTTGCTGACTGTTCCAGTTGATGGCGCACTCGCACGAGAGGATTGCTACTCGGCCGGACATGGGTCCGTTGCAGAGTCGCGGAATTCGCAAGAAGAATATTGAAGAAGAATATTCCTGCAGTCTTGACATTCTTGTCATCGTCTTCTTCCATTTCTTCGCTCATCAGCTATTGAAGAAACATTGATTAGTGGACTGCTCATGCATGGCGCATGTCAGTCAGGATTGATTCCAAGGTTAGTCGGATGCAGCGTGTCGTCTGTACCATCGAACCTTCCCGGACCACCACGGAAGCCGGAGATTCAGTCGTCTCTCGCCCAACAATGCACGCGTCGGCGTCGTGTCCGATGGACGGCAGCGCGTATCGCTTCCGGCGGCGGGGTACGCAGTGATGCGATGGCAGATCCGGCAGCGCAGGGTTTGCCAGGCTTATTCCAAAGCTTGTGGAAACCGAAAGGCTTGAAACAGAATCGGATTCGGCTACTTAGCCCGATATTGAGATACTAAGAACAGTATCGACGGTGAGGTTGGCAGCGGGCGGGGAGGGCAGGCGACACGGCGGTGGCACTACTGACTGAGCGGCTTGTTGTTGAAGTGCTTCGGGAGGATTGCATATATCCATCATTCGGGAGCGAAAAAGTTGGATGGGATGCAGGGCAGAAAGACTGAAGCGGCAGAGAAGCTTATATGACGTGCCGCCGCCCCCCTCGAGTAACCTCCTCCTCCTTCTTGGCACTTGGCGCTCGACATCCTCCAACTCGCCGTCTTCAGGACTGTCTGCAAGGTGAGTGCCCCCTTCCTTCGATTTGTTGTTGATAATGCTCGCCGGCACGTACGGCGGAGCGGACAGGCGTTGCGGAGGTGGGCGAGGGGGTGGTTTGACGGGCGTTGTGTTGCTCGCCGCCATCGTCGACCGCGTCATGCACGAGGCTCTTGCACAGCCCCATCATAGGCCGAGAGCGCGAGCTTGGATGGGGATACAACCACCACCACCACTCTAGTTCCGCCCATCGCCATCACCGCCCGCCTCTCCGCTCTCCGCTCCCACACCTGCACCCCGCCGTCCCGTCCGAGTCTGTCGCGACGCTGCTGAGAGGACGCGCGCGTCGACTTCACTCCCCGGCGCACCACTCCAACATCCCTCACCGGCGCAGCAACGGCAGAATCGCATGTCGCCGGGCTCGCAGTGCTGACAATAATGTTCGACAGCTCTCCCTCAGAGCCGTCTATTGCTCCCGAACGCCTCCCTCCCGCGGACGACTTGCTCTTGGCGCGATACCAGCCAACCTTCGGCCACTTCTGACGACCTCACCTTACCCTTCTCCCGTCTCATCGCGTGGAATCCAGTCCGTTGCGTCGCATGTCGTGGGGAGCCTGTTCTCCGCCTGCTAGGGCTCCAGCACCTCACCTCTCAGCTCTCCACTGCTAGGCATGCCACCTGCTGCCGCCGTGGACCGCTCACCTTCCACTTCCACTCCCTCCCGCCGCTTCCTCTCGCGCCTCGCCTCGCCCTTCGGCCCCAAGTCGCGCCACGTTACCGACTTCAATGTCCACATCGATGACCCCCACAAGCAGTACGCTCCCGGCGAGCAGCTGACCGGCTGCGTCCACCTCAAGGTCGTCAAGCCCATTCGCATCACCCATCTCGTCGTCTGCCTGCACGGCTTCGTACAAGTCTACAAGAATCCGGGGAACCCTCCCGCCGATGGCTATCGCACAAACACAGCACACATTGGGACGGGGAGGGGCAGCAAGGCCGGCGAGTACTTTGGCAATGGCTTCGCGTCGCTGTTCGAGGATGAGGTGGTGTTGTGCGGAGACGGGCGATTGGGCGAAGGGGTATACCAGTTCAACTTCGACTTGGAGTTCCCCGATCGGGATCTGCCGAGCAGCATATCTGTGCGCCTTCCCCGAGAATGAACGATTCGCAATGCGCTTGCTCGAGCATTGAATTGAATGTGCTGACCTCGGCCACAGTTTGAGCGCGGAACCATTTCCTACATGGTGACGGCCACCCTCACGCGACCAACCACCATCTCCCCCACCATCCAATGCGACCACAAAGTCTACTTTGTTGAGCGCATTGACATCTCACAACTATACCCGCCCAAGCCCCGCACCATCACACTGGAGCCCTTGACGCGGAAGACAGCGCGAGCGAAGACGCAGGCGCGCAGACTAGTCGACTCGGATCGCAGGAGTCGGAGAGGCGATTCCGGCCAGCAAAGTAGTGATCGCCGCGACAGCCAGACCTCTTCTTCACCCAGTCACGATGGCATGCAGAGCCCCGTGCCCAGCGAGATCAGCTTCGACAGTTATCACAGCAGCCAGGAGCGCGCTTCACAGCACGAATCGAATGCGACCTCACCGCGGCAGAGTGATACGGGAAGGACCAGCAATGGCACAGCCTCGACAACCATCGGCAGTAGGACCATCACAGCGACTATTGAATCATCTGCAGGCGGCTGTCTACGTGGAGACACAATTCCGATCAAGGTGGAGGTCAACCACACTAAACATGTGAAGAGTCTACATGGAGCCATTATCACTCTGTATCGCCATGCGCGTGTTGATATGCACCCTGCGATTCCCATCGGACCAGCTGAGAAAGGCAAGGAGGCAAAGTACGAGGATTACTATCCAAAGTCGATGACTGGACTTGGTGGACTCTCTCTTTCTGGAGCCGGCTCGAGTCATGTGTTCCGCAAAGACATCTCTCAGACTGTCGTGCCGTTGATTGTAGACCCACATACATTGACAGCAGAGCTCACTGGTAAAGTCACTGTTCCTGAGGAGGCCTTTCCTACGATCTCGACCGTGCCCGGAGGAATGATCAGTTTCCGGTATTACATCGAAGTGGTTCTTGACATTCAAGGCAAGCTCTCCTCCCAAGACCGCAACCTGGGGAATCTTGGCGGCTTGGCCACTACAATCAACCAAGGCCAAAGATCAACCGACGCAGATCGCGACCGAAGCGCGTTGGGCGGGTTTGGCGCGCCTGTGATTGATACTGCCACCATTCGGCGAGACAAAGGAGTTGTGTCTTGTACGTTTGAGATTGTCGTGGGTACGAAAGACAGCGCGCGTAAGAAGGGGAAGAGGAAGGTAGGAGTGGTGGTGGAGTCCGAGGAGGAGACATATCCTCAGCAACAGCGGCAGCAGAATCAACCACAGCAATCCCAGCAAGGAGAGTATCATGACGAAAACGGCAACGGCGCATACCATAATGATCAGTGGTATGGGCATGACCAAGGGTACGATGGACAATACTACGACCAAGGATATGCGGGAAATGGCTACTATGGCCATCACGACTACGCGTACTATGACCAACCTCCGCCGATCCCGATGCCGCCGCCTGAGGATGAATCGCAGCTGTCAGAAAAAGAACAAATAAGACGCGCTGAGCAGAGATTATTACCCAGCCAGCCACCAGGCGCAGAGGAAGCGCAGTCTTCAGAAGGCGCGCATGCTCCTACAGCGCCATACCTGCCGGAAGAGCAGCGGCAGCTAGACGGGTACAATGGGTCGTCCGTGCCGATCCTGCTCACACCACCTGCTCACGCCGGCCCATCAAACCGCGCAGCATCCGCCTCCATCGACTTCGCGCGCAACGTCCCCCTACCCCGAACCCCTGACTACGAACGCATTGACCCCTACAGACACTACCACCCAACCCCAGACTACGAATCTCTCGACCGAATCCCTTCACGCAACAGCACGACTCCCACAGCAGCTTCTTTATCCACAGCCCCGACGGACGACAAACGCGAACTCGAGCGTCGGAATTTGGAATTGCAAGCCTCTGCTCCTCCGGAAGAGGAAGAAGGCGAGGACGAGCATGCAGCCACGGCGCCTTCTGCTCTTGATGAAGGGGATCTGTATACGACGAATGCTAACGATAGCCATGCGGACGCTGAGGCGGCGCAGATGGAATTGCCGCGGTATGAGCCACGCAGGTAGAGTTGGTTTGGCGTTTGAGAGGCGTTCTTTTGGGACTGGGCTGATGGCCTGGATGTGGCCTGATTGTTTTTGCTTTTGCTTTTGCTTTTCTGGAACGGTGTCGGAATTGAATGGTAGATGGAGGGATGTGGGAATACCTATTACCATTGACGAGAGGGAGGGTAGCGAGGGAAGGAACGATTTAGGGATGAAGGGGGACATCTTCTTGGTATTATTTAGCTATGAAATGTGTGTCAATATCACAATTATCCGCATGAACTTTTCAAAACGAGTCTTGTTCCTGCTCCTTCTGTCAGGTTTTGGTCTCCTGACCATGCCTACTGTAGTGCTTCAGATTGGCTCAGCGTTGAATTTCGAGGCATCAAGTTGTAAGGAAGTGGGGATCTGTAGACATCGCTCTGCTTGATCTTGATCTGCGCCCGACTGCGATGAGAAGAAGCACGGCTTTGTTCCAGCAAGTGCCTTTTGGTTTGCGGTGGAGGCTTCTGGCGTGAAGGAGATGGACTCGTCTATCGAGGAGAGGAGATGGGACGGGATAAGATGTCAAATGGTAGAGAAAGCGAGGTGAGGTGAGTTTTGAAACTCTCCTTCTCTCCTCTAGCCACCAAGTGAGTCTGTGAGATTTGAGGGGAGAGTCTGAAGGAGATTAGACGAAAAGGGAAGAGATGGAGATCTGAATATCGAATGGATGTGATTGCCGCTTTAAGTGATTGCTTCTTCTCTGTGGTGTTTCACTTCAGTGGCTATGATTTTCTCCCATCTAGGATGGTCGTGTACGTCTTTTTGAGTGAGTAGAAAGCTGAAGGGGGGCGTGATAAACCAGCAATAACCTACTTGTGTGAGGAAGGATTTTCAGCTTGATGAGAGGTGTGAGGTGGACGAGGCTCGTTGGTCTAGAGCCCTGCGCCTGTCATGAAAATGCTTCTCTTGCTTGTCGATAAGCACCTGCCTCTGTGCTGCGCGAAGCAGAAGCTGGCTTATGGGGCCCAGACGTTGGTAGACAGTGTGCGTGCTGCTTCGCATTAGCACGAATAGATGCTTCCACGATGGCTCTTCTGGCTCAGGGAGCCTGCACATGTCTGTGTTCGTCATAGTAGCGGCTCAGGCCGTGTCATATTCAGGCAGGATTGATCCTGTGCGCGTGGTTGGTGTGTCTCCGTTGCATGACAAGAGTCCGGTCTACTTGCATGTGGACGGGGCTGGAGGCTAGACGTCAGGTCTGGACCTCTCAGCTCCCCCGAGTCCATGTCAGTGAAGCAAAACAAAGCACAGAGAGCTTCCCGCGACGAGAGGCAGTTCTGGACTGAAGCCATGTTGGTACCGGAAGCATCGTGCCCATGCCCGGTAAATTCTCCGAATACGGGGCATTGGCGAGCGAGTCGTGGGAGACGGTCGGGTTATTTGACTGCATGATAAGCAAGTCTGCTTGCCAGCATCTGGACCTGACGGCGTCGTAAGAGCTGGAGGGCTTGGGCCCAGATTCGATTTTGGTGTGCCGTGATGTAGGCGTCGTAGGGCTGTTGATGATGAGTCGCGGAGCCTGGCATCGATTTAGCCGTGCCGTGGTATGATGAGGCGTCTCTGGCGATTTTGCAGCTTCCGCAAGTCCAGAACGTTTCAGGTACATGAAGTGGCGGTCGCTGGGCCATGGTGTGATGCGATTCTTGAAACAATGGAGGGGTCTTCTTCATGACCTCCATTCTGTCTGATGCGCTGGTTGTTAGGTGCTGCCCCGTTCATGGCGTCAGTGGGTGACATTGATTGTCGCTGATTGAGGGAGGGGTGAAGTCTGGAGGGGTCCAAGATGGAGTGAAGTCCAGACTCTTGCACGTGAGGATCCATTTTCGGTACCGGGATCATTCCAACATTTGGGGACCAAGAAACTTGGTTTCGTCAAGAGCTCGTGCGGGCTGCGAGGAAAGTCATGATGATCCGTAGATATTGCTATGCAGCTTACATTGTGCAGATGCTTGTGTTGTTGCAGTCGCCGCGGGCCTTGATTTTGCCGTCGATGCACTAGTGAAAGTCATGCATACAGAGCCCAAACATAATTCTCGTGACTGCTGCGGGAGTTCAAAATGCCGTTGGAATGATTTAGCAATATTTGGTTGCAGAGACGGGTTTAGAAGGCACGTCTTCTGGCACCCCTTGTTATATTGGAGGCCTTGCTAGCCAGAAATCTTTGAGCAGGTTCTCGTCTCCATGAAAGACAGAGTCTCTCCATTTCGATCACAGCTTGGTGATGCGTTGATTCATTTTCCTGGCATTGATGAACCAGAGTCGGCGATGCCGCAAGGAAGAGACATTCATTCAAGGACATCCAAGAATGCGGTAGCGATCCACTCTTTCGACATTGAAGGCGGAGCTGAGCCCGACAGACCTTGTTTGCGACAAGACGGGCTGTCATCGGCAATTCGAAGCAGTGAACCTTTGAAGGCGTATTCCAGGCCATGTTCTGCTCTTTCAAAATCCGCAATTGCCGGGCGAAAGAGGCGTGTGGAAGATATAAGACTTCCTTCTCCTATACGCCACAGGTGTGGTTATCTTCAAAGCTGGGCCAGACACAAGCCATGCTCGCCGATCCATTCCAAATGTGCGAGAGAGCTCCAGTTTTCACGTGATCAGTTTTGGGCGGATGAAGTTCGGCGTCGCGGTGCCGAGTGCCGATGGGTGGATGTCTGGCGTGCTCGAGACCCAGCACCCACCCACCGCATCAGCAGCACATCAGCACATCACCTGTGCTCACTTCATGTCGCGCGTGTGCAGATTCATTTGGCGCGCGAGAGACTTTGTGCGCGTCCATTGATGAGAGAATGCTGCCAATACCGGTTTGTGGACTCCGGATCGTGCGGCGGGCGATGAGCAGGTTGTGCTTTGTTTCTGCTGCGAGAGCCGTGTTTCATCGCGGTCTGCGGTCTTGTCTGGCCAAAAAGACCAGCTCAGTCAGCAAGGCGTGAACCCAATCCCGTCGCATCGTCGCAAGCCACCCGAGCAGCTGTTGTTCGAGAGAGTTCACTTCTCTACGTAAGCGGTCGCGGCTGCAGACGCCTCGCAACGGGGTGCCGTGATGGCGCTCCCAGGTGCGATCTCACCGGAGCAGAGGAAAGAAGATGGAGCAAATTTTGGAGGAAGAATTAGAGGGTGAAATCTCCAGCAAAGGACAGTCCGCGATGGGATAATGTACAAAACAGATCGTCGTCGGGAGCGGCGGTCGCGAGTAGCCGGGGATGGCACAGATGGTGCTCTTGCTTGGGAGAGAAATGTGTGGTGAGATTGGGCGGAGGCCCCTGTCTGGAGCGCTGCAGGATGACGATCAGTTCCCGGGCGGGTTGGAGCTGCTGGACGCTTGGCAGAGTCCAGAACCAAACTGCCTCCACTAGCGCCCTGCTTTGCTGCTTTGCTTGCAGCAGGAAGCAGGAAAGGCTCTTGCGATGCTTTGCGTGTGCGAGGAAGGTGAGAGGTAGTCTGCTGCTCGGCTCTAGCAAGGTCGGATGAGATGAGACGTTACATCGCACCTCGCATCGTCCGGTCTGCAGAGAACCAGCCCCAAGCCCATCTTCCCCTCCCCTCTGCACTAATCGCTCTGCTAATCACGCTCGCATCTTGGTTCATCACTCATCTGCTGTGCGCTGTGCCTGGATCCCGCAGCGCCCAACATCCGCCTGGACAAAGCGCTGCGCGTCCTCGGCCTGCATCTACACGCCACACGCCCACTTCACTCACTCACTCACTCACTCACTCACTCACACCCTCGTCCTCACTATCACCACCACTACTCCTCCACCACCTGTACCACCCTTGATCGCGATCGCGCTCTCACCGACGACTGTGGGGTACATAGCTGCAATTCCGATTTCACTGTCCCGCCGTATGGGGATGCCTTGACCCTCCCGCCGGATTCCTCGCTCATCCCGCCAGCTTTGTTGTGCCTTGCTTGATCGGCCGAGCTTTTGTCAGCAACCGACTCCGCCTTTCCTCACCTTCTGCGGACTGGACTCGCCGCATCTGCTACTTACTCATTTCTGGATGGTCACAATTGCTCTGGATTTCCCGATGAGTGCGACACATTCCACGATTGCATGATCCTCCAAACGCGCGTGGACATCGAGAATGACCCATGAAGCCGCCAAGGAGGCCTTCATGATGGAGAGGCAGTCCATCTGCTTTCCCAACCACCAGACCCAGGATGTCTTGAAGCATGGTGATGCTGGATTCCAGCATGAACTTCGACGGCTTTACGATGCCGCGGAAAACGACGCGCTGGAGCAGCTGGTGGATTTGAAGCGACGATTACGAAAGCTATCGACGGACGAATTTTGGGGTGCGGTAACGGAGGGGATTTCGAGGATTTTGGGTGCAGAAATATGTTTTGTGATGAAGAGGGTATTGGTGGACGACCAGGATTCGGCCGTTGAAATGCCACCTATTGGGGAGCCTGGATCGTGCATCATGGCAGCGGCGCTGCACTACTGCGCCAGTGATGGAACTCGGGAGACGACCAACAATGCAAAATTCCATTCTTACGGATGCCCGTGTGCGTATATGCGCCACGATAAGGTGTTCGTGGTTCCGGATCGACTGTCGGAGTTTTTCAGCAACAATCCTAACCCACTACCCACGCCGTGCGAAGCATACATTGCAGTGCCACTGTTTGAGGAAGGAAAGTGCTTTGCTCACTTCGGTGGGATGTGGTCGACGGAGGGCGCGGGGAAGAGGAAGCTGTCGTGGGCATTCATCGAGATGATTCTGCACTCGCTGGAAGACATGATTTCGAGCAGGTTCTTGCAGGGTCCCGATGTGGTCAGCCAGGCCACTGCCTCGCCAGAGAAGAACAGAGTGATCCCGCACGAAGCAGTGTCAGTTGCTCAATCATTACGACCTTACGCTGGAAGCCTGTCGCATGAGCTGCGCACCCCAATGCAGGGCATCGTAGGCATGCTCGATGTCATGTATGCCACTGTTCTTGAATCGATTGACACCCAAGCAGACCCTCTAGTACGACAGATCTTCAAGAATTTGAAGGACAACATTGAGACTGTCCAGGACAGCTCGAGACGTGCAGTCGAAGCTGCCGACAACGTTGTTCACGCTTACGACATGGACATGAGCATTCCAGAAGCTCCCGTTCTTCTGGAGGAATCAAGCGACGCGCCTTACTCCGCAACTGCGGATCGAAGACCGGAGATCCTGGTGGCGGGCAGCAATCTGCCAATGTCTCGACCAAACAAGCGTCGTCGAGACGAGGCCTTCCTACGAAACAGCAGTGATGCAAACGCCGTGAAGGCGCCGCGGTTGAGCCGAAACACCAAGTCTTGCAGCTGCTCTGAACAGGAGATCAAGCAGGGAGTGCAACAGGCTGGGGAGCTGCAGGCTCAGTCTCAGGTCGGCGCGACTCTGGCCAACGTGCCTTCAACTGAAGACGCGGAATTAGCCATCGCGGCGGTGGAAGGGCCAAGCAGGATTGTCGCGCCTGGTCTGCGCCATACCAGCTTGCGTGAGCTGCTTCAATGTGTTATTAATGAGGGACTGAAGGTCGGCGGACGACCAGACTCCGCCATGGCGCAGGAGACAGAAGTCGGAGAGATAATCGAAGTGCGAACGCGAGGCTCCGACGGGAATGTTGGCCAGAAGATTATCGAGTGGAGCATCGACCCGAGCATCCCGAGCACCATGTTCATCGACGAGAAAGATTTGAGCAAGCTGATCTCGTGCGTCTTCCTCAACGCTGTCAAGTTCACCGACAAGGTGCGAGGCCGCGTCAGGGTCGACGCTCGGATGAGCCACCGTGGACGCTACATCTCCATTAAGATATCCGACAACGGTCCCGGAATCCCAGCTGCCTTTCTGCCAAAGCTTTTCAAGCCTTTCTCGCAGGAGAACAACACCACCACTCGCTCCAGCGAAGGGCTTGGTCTGGGATTGATGGTTGCCAAGGGTATTGCGAGGAAGCTGGGAGGTGACTTGATGTGCACACGTGCCGACACTCACGGCCCTCATCGCGGCAGTGAGTTCGACATCAAGGTACCTCTCCATGCGGGCGAGACTATCAGCAGACCTGTGTCGCCTTTCGGATCTCCTGCGCCACGACGAGCTACGATCGACACTAGCGCTGTCCACATGAAGCCATTGCCGGCAGCACCCAGCAGCCCAAGGAAGTTCTCGCGCGCTCTGCACGAGGCTGTCAATGAGCTACCGCTGTTCCCTCCGACCACCAACGGTCTGCCTGTGACGCCACCGTCACCTGGTAGCGCTGGATCCGGATTCCACAGCCCACCTTCGTCGTCGCTGCCTTCACCACCCATCGAGATTCTCAGGCCCAAGCCGAGAGTGAGGAAGTCAGTGGCGACTCCCGACATCGATCGCGACCTCGCGAAAAAGTTTCCCCTAAACTTTCTCGTCGTCGAGGACAACAAGATCAACCGCAAGCTCCTGGTGAGCATGCTGGGCAAGTTTGGCTACAACAAGATTCACGAGGCTCACGATGGCGCCGAGGCAGTCAGGCAGATGGCGGTTCCGCGCAAGCATCACGAGCAGATTGACGTCGTCTTGATGGATCTGTGGATGCCACTGATGGACGGCTACGAAGCGACCGAGCGCATTCTGCGCATGGACGGCAAAGAGAACAAGAGCCCGACCGTCCTCGCCGTCACTGCCGACGTCACCGATGGCGCCCTGGAGCGAGCTGCTGAAGTCGGCATGCGCGGTTTCATGACGAAACCGTACAAGCTGCTTGACCTGCAGCGTCTGATTACGGAGTACTGCGCGAGCCACCGAGCCGCAGTGGAATGTCCGTGAACGGGACGGGATGAACTCCGATGAAACCAGGGAATGTACATGGCTCGGCGAGGCCGGTATGACATGAAACACTTGACACGCAATGTATGAAGCGGGAATGCGAACCCGTACGAGTGGAACGAGCACCACGTGGACATGAATGATCGGGAGCTTGTACAGGGAGCGTGTTTTTGGAATTTTAGACTTACAGATACCCAGTCCGCAGTTAGGACATAGCATTCGGCGACATATAGTAAATAATTTGACTATAGATGCGAGGAAAGAGAGTGCAAATTTGAGAATGGTCAATTGTTGTTTCATGTAAGGATGGGACGATGGTGCTCGCACATGAAGGACACGATCTGCCTGATCCCTGCCGCAGATCCCCGGCCCGCGCCGTCGGCCGAGCTCGACAAGCTCAAGTAAACGCGAACATCATCTTCAACTTCTCAATCCACAACCAAAACTATCAACACCACCCACCATGGCCGAAACACACATCACCGACCCGACCCTCCTCTCCGTCCTGCAATCCGCCACCGCCGCGCGCCAACAATGCCTCGACCTCATCTCCCTCCTCGAAACCTCCGGCCCCCAATCCCCGACTTCCACAACCCCCTCCGACGAACTCTCATCAGCCGAACGCTCTCTCTCCGCGCGCCTCGCCCTGCTCCGCTCCCACTACCGCAAAGCCGTCTACGGCGTCCGCGACAGCAAGTCCGAAACCGCCTCCGCCCGCAGCGAAGTCGATAGCTTGCACCTCCAGCTCCAAAATTTGTTGTATGAGCAACAGCATTTGAAGGGGGAGATTCGGGGTTGTGAGGAGTTTGAGCACCGGTATACCACTTTGCCTCTCGTTCCTGTTGACCAGTTCTTGGCAGAACGACCTGAGCTGGTTGGGGAGGGGGAGGAGCGGTTGATGAGGGAGAGGATTGCGGATGAGGGGGAGAGGAGGAAAGCGCTGGGGAGGGTGAGGGAGGGGTTGGAGGGACGGAAGAAGGAGTTGGTGAGGGAGACGCAGGGGAAGAAGGAGGAGTTGGGACGGTTGGATCGGGAGGTTGAGAAGTGGGTTAATGGACAGGAGGGGGTTAGGGGGATTTTTGAGGAGAGGGAGAAGGGGAAGAGGAAGGCGGAGGAGGGGGGTGCGTGAGAAAGCTCTGGAGCCTGCTGTGAGAGAATGCGAAGGGCGCGAAGGCGCCTCTACCAATATGCACTGGTCTTGGAGAATACTACGTGGGCGAAGTATCACCACTGCCCCGCGCAAGAAGAAAGGAGAGAGCTTGGAGCATATCATATCAAGATACACAAGCTTCCATTAGGACTCCATCGGGCTAGCTAGCTAACCCCTTCAAGCCATCACACTACAACATCACCCGCAGCATCCTCAGGCCCGGACCCTCACCGAAAATTCCTCTGCTGCACACTCCACGCCAACATCTCCGCCGCATGCGTCGTATCCCCCAAAAACGACCCCGCGTTGGGATGTGTCGTCCCGCGCGCCAACCCCTGCCCTCCAAACGAAGTCGGGAGCTGCAGCGAAGGGGCAGAAGTGTAGCCTCCGCCGGCGTTGGTGACGATTGGACCTTGAATTGGAGCCGGGATGGTGCTTTGGGGCAGGGAGAATGGGAGCTCGTAGTTGTAGGGCATGTTTGTGGTGCTTGGTGAGTGTGATGGGAGAGGAAGGGGGTTGTTTGAAGGGTGCGATTTATGGGTTTTGGGGAGGGTGGTGAATAGGGTATAGAAGGGGGGTCATTATCGTTGATGATGGGGGTGATGTTTGAGATGCGGGAATTGCTGTCCTTCTTGACGGAGAGGGCTTCATACTTGACATATGAAGTCGTGACGAACGGTGGAAGTACTTTGCGTGCTGCTGGCTTTGTAATGGCGTATGAGAAAGAAAGATCAGAAGGTCAGGTCAAGATATGATGAGCTCCAGCAAACTACGAACCCCATCAGGCCAGTCACATACTGCGCATTTTGCTGCTATACCACGGTGACCCTTTTCACAGCATCTCGACGTATGCTTTTTCACCATTCATTTCGCAATCAAAGGCTTCGTTGCCCTGGTAGTTTTTTGGGGTGCGAGAGGTTCGTTGTAACAACGATTTTGCAAACAGTAAACAAGATTTGAAGATCACATGTAGCTCTCGACCAATCTTCTCCCGCCGCCCTAATGTGACGTTTGTCACATGAACGCCAAGCTTTCGGCTCAATCCGCCGCTAACAGGGCACTTCCCACGCAGCAAACGTCCGCTTCTTCCTCTTCTTGATTTTGACTTCCAACAACAACATGGTCAGTCAGGCCGAGATTCAGTTGGCCGTGGAAGCGAGCGCGATGCCTGCTTCTCAGCTATCCGCCATCGAAGCCGAGCTGAAGGAGAAGTACGGCGACGACATCCCTCCAGCTGTTCAAGCTGCAATCGCGGAAGCTGTTAAGTCGCTCAAAGTCGCCATCAAGAAAGGTATGAAAAGGCAGGTATCCGGTCCGAAGCAACCTCGATACTAACCTTAGGCAGCTCCGACTCCTCGCGAGGCCTCGCAGCCTTCTCCAATTCAAAACAGCAAGGCCGCTGGCTTCTCACTTCCGCCGGAGCTCCGCAATCGCATCTATGACCTCCTCATCGAGCCGCCTACCGGAACCATCGACGTTCACTGGCGGCGTCCGACTTCTTTCTCGCCCCTGACTCAGGTCAATCGCCAGATGCGCTACGACACCCTCTCCTACTTCCAGCACCGCTATTGCATCAGACTCTGTTCCTGCATGAGGCACGTCGAAAATATCCGGCTATTCCTCAACGGCCCGGGAAAGACGATCATACCATTTGCGAAGGATTTCGAGATTAAAGCCGCCAACAGCGAAGTGGGAATCTCCCTTCCTGGGCCAGGCGAGAGGGAATGGCATTCGGATGTTGACGTAATTGATTGCAGAAAGTGTGATCAGGAGGAGACGGAGGAGGAAACAATGTCGAGAGAAGAGTCCCTTTCGGAGTTTTACCATGACATGGAGCTTTTCCTGGAGGATGCAGTGCGAAAGCGGGAGAACGGGGAGTACTTCATTCAGGTCGATACCTTCAAGCAGGTATGCGACTTGTTCCGGGAGTGGGACGAGGAGCATTTTGGCGATTGAATGGAGCGGAGACGGGATAATACTGGACTGCAGAACTGACAGAAAGTGGTGAGCGGCGACCGTAGGAGGAAAAGACGATCAAGGGAGGCCGCAGCTGTAGCGGGTGAAGCGATAGCATCTACCGAATGAGAATGCGTGATGAGAGATGGCGAGTATCTTGAGAACCCGTAAAGCTGTACAAAAGGGTGACCTGAGCTTTGGGAATTTGATGATCTGTGCTGAGCAGGGATCACAAGCGTCACTTCTTCATCAGAATTCACCATTACTTCCTTCTCCTTCTTCATTAACATCTTCATCTTCATCAATCTAACAGCGAAACCTTTCCTCAATTCTTTCCCAGATGTCTCAGCAATCTATCCTTCCGCTTCCATCATAAATTTCAGCGTGGTATATGGCGCTCCCTCATCGAACAGCATCTTGATCACCATCTCGGCTTCACTGACCTGGCCAATGCCTCGAGGAAACATTTCTTCCTCATACGCCTCAACGGCTCCATGAAGGTCTTTCAATCCATGCTTGACGATCTCACTGGCAAGCAAATATCCGTCATACAACGCATGATTGACGCCCTCTCCATTTGGAACTCTGTCAACTGGTCAGATGCTGCTTGGGGTCTTGAGGAGCTGGATTCACTTACGTGCAATGGGCTGCATCTCCAATCAAAGCAACACCTGGCACCGTCTTCCAAGGTATTGATTCTTTCGGCATGGCGACCAAAGGCCATGGACGAAAGTTGCCGTCGCTGTATTTGATCAAATTCCGATGTACCTCAGGCCAGTCAGCGAGTTGCTCCTTGAGAATCCACTCCCGCAACGCTGCTGGATTTTTGGCAAGCGTCGAGTTCTGAGCGACCCAATCTTCTGGAAGGTATGTTCCGAAGGCAACATAGTACGACCCATCGCCAAGTTTCATGCAGATGATCAACTTGGCGTCGCCGAAAGCCATGTAGTTGCCCTTGCCGGCGAGGCACTCGGCAAAAGGGTGATGCTCATTCTCTGGCGATATAGATGTCGTCAAGAAGTGAACTCCCTGGTATTGCGGCTTGCTTGGTGTGATCTGGTCGACGTCAATGACTTGAGGGGATTCTTTCAGGGACAACAACTTACGAGACTTCGTGCCTTCGACCATGCACCGTCTGCGCCGATGACCAGATCGAATCCGTGCTCTGGCTTTCCGTCTGCAAAGTGAATGGATATAGATCCATCGACATCCTTCTTGACTTCGGAAGCTTTGCAGCCCCAACGAATCCGGCCTTCAGGAACCGATTGAAGAAGCATCCTGCGGAGGTCTTTGCGATCCATCTCGGGCCTCTCTCCCTCTTCGGTTGGCTGCAGATCAAGAACGACATTACCTTGCTTATCGGCGAACTTGTTTGTCGCGTCGAATCTCGCAACCTTTTTGAACTCTTCGAACAGCCCGGCTTCGTGGAGCGCGAGCTGGCCTGATCCAGGATGAATATCGAGACAGCCACTGCCTCCTCTTCCATCGGCCCAGGTTGCCGACTCGTCACGTTCGAAGACTACGTATGGAATCTTGGAGAGCTCTAAGATCCTCGCGCACATGAGACCTGTGTGGAGCGTTAGCCGAGATAATAAGCTTGCAGATCGTCCTTCGTCTTACCACCAGGGCCAGCTCCGCAAATGGCGATTGGAGGCTGTGATCTCGTCATTCTGGCAAGTCGTTGCGTTGACAGGTAACGTTGTTGAGGCTTGTAAAGTTGATTTAAACAATTCCAGGATTGAGTCTTCCGAGCAATGTCTCTGTGCTGGGTGAGTCGACAGTGGAATTGAGCTGACTCGATCAATCAAATCTGTGATCGCATTTTAGTGCTGGGATGCTTTTGCTGCTGAGCTACGACGAGTCTTATATGTCCTGCTGTGGGCAAAATGTCTAAACACCGCCGCCATGCCTACCTTCCGAATGTCTTTGGACACAGTGAGAGACCGAGCATTGATTGGTCGAAATTGCAACGGGCATTTCTAAAGTCCGCGAAGGATTCGAGAGGGTCCCAGACAAAGACCTCTCTATCTTCCGCGTCGGAAGATAACACTCAACCTCAACTTCCGAAATGCCACCCGGGACTGAGGAGCACGCTGAGTACGCTGTAAGTGCCGTCGAAGAGTAATTATGTTCCCTTTGAATCCCACTGATGACAAAGTGTGATGCGTGCCGTGCGCGCAAGGTCACTTGCGACCGCCTCATTGCTGGATGCAACCGCTGTGCAAGCAAAGGCACGTCTTGCGCGTATTCTCGATCTGGAATCATTCGACGGCAGAGAAAACGAAAACACGAGCATACTGAGTCGGACGGTGCATCAGTGACGAGATCGCACAAGCCACCTCCGAAGAACGGCGACAGTAGTCATGGTCCTCAGCCCTATTTAGCTCCTGACATCGAGAACACGCGCGATCAACTCCAAGGCATGGAGAACAATGGTTTCCACACGCTGGGCGCTCTTACCACTCTTTCTGAAGCGTGTGCAGAGGTTTGGCACCATGATGCCACCGCATTTGGTAAGACAGGACGGGACTTCTTTCTATTTGAGGGCCGAATGAGCGAATGGGTTGAAGGTAAGAACCAGGTCTTACAGAAGCTAATTCAAGATAAATGTACTCACCACGTGGGCTAGTCTTCGCAACCTTGGTCGATCGCGGACAGCCTTTGCTCTTCCCTCCGCCTCCGGAAGTCTTTGATCAGCTTCGAGCTTGCAATCCGCGCTCGGTACAGCAGGGAGCATGGCTGGTCATGTTTTACAGCATAGTCCTCAGTCACATCTCATCTGTCTCTCCCGAAGACCATGCCACAAAGGACAAGCTCTGTTGCAACCTCTGGCTTGCTTTGAATGATGTCCGACTGCTTCTAGAACCAAGCGAGGCCAATATTCAGGCCTTGGTAATTCTCGCGTCCCACGTCGAAGAGTTTACAACTCCGTCACTGTCATGGATGCTCACAAGTACCGCTTGTAGGATGCTGCAAGCTTTGGGTGTCAATCGGCGCGGGCTCGACGAGAAGACTAGAGAACGAAGACGGCTGGTGTTCTGGCATCTCAATCTACTTGACTCAGGACTTGCAATGATCTTTGGTTACTCCCCGACCTTCCATAGAGCCATGAGCCGTGAAATACCATTACCGAGCATGAAACAGCTATTGGCTTGTCAACCACACTTGAGGCCGACGACGGAGACTGGACCCCATGGAAAAGTGCCGAGCACGTTTGGAGCACACTTCTTCTTCCAGGTCATGACGCTCAGTCGCCATCTCGCGGACATCTGGCATGTGCTTCATGAGGATAATGACCCCGTCGTCTGTCAAAAGGCGGACGATGACCTGGAAGACTGGTATCGCAATGCTCATCAAATTCTTTCGGCTGCAGCCATGACCGAGAAGCCGTTTCTTGATGCCGAAGCGTGCAGGTCAGTCGACCTTGGCCTGTACATGCTGGACTTCAACCATTCTTATCTGGCCATACTGCTCTGTCGACATTCCAACCAAACAGAGCGTATGCAAAGATACTGTATCTCTATGCTTCATCTCCTGCCGCATTTGGTGTCCGACTCCGAGGAGGTCTTCAACGGCATCGTTTGGCAGATATTGTGCTGCCCTTTCACGCCATTCTTGGCCCTTTTTGGCGAGCTCCTGAGCCACTCCAAAGGCGTAAACGAACAGCCTCCACTGGACACGAGAGCGGTTTTGGATGCATTGAATCAACTTCCTCCTTTCCTCAAAGCAATGGGCGAGCGCAACTCTCTCGCAAGGAAACTGGAGAGCGTCGCCGTTGTGCTGGTAAAGCACGCTACGTCTATTGTTGAAGAGACAGCTCAACCGACGCCGGCGGATTCCGGTTTCGATTCGGGGTCGCAGTTTGGAGACGTTCTGGATTGGCAGTCGTTGCTGGAACTCGATTCTTTGCCGAGTGATATGTTGGCTTCTTGGACAGCTGACTTCTTCACCGCTGATGTGAATGCCGTCGATGGGTTGGGTTGATCTCAGCGCACGTAATCAACGTTACACAGAGCGCTTGTTGTGCCAGTCGCCAGTCGACTGGATGTATTGGACAGGGATGTTCTCCTTGCATGCACATTTGCGGACTTCCGAAGCTGAGGCTGCCGGTATTTACTTCTCGTTCATGGCACGGCAGCAGATTAACTTGCGGTACAACTAGGATTAGCTTTGCCACATCCTCAAGGACACCCATCTATCGAGCTTATGCTACCAAACGCTCAGTCGAGGAGAGGAACGAAAATGTTGGAAGTCCAGAAAATCAGCGAACAGTTTCAGAGCAAGAAAGCCCTTTCCCACGACATAGGGAGAAAGGCAATCGCCATAGAAAGAGCACGGTGGGCGATAAGCGAGAAGCAACCAACGTTCAGCGAAACCATAGCATGGAGCGAATTGAGTACGACCAGGCATACCTCGCAGCCAAACGTAAATTTGCCACGTCAGGCTCGGTGACCTTCCTGAGGTCTCCGCCTCCTATCCCGGAAGCGTCAGAGAAATCAAAACTTGAAGTACACCTCGAACAGTACACAATTTCGTGCAGCATGCTGAAATGTCTACTCACTTTGAAAGCAAAAACCGTTACCCCCACGGTTTTGCGCCCTGGGGAGAGCTTGGACTGATGCTTCGTCTGGGGAGGATTCTATCGTTTACTAGATTTCTCCTGGTTTATTCGTTTGGAAGGGGCCTGTGTGCATGGCAGATCTTTTGCCTGCAGATGTTGAAAAGAGCTAAATGATTCCCGGGTCTCGACTCTTGTTTCGAACGCGCTGGGTACATTTGTTGCGATTGAACCCAAATGCCAGGCAACTGGCTCCTGGAGAGACCATTCTCACTTCCTTGCTTTACAGTGATACCTTGAGTGTGTTCTGCTCCACCATAAATGCATTCTTATCTTGTATCCCTGTCACCTGCTGAGTAATACGCGAGCGACGCGACTTCTTGAAATGAACATGTCACCTTCCCGTCATCGTCCATCCACCGATACACAATGGCATCGAAATCTATCAAATACCATCAAGTGTCACCCGTGGCATTACAAAATTCTGCAATGCACGTTGTCTGGAGGAATCGATTCGCCAATGCGGCGAACAGCCACAGCCGCCATGGATGCTCTTCAGCGCGTGGGATTGCCACGCGAAGGACCACCGAGTCAGTCTTTTGGCGCCAAGATGCATGCCAGAATGGAAAACCCCAGCGTCCACAATTTCTTGGAGCCCGGATGATGTCTTCAAAGAAGCGGACGAAGCAGGAAGAGGAGACATCTGAAAAGCCTGAACCTGAGCTTGCACGGGAGTCGGAGCCGAAGGTCTGGCTCAAACCTGGAGATCCTCCACGCACACTGCGCGAGATGTTGGCTGTGACTCAAGCGAGAGTAGCTATAGATCGCAAGACAAGAGGCCGGCCTCAGACATGGCGTGAAGTATTTGCTAGAGCACGGCAGTGGAGAGAGGAGGATTTACACCAGGGCGAAGCAAATCAAAAGCCGAACAATGGATCTCAACCGTCACTCGAAGGCTGGGAAAAGGCAAAGAAAGAATACTACGCTGAAGTAGAAGCCAAAGGAGTACCTGCAACGTTGCGTGGCATGCGGGAAAAGAGAAAGCGCGATGTGCTGATGGAGCTGAAACGAGATGGATCTCATTTTGAGAAGGGGACTTGGCTGGTCGACGACAATCCGAGTGAGGCAGCACTAAAATGCAGCGAGGAGCTTAAAGCAGCAGGTGATGCTCCGAGCGAGCAGTCGCTGCGCGAAGAATTGCACAAGACGAGAGACAGTAATGCAAATCTTGCTTCTAAAAGCGGCAGGCCTGAGCAAAGCACAAAATCCAATGCCGGGGCCTCTCACGATCATTATCAGCTCTACCCGGACGATTTGGCGATGAGAATCGAAGCTGCAAAAGAAAGAGATGCAACTCGAAAAGCGCCGCGGAAAACCTGCTCGAGAGGTTGAGATTCTTGAATATGACATGGAGTATGCCATTGCCAAGGTTTTCTTCAACCGATACCTGGACAAGACCAAACAAGAAATACTGGATCCAGGGAACCAGATAAGTGACGAGGATGGATATCGGTCATGGTCAGAACGGACGGCGCAAGATTATGGAACCATGTCGAAGTACGCTTGGGACGCGTTATTTGCAAAGGCTAGGACTTTGTTGCCGACCGTTCTCGCACCGCCAGGAAATGTCTCCCCTTTCCGCCGCATCGGAAGACTTCTGAGCTTCTGTGTCGTTTTCCCGGCCGGGCTAGTCATGGTGTGCGTCACCTCAATTCTGAGTAAGATATCATGATCGGGATACCTGTCTCGCGAGAGACCTGCGCATTGGAGACGGATGTCAAACAGATACTCGCAGAAACATGCCGTTGCTGCTATCATTTCGAGTCTGTCCTCAAGTTTTGGAGAGTCTTAAGCATCGCATACATACTCTGGACTCTGGGCAAATCGACTCCCGCGGTTCTTGCTTCTCTCAAAGGATTACCAAGAATAGCTTCCAGCTCGACTCTTCGTCCGGCTGCCCAATCCGACCACATGCTGGATTTGCTTCCGGACTTATCGTCCTTCACACCTTGCAGGACAGCTTCAATGGAAGGCAGAGATGAGGGAACAGGTGCTCCCAGTATGACGGAAGCGGCGTTCAACATCTCCTCCATTACCGCTCTCATGTGCTCAAGAGTCTCGTCGTCCAATGCTAAGGCTTGGTTGGTCGCTCCCCCTGCGAGGACTGAGGTTGGATTGAGAGCTGCGTTGATGGCGGTCTTGTGCCAGCGGGCGAACTGCATTCCTGTGTGATCGAGCAGGTCTACGTCTTCGATTCCAGCGAACTTCAAGAGGTCTGTAAAGACAGAGGTTCGCTTAGTGGCTGTGTCTCGGAGATCATCTTCCGTCGGTGAGAATGGTCCCAGTGTAGTTTTCGTCCATTGGAAATGTTTGAAAACTGCTGGAGCCTGCTGTGCCACGGATGTTCTTTCGGCTCAATGGTTGGCATTGCGTTCGAGATGAATGTTGATAGTGAGCTCACCTTGTTGTGACGCTTATTATCGGACTGCGAGGAAACCGTTGATGATAAGGCTGCTCAATCCCTAGTCCGTTCTGGACCAGCACAATACTTGAATGCTCGTCCGCTATCCCGTCCAGCAGCTCGCTAGGATCGCCCATTTCGGGCAGCACTTTGGTGGTCACGAGTATGTAGTCCCATGACTGCCTCGAATTGGCAGCTCCGTCCAAGCTCGAAAACGCTTGCGCCGGCTTGAATGCTACATCCCCTAGAGATGGGCTGATGACCTTTAGACCTTCCTTCTTCACTGCGTCATAATTCGATCTGCAAACGACGGACACGTTGACGCCGCTGACCAAAGAAAGTCTTGAGGCAAAGAATGCTCCGATGGCGCCTGTGCCGACGACAAGGACACTGTGGGAGGACATTGAAATGTGAAAGTGGTGAATATGAAGAAGTGAGGTGCAGAGTCATTGGGTTTTCGGCAGGCACGCTAGGGACGTCACGAGCTAAACCTTATTTGGTGGTGTTGCATGTGTCAGCATGCAGTTGGAACAGTATAGTTCAGACTGTGAATAGCATTGCGAGCACAGTTCAAGCTCAGAACCTGATGAAAGGTATCAAGGTATTTGAGGCTCAGATTGTAGGATGACATTGGAAGGCCTGATTGTAGACTACCAACACAGCAGTATTGGCCTTTCCGCCGCCGGAGCTGCCGGAGCCCTTCAAGTCGTCAATCGGTTCTCTACAAATTTCAAGGCAGGCTACGGCTCCCGTAGTATTCTGGACATTCTCGCGGCCCGCTGCTGTATTGTATTCCCGATCGTACCTGACCATGCTGACCCGTCAAAGGGCTGCCATTGGTTCAATAGGCGAAACGCTAGTGTCTGAAATAGCTAGGCTGGAAATTGGCGGAAACCGAAGTGGGAGGCTCACACAGACCACCCATTTTCTGTAGGACCGAGAACAAGACTCACACTTCGACTCATCAACTCATCTGGACCGCATAAAACGTCGTCCTCGCTCTGGCACTTGAGATATACCAAACCAACGCCATTGGACTCACCAAACATGTCTGAGGTATCAAACATCGCAAATCTCTTCATCCAACACCACTGACGACAAGCAGTTCTTCTTGCCCAACCCCGCCGTCGGAGACCGCAATGGTGTCGAAGACTGGCGCATTCGTGGCATGACGCCCTTGACATCACCCGATTTGCTCCAGCACGAGATCCGCCAAACCGACAAGTCGAGAGAAACCGTCATCAAGGGCCGCAATGAATCCGTCGAAGTCGTCCACGGCCGCGATCACAACCGACGTCTCATGGTCGTCATTGGACCATGCTCAATCCACGATCCTCAGATGGCGCTCGAGTACTGCGACAGACTGTTGGAGCTGAAGAAGAAGTACGAGGATGATCTGTTGATTGTCATGAGGAGCTACTTGGAGAAGCCGAGAACTACTGTGGGCTGGAAGGGTCTTGCGAACGACCCGGATATCGACAACACTTTCAACATCAACAAGGGTCTTCGCACTGCGAGACAGCTGTTCCTCGACCTTACGACCAAGGGCATGCCTTTGGCTAGTGAGATGCTCGACCCGATCTCCCCGCAGTTCACGGCAGATCTGCTGTCTCTCGGCGCTGTGGGTGCACGTACAACAGAGTCCCAGGTGCATCGTGAGCTGGCATCTGGTCTGTCCTTCCCTGTCGGCTTCAAGAATGGCACAGATGGTACTCTAGGTGTAGCCATTGACGCCATCGGTGCAGTCAAGCACCCGCATCGCTTCCTGTCCGTCACTAAGCCTGGAAACGTCGCCATTGTTGGCACGGATGGCAACGATGACTGCTTCGTCATTCTCCGTGGCGGTAGCAAGGGCACCAACTACGACGCAAAGTCAATCGCCGAGGCCAAAGAGGCTTTGGTGAAGAAGGGACTTCGGCCTCTGCTCATGGTCGACTGCAGCCACGGCAACTCCGAGAAGAACCACAAGAACCAGCCGAAGGTGGCCAAGACTCTGGCAGACCAGATTCGCGAGGGAGAGACTGCGGTCATGGGTGTGATGATTGAGTCGAACCTCAACGAGGGCAACCAAAAGGTACCGGCGGAGGGCAAGGCCGGACTCAAGTACGGCGTCAGCATCACGGACGCCTGTATTGGCTGGGAGGACACCGAGACTACTCTGGCTGAGCTTGCGGATGCGGTGCGTGCGAGAAGAGAGAAACTCGGCCCCGTCAAGGAGGCCAATGGTGTGAACGGCCATGCTTGAATTTTGAAATAGTACAACCAGTTTGAGCTTTCTGGCGCGGCGTTTGGGAGGAGTAACGACAATCCCAAAAAGTAGAACGCCATGTTGTTATGAATGATGCGTGTAGCAAGAAGGGTTCAGGTGAATGCATTATACCTAGATCCTCTCAGACTGCGAGAACCAAATAGCTTGCTTCAAGTCTTGAAGCGCCCTGCAAGGTAGCAAGGAGTACGCTGGCTTTTGAATCGAGACACACTCCAGGCTTCAATTGAGAGGGTTGTCCGTCTATTGAATAGTCCTCCTGCGCCACGGTAACAGGCTACAGAAGGGTGGAGAAGACGAGGTGCTGCTTACACCCATGTTGTTTGATTTTCCACTGATTGACGAAGTAAGCTTGGAGGCTAGATTGATGAAGCCAGGAAGCAGGCAAATCGTGGTGTTGAGGTTTTGTCGAAGACTTCAGCTGGATCTCGATGGACTACAGTATGCTCAACGTAGCATAAATACGACAGTCAAGCAGTGCATACATATCACTGCTCGCCATGGTCGAGTTCCCGGCATGCTGAAGAAGACGATGTTGCAATGAAGAAGAAGCGAAAGAAGATTTCGCGGGAAAGAGATGATTTCGGCAAGCACAGATCCCCCGCGGTCCGCTTCCGAAGGCTTGGCATAACGACACTTCCTCTTCTCGCTTGCAAAGCTTTCTTTCCTTCTCTTCTTCTTCTTCTACACACACTTCATAATACGAACGCATAATCAACCACTGATCCTGATTCTCCGTGGAATTGCTGGTCATATTGGCGTACAAGAGCGATCATCGAGGCGCTTTTAGGCTCCTCCTGCCGAGCCCGTCTTAACAGCGGGTCGTGGTGGAGGAGTCACCTGCGTTTTAGCCTTACATACGACTTTCTTTTCACGAGCTGAGGTCAAGCATCTGGACATGTTGCACTCAAACTCTACCTTGCGACAATTTGCTCTTACGCGGAATGCAATCTCCTCGCCAGCGCTGCTCACAGGAGATCTCTGGTACTTGACGTTCGACATCGCGATATGGAAGTAATTTGCGCAAGGGCTCGAGAAACCTTTCGTCTGCTTGATCACGATGTGATGGTCAGGCCCGTAACTTCACTATTCAAGTCTACACGCCCTTGCCGACTTGTACAGTCCGTACCTCGTGGCGAGATGGAGCTCGTGAAGAAGTCGAGGGACTCTTCGATCATGCAAGCCAACCTGTGTTGAGCGCATGCACTGCAGCTTTTGGTATCATGACAATTGATCTCATGGTCTCGTCGTTGTCCATTTCAGTGCTTGGGAGCTACCAAGAGGGTGCTTGTTGTGGTGCGCCCATGAAGCCACGAGGCCGCTGTGCGCGTGCGTTGTCGAGGTTTGCTACTACACGAGACTTAGAGCTCTCGCTCTTGACCATTCAATCTCGTACTATTAATGCGGACTTTTCCCAGATCAGCTTAGACCCTCTGCATCTCACACGTCGCCGAAGGTTTCATTTACAGCAGCTACTCACGAATACTCGGCGGGTCTCACAGCATGCCGCCAATTCGAACGCAGTATACGCAGTACTTGACGCCCGAACAACAAACACAGCTCTATCATGCCCGAGTTGGAGACTTTATACTCGTGGAGCGTAACAACGGCTACTGGTTTCTGCTTCTGATCGACGCAATGAGCGCCGAGTCGTTCAGCCGAGCCCATTTGCTGGTCAAGTCTATCCAGAATCCAGAGAGACAAACAATATTCGACTATCACCGGTTCGGGACATGGCATGCGATGTGCTCTATGTGGGATCAAGAACCTGTCGAATTTACAGCCATGTGTGCCCAAGACGACAGACTGACTTTGAGGTGCTTTATGGTGGCCAAGATGACGGGTGGGCGCTAACATTTGGTAGGCCTTCGATTGGTACTCTCCAAGATCGACTTGGCGGTGGATGCTTGTATGGGCGTTGCAGAAACGGCCTGGTACGGATTCGAAATACGAGTATGAGAGACGTATCGTTCAAATTGTCTACTAGCAGGAAGGAGGCGTATGATGCGGGAAGAAGGCCCAGGACATTATGCCCTTTCTGCATGGGTGATGATCTGTTTGAGAGACATGAATATTTGGGATTGGTACGTGACATCCAAGATCATCGCAAAACCATATGCTAACTACTCGAGGGATGGGAAACTCAACAGTTTGCAATGGGTGTCTACGTTGCACACATGCAGGTCGTCAATTCGAAGCGAGCTCAACTCGGCTACGATCCACTGCCGCCTGGACTGGAGCTCAACACTCTTCTATACCCGCAACAAGCGATTGAAGATGCCATGGCTATGCCTGCATCCGATAGCAGCGAGGACATCGACATGGTCACCGGTCAAGCCGTCTTAGATGCCCTCGCAACTATCAGCACCCCTGAAGGCTCCATGGACACGCTGACTCCATCTCAATCGGGTCAACTTGACCGGCCAATCCTTTCGACCCACAACTACAACTGGTTCAAGAACGCTCGGGAGCGAGTTCTCATGGACATTTGCGGGATTTGTCGTGAGCGGTACCAGGATGGAGAAAGCATCACGGATCTTCCTTGCGAGCACTTCTTTCACGAGAGGTGTATGAGGGTTTGTTTGAGGTATCAGCGGGGAGCAACGAAGTGTCCATTTTGCAGTCAGGCTTTGTTTACTTGATGTCTTTGCCTGTGGCGGTAAACGCGGAAATTTGGGGGAGTTTCTGTTCACAAGGCGAGCAAGCGAGGCCGATGATCGGCCCATCAGGCAACTTATCACTGATGACAGTCGCTGCAATGACATGCTGTTGCTTCAGGCGAACAAGCGAGACTGATGATTTGGTCCATCAGGCAACTTAGCCTGACGATGGCTGCTGACAGAGACAACCAGGTGACGTTGGAAAGCTGCTGGCTCTACAGGAGCCACGCATGACCTTGCATGGCTGCATACTGTAGCCAGTCGGGTCAAATGGCATGCATCATACATCTACTATTGGTTGCAATTATTGCGATGAACCAAAGATCCGAAGATTGGTTGGTGTTTCAGAGTGAAGCTAATTGCGCGATTTGCTAGATGCCGTGGAACAGCTGCAGGGCTTGTGATATCAAAGTCTGTGCATCCTTGTTCCTTCCATTTTGAGAAGGAGGTGGTTTTACTTGAGAACACAACGTTCCTTCCTCACTGGCACGTGTTTGGAGGTCGCACCATCCAAGAAACGGCATATCCTGAGTCTTGACTGGAGCCTTTGGCAATTCTGCTTGTCCGACAAGGCCTCAAGTCGAGCATTGCAACTTATCTGTCCAACAAGTGTCGTCAGAACAAGATGTCTGAAGTCTCTGCTACAGAAGTTTGATACCCGCGGAGTGCAGCAAGAGTCTCACGATGCGAGCGATCCAGACTTGTCGAGCTGCATGCTGTTCATGCCAGGCGGGATGTAGTTCCCCACAAGACGCCCTCTTTAGGAAAGCCTGCAAAAGAAAGGAAAGATTCTGGCGAACCACCACGTTCAGCTGAACAGCCACCTGCACACTCGTGGGGAAGATGGAGGTCAGCGTGCCGCGCTGAAATCATTTGTCCGGAGCCCAGGAATGAGGATATAGGCTCGCTCTCCCATACGCCCAAAATCTGATTCCTTTCCTCCCTCTGCTTGAATTGGGAGCCTTGCTGTTTTGGTTATTGGCCGCTCTCTGGATTCTTCGCATCGGCACCTTGCCGTTAAGGGCGGCTCATCTCATCGACACTGTCATCATGCATCGGCATGCACATCACACGTGCTCCTAGTGACAACACAGCACGCCCGCACTAGACAACACGGCTGTGCTCCCTCGTATTAATTGTTCGACAGCGGTTGGACCGTCACAGAGGCCGCCCGCAACGCATCACACCGCACTGCATCGCACCGTACCGTACCGCGCCGTCGACTATCATTCGCTCCCCACCAAGCTGGCTGATGAGAGCGGAGATGGGCAAGGCAGACCTACTTGCCTACATTGACCTAGCTCCTATGCTCCTGACCTCACCTGGTTGGTTCGGTAGTCGTCCAATGTCATGGACTGTATCATCGGTTAGCGATCACCAACAACACGGTGTCGTGCTGCAAGAAGGCGAGCAAGAGTGTTGTGAGGTATATCGAGGGCGCTCACAAGGGCGACAGATATGATTGCGACAGAAGAGAGAATGCCGCCCGCTTGATGTGACCCTGTCGGGTATGAACATCCCCAGCGAAGAGCCACGCCGCCCTCTGTGAAACGCCCTGCAATGATGAGAGCGATCAATAGGGATGAAATAGCCAGCGGGTGCAACCTTCTCTGGAATCACCGTCATCGTTGGCATGCCTGCACCGCTGACACAAACCAGCGAGCCTCACTGTCGAGGCTCACCATAGGTCCGAGTCTGTGCTGGGCACTTCATCCTACTGGTCCAGCGTCTATCTAGTCTTGCTACACCGCTCCCTGGTGCTACTGCCAGACGACGCAACGAATCAACATGGCCGGCCTTAGGCAACAACACCAAACACATAAAATGATGGGCACACCGCTTGCTAAGTCGAAGAGCATGCCCCTTGGTCGACCAGAATCGTCCTGACCCCATCACTGATAGCTACAGACACCATCATGTCCTTCATCCAGACTCCATGCTCGCATCACCGGCGAGGTGCTCCGCTGGTCTGCTCCAGCTGCGCGATGCTCCGGAGCATGGGCGGGAATGACCCATTTTCGGGGTCAGGCCAGATCGATGCCGTCACCCAGCAATACCGCCAGAACCCAAATACAGTCAGACAAGGTACGGGAGCAGCAGGATATGAGTAGACCGACCTACCGCTGATACGACTACAGTGCGTCAAGACGTGAACCGTCTCTATCAGCAAAGGCCCACCCCTGGCACCACCTACGGGATCGATCGCACCATCACAGACAACATCATCCGCAGCGGAGCTCGACCGCAGCTACAGGACTACCCATACCCGACTCAGATCGACGACTCAGATCTGATGGAGACGGGGCCTGCTGTCTACCAGCCCGCGCCTCCGCGACGACAAACAACGGGACAGGAGAATCGATCACCACCAAGCTACTCACCATGGCTGAACCAGGCCAACGAAGTCAACAATAACAGAGCTTCGATGTCAAATGCCCAATCGCCGCAGCCGCCGAACTACCAGCCATCACCGTACCAACAAAACGGAATGAGCACCAACGGATCATCGATGCCAAACGGGACTTACCCACCACCGCAGTCGTCGCGACGCCAGCAGCCGTCAGCCGAGTACTACCAGCCGCCCTCCCGTCCTCGTCAAGATGGACCAGCTCGCGGCTACCGCGACGTAATCTCATCGGTTACTCAGAATCCTCCTGTCAACGGATACGTCGATGGATACTACGAAGAATCGAGCGATGAGGAACTTGAGCGTCAGAGACGACGACGACGTGGCCGACGGTGATCGAGAAAACAGGGAAAGAGAGTGTTGCGAAACCTACCGCTTCGTCGACTCTCATCCCCCTGAGACATGACTGTTCCATGGCCTAGACCGATTCGATGCTGAACATCAGCAAATTTCCTATAACAGCGTCCTCGTCGATCGCACTTCGAACACTCATATCCGGTGCAAGCCAGAAGAATCATCCATCCTTCTTCCCGCTTCGCAGCTTGGCTTGGACGGTGGAGACGAGGAGCATCGAGAAATGTCCCCTAAACTACGATTCATCTACGCGTGCCGAGCAGGCTCTTTTCTGTAACGAGGTATGAAGCAGGACGACAGTATGACGGCATGACGACAGACTCACTTCCAGATTTCTTGTAATGACGACTTCAGGTGTGTGGCGCGTACTGCTTATTGAATTCCACAACTTGAGCTCAATATCAGACCATTTCACTTCAACTACGACCTCTCCTTCACCTCCCTCACCAACCTCACCTGCGTCTCCATCGCGCTCTTCGCCCACTCTTCCAACTCATACTCCCTCCCCTTCCCCTCCGGCCCACTATCAAAAATCTCATACGAGAACCACCCCCTGAACCCCGTCTCCAACACCGCCTTCGTAAAATCCACAACTGGCAAATACCCCTCAAACGGCAGCGGTCGATAATCATGACTCCACCGCGCCCGCGGCCTCATCCCATCAATATCCTTCGCTTCCAGCGGCTGCTTCATGCGATACGCATCTGAGATCTGAAGCAGGGAAATCTTCTCTTTTGGGATCGTCTTCGCTAATGCAGCGCAGGAAGCTTTCCAATCTTTCTCGACTTGTTCTTGGCTTCGCCCATCCTCCACCAACCCGCTGGTTGTAGTCGGGTCCCCCCACTCCCCTCCCGCAGACTGGAACGTATCCAAACACAGCCCGAAATTCTCTCGATCGACCTGCCTACAGATGTCCCATACGTCTTTCCAGTCCGGCGCATGCGTGCTCCAGCACCAATTCTCATACGCGACTTTCATGCCCTTTGGTTGTAAGAGATCCGCCAGTTCGCGCAAGTCTGCCACGAAACGGGATCGATCTGTTCCGATTTTCTCAGCTGGAGAATCTGAGGATCCGACTTGTAGCACATCACACCCTAGAACTTCCATAATCTCCGTCCAGTGTCGAACGCGTTCCCAGGCATCTTCCCATTCCGGGGAATTTGCCGCCCAGCCTTCGAAGTTGGAGAAGGGTTGCGTCATGAATACTTTTATGTTTTGGGCGGAGAGCAGGGTTTTGAGGACTTTTGCGGCCGCGAGCAGGTCCGTCCAGGAGTGGTCGGTTATGGAGGTGGTTTTGAAGTGCAGGTTTGCGAAGGAGACGAGGTCGGGCATCCCCAACTCGATCGCCCCAAAACCTGCTGAAGAGAGGGCGGAGAGCTTCTTTGGAAGGGTGTGCTGTGGCTTGTTGCCGATTGAGACGGAGGCGTAGGCTAGGGGGAGGGTGGAGAGGTCGTCCATTTTGGAGGATTTGCTCAATTCTTGTTCTTGTTCCTTCAATTTACTGATGGTGAGATTTTTTCACGCCTTCTATTGTTTGAGGGTTGCTTGGTGTTTTCCTCATGAAATGGTCTGCCGTCTTGTTTAAGTATATGTGCATCGATACATCGTGATGCAAACACAATAGCACGTTGACATGCACCGGGCCGGGCAACATGACGTCGATCACTCGTCGGCGAGACAGCGGAAGAGCACAACGCATGCAACAACATACAGCTCTTCTTCACTAGTTCATACTGCAATTGAAACACGTGAAGGAGGCGCCACTGACTGCTGGTATTGAAGTTTGAAGAAATGCCTGCCAGTTGCCGCTGATTTATATGCTGATTAAACTCATGCCCTGAGAGTGTGATCCGGCAGGAAAGCACAGTGAAGGCACCCTTACATGACGGACATTTCCGCTGCTGCTGGGATAGGAGCCAGAGAGTTGACAGACGAGACACTGCACCGGTCGACACTGGACTGCGGCCGCTTGTTGACGCATTTTGCCTCCTCACAGCCATCTGACTGGGATTAGCTTGGATCAACGCAACTTGTATTTTGCTAGGCAGCTTACTCAAAATCGCCTCAACCAGCGTAAAGGGAATCGCTACAACTATGGCCATTGGGAGAATCTGTCCAAAGCTCCAGTTGGTGTCAGGATTCATCGATAAGCGGTCCGTAGTCATTTGCGTACTGTCATGCATATTGCAAGGTAAATAGCAATATTTTGCATAAACAATACATGCCGCATTCAACGCTGTCGTGGCCCACGCCAGGAAAACGCCGATCCAGAAGCTAGCGCACCGTACACGCGCACGTCTTGCAAAACTTATGACGTTAGGAATTGCCCGAAGGCGGGCAGGATTGTGAGGGTGAACAGGAAGTGCTTTGACTGATGACCCGCAGAAGACACACTTGTTGAGCCAGACCCAGACGCACCAGACTCGCGTGCAGAGGGCAAGGTAGACAGAGAGTTGGAGGGCATAAAGCTCAAACGAGGTAGAGATATCGGGCGACGCAAGCCCGTCCACCTTTACTCTGGTGAAGTAAAGAACCGTAAGGAGCATATTTGTGCAATGCCGATGCACAATCGAACGCACAGGGCCCATTGACCTACGCGTTCGGAATAGAACAGCATCAAGAGCGAGATGAGTTGACTGCAAGTCGTCATGGCAGCCAGACCAAAAGCGAGGAAAGCATGGTAGTCCTGTTCCATTGGATAGCTGATCGTCATTGCCACGACCAAAGCCCAACTCGTGACGAACTGTGTCGTGTCCAATCCGAGAATGACATCTTTAAGCTTTCTGTGCATTGTCGCTCGACAGAGTAAAGGCATTTTTGGATCAGTGAGGCATTCCAATGTAGAGACAACAGAGACCAGTAATGCTGTGACAATCGAAGACGCAACGATCTTGCACTGTCAGTTCACTCCACTCGAGAGACGACGGGCGTATTTACCCCAGATCGGCGACGTCTGCATTCGCGTTGCAGGTCGGCATCTCCCAAAACTTGTCTGCAGATCTGAAGTCCCTGAACTGATTCCGGTCATGATCGCAGCAAGTCCATTGGCATTTGTACTGAGCTGATCTCTGTGTAACCATCGCTTGAGCTGCTGTTAAGCGCCAAGGCTGAGACGTGAGAGCGCATAAAAAATGAGACAGACTGGTGCCCCTGTCTCATATATCCACTCAAGCCGTTCAATTGACTGCTGCGACCGAGAAAAAGGCAACGCTGTCCGGAGTTGACGCCAGTAGTGGCGATGTCCGAGAAGCGCTGGTCAGCTGAATGTATCTGAGACATTTGAACGCTCTCAGCTGAAGTTGTTTTGCTCGTAGATTGATGTCCGAGGCTCACGGCTTCCAGCATCCATCTCCATTGGCATCTTTTGCAGATAGAGATCCGTTCACGGCCATTTTCCCGATTTGGCGCTTCGTGCTTCTTCTCAATCCTCCACACTGAAGAGCACCTTCAACCATAAACTGCAGCCTTTGCAGCCTGTTATCAGCTCGCCGTATTCGACATTCTTATCGAGCTCGGCTTCAGTCACAACAAAGGCTGGCTTGCTCCCACAGCGACAAGGTCGAGTCCAGACACCAGCATCTTCGTTCATTTCCAACTCCTCCAGATCGATGGTCTCCATTCCGGTGTGGCGGGTGTTGATCTTGTGAGGGGCATCGCTAGAGGATTTCAACTCGCGGTCGTACTCTTGCCTCAACTTTGAGTCCAGAAGCGTCTTGTAGGCCAGAGTGATGGTGTCCACAGACGGGACATCTTTGTTGACTGAGCGTGTGGTCTGCTTGTCTGGATGGTGGAGTAGCAGCGCCTGTCTGTATGCTTGCCTGAGATCAGCAGCTGAGATGGCATCTCCTAGCCTATTCTCAAGGCCGAGGATCTGATAGTAATTGTCCATTCCTGTTTCAGGCCTCAGGGGCGATATGTACAGACACCGCAATGCCTTTCAGCCCTATTCTCATGTGTCACACGGGGATCGGCATAGCGCTTGCGGACGAACACATGTGAGCCGCTGGTGTCTGCTGCACGTGAATGTTTGGTAGAATGCACGTGAGAGCAAGCTCTGCACGCTGTCCAAGGAACAGGGAAGCTCTGCAGGCGATCGCCGAGGAATGGCTCGTGCGCGGCGTGGCGAAAGCCTCCAACGCTTTCCAACGCTCTTCGTCATCCCTCCCAACATCACCCATCAACTTCACCGATCAAATCCGCCAATTTGGTCAGCGTCGCCAACGCACAAATGAAACAAAACCAAAGACATGTCTATCAAAAGGGGAATAATGGAACGTCGATGAATCCATCAAAACATTCTGCCTGGCTCGCACAACCTCACTGATCACCAACCAAAGTACGAGTGGCGTCAGCACTACTCAACCGAAGTCGAAGGAAGAAGCGTGTTCCTGCATTCAACATGCCGGAAGCCCGTCCCTCGCCGCCTGGACGGCTATTTTCAACCTCTGGCCCCGCGGTGATTGGCCTGCGGACAACTCCCGCACATCGCTTGAAGACTGTTCTCCAGTTCCCATGCGACGCTGGGCGAGCGTGTTACCTGTTTGGGCGCCATCATATCGATTTCCTCAAAGCTTGACACAGCATACGAGTCGGATCCCACGGGGCCGCGGGAACGCCTTCGTAAAGATTGGATCGCAAGCAACCGGTTCGTATTTGTTTGGTCAAGACGTCGTCATGGGTGCTGCTGCCGCTGCCCTACAAACACGTCCTCGATCGCTGCGCGTGATTTTTTTGATCTCTCGTCAACTCTACTGTCGTTTCTTGCACAGGTATTGTATTTCACGATGCGTTTCTTTACTTTGGCTGCGCTCTTTGGCGCCGCCCTCGCTCAGAAGAGGGGATTCAACTACGGTGCCACCAACATCGATGGCTCTGTCCGCGCCCAGCAGGACTTTGAGAACGAGTTCAACCGCGCGAAGAACCTTCAGGGCCAGTCGGGCTTCAACTCCGCCCGTCTGTACACCATGATCCAGGGTGGCACGCCAAACACTGTCACTTCTGCCATCCCCGCCGCCATCAACACCAAGACCACTTTGTTGCTCGGTCTTTGGGGAAGCGCTGGTCAAGACGCGTTCAACCAGGAGCTGACTGCTCTGAAGAACGCCATCAACCAGTATGGCACCGCCTTCACCGACCTCATCGACGGTATCTCCATCGGCTCTGAGGACCTCTACCGCATCACTCCTACCGGCATTGAAAACAACAGCGGCCGTGGTGAGGGACCAACTGCCCTCGTCAGCTACATCAACCAGGTCCGTGACTTGATCCGCGGCACTTCCGCCTCTGGCGCGAAGTTGGGACACGTCGACACCTGGACTGCCTGGACCAACGGCAGCAACTCCGCCGTCATCAACGCTGTTGACTGGCTCGGAATGGATGGATACCCATACTACCAGACTACTCAGGCAAATGGCATCGAGAACGGCGCTGAGCTCTTCTTTGCCAGCTACGATGCCACCGTTAATGTCGCCAACGGCAAGCCCGTGTGGGTTACTGAGACCGGATGGCCTGTTCAGGGCCCCAACGCCGGCCAGGCTGTTGCTTCCACTCAGAACGCCGAGACCTACTGGCAGGCTGTTGCTTGCAAGCTCCTCGGAAGCACCAACCTCTGGTGGTTCACCTTGAACGACCCTGCGGCGAGCGGCGCGGTCTCCTTCTCTGTTGTTGGACCAAGCCTCAACGATGCTCCTCTCTACAACTTGGCCTGCTCTGGCGGCAACAGCAACGTCCAGACTGTTGCATCCAGCAGCACCGCTAAGCCATCCACCACCGCTGCGGCCCCAACTCAGCCATCCGTCTCTTCTGGTGCTGAGCCTTTCTCCATTGAGACCGCTCCAAACTCCATGTCTGGCCCCAACATTGCTGCTACCGGAAACGCTGGCAGCGCTGGCAGCCAGACCATGGCCCCTGCCTCTGGATCTGCCCCGGCTGGCTCCATGACCGCTGCTGCCGCCCCAGGCCCATCTACGGAGATGGGATCTGATGGCCAGGAGACTCACTACGTCTACCAGACCACCATGATCACTGTGTCTGCTTGCAACACTGAGTACGTCAGCAACTGCCCGGCCGCCTGCGACTCTACGCCAGCTCCGGCTCCTGGCAGCTCCAAGGCCATGAGCTCTTCTCAGGCTCCAGCCCCAAGCAGCTCCAAGCCAGCGATGAGCTCCGCACCAAAGAGCTCTGCCCCAGCCAGCACCATGGCCAAGAGCTCCAGCAAGCCAGCTGCCTCTGCTCCTCCATCCAGCAGCTCTGCCGCCCCATCTAGCAGCTCTGCCTCCAACTCCTGCCCAACCAACCTCTCGGGCGAGTACCAGTACCCCCACATGATCGTCCCAGTCTCCTCCAAGACCCCCAACACCCCCGCCGGCACTTCCTACAACGGCACCATCACGCCCGACACCTCCGCGATCCTCAACTTCGACTTCCCCGCCTCCTACGCCGGCAAGACCTGCTCCTTCGTCTTCCTCTTCCCCAAGCAGTCCGACCTCGAGACGTCCGGCTACACTTTCAACAACAAGGGTGGTCTCAAGGTTTCCGTCCTCTCTGGCCCAGCCGACGCCGGCACCACCTACGCCAACGCCCCCAAGGCCAACGGACCCTCCGGCAGCATCCCCAGCTTGATGTCCGGCAACGGTTACACCGTCATCACGGGCATGTGCCCAGCTGGCCAGCGCGTCGGTTATGAGATCATGAGCACCGGTGGCGCTGAGCTCAACTACTTCCAGGACTACAACCCAAGCCCGCTTGGTGCGTACGTTACTGTCTGCTAAATGTCTCGAGCGAAGCGAGCAACGCGAGCGACGTGCGAGTTTAGCATGGAAGATAGGATTTCGTAATTTTTATCCACACTTATGATTCAAGATGTGTAAATACCTTTTGAGACGGCCATGACTATGATGGGAAAAAGTCCTTCATTCTTTGGGATACAGATATGACGGCAGATACTTCTGATAGATCAGGACTGTTTGAAAAGCCAGACCAGATATTGGTAATGTAAATCGAAACGACACGGACGGTGTTCGTCACGTCTCGCGAAAACTACTGCATCGTTTACTTCTTCTGGCTATACTGTGTCTTGACTTGTCACTTGCCCTTCAAACGCTAGCAATCAGCGAGCTTCGCCTTGTTCGGCTTCCTCGTCACGTGCTATGCGCTCTTTTTCTGCTACTTATACACCAACTCTCTATTTCTCGCCCACACGGACATTTCCTTACTAGAGCAGCCAACCGAAACTAAGTGAGCCTTTCGATTCCATTTCGCCTCGTTTCATTTCATATGTACACCTCAGCTCGTCTTACTCAACAATATGTATTCCACTATACATTTATGTCCCTTCTCTGTCCGTCTTGTTATTCTTCTCAGGTATGTACACACTCCCCTCCCTCTCCCACACTTTCTCATCATGTAATGTATAAGTCAATTACCCATCCGATCCCATCCGATCCAAACGCTATGCCAACAGCAAGAGCAAAACGCCGCCATCATTCCATCCCATATGCACAGCCCATTCCATCAGACATTACTTCGCTCCTTTCCCGCTCTCAACATCAACCTTCCCCGCCTCTCTCACTGCTTTGAGAACTTCCTCCTCACCCCCCACCTCCCACCGCTCCTCACACCTCCAACCGACCAAGTTCAAAATCTCCTCTTTAGAACCATACATGCTCGGCTCCAGAATTCCCAGAACACCCACCGCAGCCCGAATCAACGCTCGATCACCCTCAAAGACAAAAACATCCCAAAGGCGCATGACCGTCTCAGGGGGCAAGTTGTACGCGAACAGACACCGGAAGAGCGGATCCATATAGTCTTCTGCGCGGAGACCGACGCTTTCGCTGGTGAGATGATCGTGCAGGCGGGTGAATTTGTACTTGAGAGTTTGGAGGGTGAGGTTGTAAGCTCTGCACATGCCGTGCTGGTCGTGGACGAGGAAGGCGAGCGGGAGGGGGCGGTTGAGCATGTTGGCCAGCAGGACGAAGGCTTCAGGAGCCGGGAGGAGCAGACAGACGATTCCCGCGATGAGGTGCGTGCCGTAGACGTAGCCGACGTCGTGGCGGTACATGGCAAACGCCTTCAAGACGTCCGTCAGGCTCTGGTGCAGTCGGCCTCCAGTCTGGTACATGCCGAGCTCGGGAAAAGTGTCCGGGACATCTCTCGCGATGGAAGTGAACCAAGCGGACTCCTTCTGCTTCGCGCTCTCCTCGTCCGGGAGATCAGCAAACTTCTCCTCCAGCTGCTCCGCTCTCTTCAGCGCCGCCTCGAAGCTGGCGGCAGAGAGCTCAAGTTCGTTGCCAATCGCCTTCTGCCAAACCTCTCCTCGGTTTCTCGGCGTGACGCCTCTCCACCAGAGTTCGCGCGTTCGAGGCTCCTTCACAACCGTATCCCAGTTCGGCAAGACGTGCTGCTCCCAGATCTTAGCCAGGCTGCCCTTCAACTCCTCCTTCTCTTCCCGATTCTCCTGCTCTTTCAACGCGCGCTTCTTCTCCGCCTCGGCAGCTTTCGCCATCATCTGCTGGAACTCCTTGAGATGCTTCTTCTCCTCCACAGGATCCTTCGGCGGCAGCCACGAAGGCCTTGTCCTGCTCAGCACAGCCTCCTTCTCCTTGCTAATCGGCAGTGGATCAATCATGATATTCCCCTTTTGCACCGGCGGAACGCTCAGCTGTACTGTCGACACCTCATAGGCGCTGCTCTTCGCGCGCTGCTTCGGCATGCCTAGTCGCGGCGGACTGCTCGAGGGCGTGTTCGTCAAAGAAACCCTCTTTTCCGTGTCCACTCGTTCTGCGTATTCTTCCAGCGCCTGGGACAGTTGTTTCGCCTCTTCATTCAGATCCTCCGTCCAGGACTTGCTCCTATGCTTCCGACTGAACGGTTCTGCAGGGAAGGAGGCTATCGTCGCGCTATGAGGCATCGGCGGTCGTGCGTGTTTAGGCGAGCGTGGAAGTGGCGGGCCGTTCGAGTTGCGCGCATGAGGCCGTTTGGCTTGTTTCGGAATGTTTGCAGAATGCAGATTCGCGTGCGGTGAGCGTCGATGCGGACTCGGCGTGGTGGAGCGGAGAGAAGTCATGCTCGGAGAACGGATGTAGTGGCCCGGCATGGGCGAGATGGGCACATTCTCGAGAATCGCTTCTTCGGGAACGTCCTCGTCGTCGTCATTATACTCCGCCTCCAACTCCTGGGCCGTCTTCCTGCCCGGTTGCCACGAAGGTCTGCGCGTGATCTGTCCATTCTCTTTCGGCGTGTCGGAGGTTTTGCTCGTCAACGTCTGCGAGGATGACGAGAATGACCGCTGCGAATACGGCTTGTTCGGCGAAGGCGATCTCGAAGGCACGCGCTGAGGATGCTGGCGCATGAACGGCGACGTCGGACTAGACGCCGCGCGCTGCATGCTCCTCCTCCCCGACGGCAGATTCAGCGACTGATCGCGCAGAGCACCGCTGACAGCGCCGTGCAAGCTGGGATACTTCTGACGCATGCCATTGGGCAGCGGCGGCGACTTGTTCTTCGAATTGTGACCCTCACTGCCCATCTCTTTCAGGTTATGAATATCGCCCGTCGTCTGAATCGACCTCGGAACCGGCCTCTTCAACGTCGGCCTGCTATCGGGAGGCTGGTTGCAGTCCTCCGCCGAATCGCCCTCCAATCCCACCTCCTCGAAATGCGTGCTCTTCTCCGTCAGCGCCGAATCCGACAGATCATCCTCATCCGACGAGGAGCTCTTGGAGCTCTTGGAGTAACTCAGCTCGGGCGGCGACGAGGGGACGCTTTCGAGGCTGACATGGCGGTTCGCAGTAGTCGTGGAGGCAGTCGTGCTACTGGTACTGCTCATTGTGGGAAGGGCAGGCAGCGGATGGCTGAAGCTCCTGTGTGCGATCCTCCTCCGCTGCCGGCTTCCTCCTCCTGAAACAACCACTCTCTCGGGCAACGAAACAATGCCCACATCCGACGGCGACGGCGACAGCTGCGGGTAATGATGTTGCAGCTGCAGTTTGCGGGAATTGACGTGCGGCGGCGTGCGCAAAGAATAGTGCTGGTCGAAGTGTATAGGACTGACAATGTCGTGTTCTTCGTCCCGCTCAAACGAAGATCGCTCGTCCAGATCAAAGGTCTTGGAAGTGTTTCGAGGGCTGTTGTTGTGATGTTGACGATGATGCTGCCAGGAGACAGGCGCAACAACAGGGAGAACACCGGAAGAATCGAGGCGACGAGGCATGATCAGAGTCTCGACTCTGCTGCCAGCACAATGCCTGCTGCCACTCCTTCTCGAAAAAGACGGTCCTGCCGCTCCACTGCCTTGTCCAGGGGCTTTCCGACGCCTTCCTGCCAATCACAAGCCTCAGATCTCCGCTGGGAAACACCTTCCCAACAACAAAATTCCCTTGTTCGACAACAATTAATTGTCTGTGGATTCGAAGTGAGGATGGTGTTGCTGTCAAGTTGATCGTATCGCGCCCGTCATCGATCAAGTACCCCAGCCATGCGCGAACAAGAATTCAACAAGCCCTCCACGGATAAGCGTGTTCGTCTCGTGTTGGAGAGCTTCTCGTTCGCCGCTGGTGGTTGGGCCCGTCGATCCTTTCCGTCCCGTTCCTGCAGATTTTACTCGGCGGCTATCTCTTCTCAATCATCCAGACAAATACCACCGCAACGACAGTACAAATCCTCGCGCGCGTGATGAAACGAAATCTCAACCAATTCTGAGGGAATTCAAGAGGGCGGAGAGAACGAAAGCAGCACTTCGTCGCGTCTTCGACGTTGAGTTGGCCACCGCAATAAACTTCACCCGTGCAGCATATCGACGATTCAAGGTTTGAAAGAGCGGAGACAGCCAAGCGCCTCTCCACGGGCGGATGACATGAGCCGCATGAAATAGCCTGTGATCCAGTCTTGCGGTCTTGTTTCCTTCCTGTCAAAGCAGGAAATAGAATATCATTCCTTCATTCATCATTCGTGTTATCATATGAACGTGCGAAAGACTGCTGTTATACCTTTCATTCGCTCAGGCCATCAATTGATCAGACAGGCATATTCCCCTCCACAGCCTCAGCAAGCAATTTCCGCTCTTCACTGCTCATAACAACTTGCATATGCATTTCTTTCTCCAGAAACGCAATCAACCCGCCAAAATTGGTCTGTCGTTTGCGGAAGAAAGCCAGGAAAGCGGCACATGCCAGCCTGCTTGCTCGTTAGCCGCCAAGTCTGCTTTATCGCGCGCGTGCATGAGCATGCAAATATTTTGGGATGGTGATGATGGATGTGGTGGGCAATTGCATATGCACGCTGCCGCGGGGCGTCGATCGCAGCGAAACAGAATGCTTCTCGACAGCCAGCATCATTTCACTCCAACGTCAAAAGAACGAATAGATTGGATGCACTTACCATCTCGCCCACGAAGTCTTCACGCAGCATTCATATGCCGCTGCAGATTTTCTGCTTTTTCTGTGTTTCATCAGCACGCACGCCAGCTTGATGCTATCGTCCACAGCTCCTATCATCACACCATCTCAGTCAGTGATCTGCGTACGTGCGCATACGCTAGCAATCTATTGTTGCTCTTTTGGGAGCTACTCACTGATGACAAGAGTACTGCCCGGCTGTTGTTTTGCCGGTAGCGATTTGATGTAGTGATAGCACTTTTGCGCCACTTCTGAGAAGCAGTGATGCAGATTCGAAAGTACCGTCGAGAGGCTGTTGTATGCTGTCGAGAAGAGCATCGCATGCATCTGCAATTTGAGAGCGTTGAGTGTCTTCCGGTAGAACGTCTGGCCTGGCAGCTTCGAGTATTCCACCGTAACCGAGTCCGCCATGTCTGCAGAGTGTTAGTAGTATACTTTAAAGCTTCTTTCGCGTACTCACTTGTCTTGCGCCGCCTCTCGCGGTCTTTCGTAATATTCAGCGTCCTCGTGTCGATGGCATTGCCGCAATAAGGAAACGCTGTGTCAGTCACTTCGATCTTCACGCCGTCAACCTCGACATCGAAATTGGCTCTGCTCTTCTCTGGCTTGACCGTAACGCCAAATCGCGGCACACCAGCATGCATCGTTTGAAGAAAGCGTTCCGCAATATCTTTCTCCGTGCTGATTACGAGAAAGTCGTCAATCAAGCGCAACAGTAAACTCTTCCCGTCATCGACAAAGTCCAGTACATCCCGCTCGAGCTCAGCATAGAAGTAGCTGCAGAGCAAGCTCGACACAATCGATCCTTGAGGAATTCCCTCCTTCTGCCGATAGTATCTCTTCCCAATCTTGATGAGGTTGGATTCGACATGCTCCTCAAGCAAGGACAGCAGCGCATGCCGGCCCTCCCGCTTCTGAGCAATGCCATTGATGTAGACAGATCTCGTCCGGCCTTCATCTGCATCAGTCTCAACCTCCTGCCGGAAGTCAAACCCTTTCCCTCCAGCTGTAGCTTTGGTCAAGAACTTCCATGACGGCTTGGCTCCGAATCCAGACATGTGCTTGTCATTGCCTCCCGCTAACTTGGCTCGGGAGTAGCGTGTCGTTTGATATGTATTCGCAGAGATGACTCGCCTGGCAAGCCGCATCAGCTCTCTTTGTGGGATCGTATCGAAACACGATTGCACATCCACCTTTGCAAAGTAGAGTGGCTGGTCTTGCAAGCCTTGTTGATGGAGAGATTGCCGATACTCCTGTAAACGAGGGAAGAGATCGTCAACCGAGAAAAGAGCAGAACCAAGAACGGCCGGATTGACGGTTTTCTCGTAGTTCAGCACGCTGAACGCAGGCGTCACCAAACTGTTGATGCTCTTGCCGAGCGTGAAGCGGCCATTCTGGAGCATCTGCACACGCCGGCGCAAATTGATGATCGGCCGCATGCCATGTTGCTTGGGTAGCAGTCGTACTTTACTGACGCCCAGAGACCGCTTTGCCATCATCTCTTTGACTGAACCCACGCTGCACTCTTCAAACATGTTCTGTTTCAATGTTGCGAGTGCTGGCTCTGACAATGCCCTCCAGACGTCATGCCGAAAGTAGAAAAGTTGGTTGCGCTGCTGGTTGGACTCGGTAATGTGGAAGTGCGCTCGCAGTAGTGGAATCAAGAACGAGTCGAAGAGGTAGTAGAGTATTTCTGCCAGCAACTCCTTGCGTTTCTTGAAGTCGCTGATATTCAAACGACCCTCAAATGTGGCATTGTCCGGAGCAAGCCATTCGATAGCATCCAACTGCATATCCTGAAGGACATCGTGAAGGCTCATGCTCTCGTACCGCCGGATGCGCACGAAGAGGTCGATGTTGCGATTGAGCGTTGTTGTATTGTGACGGCCAGTCTCTCCAATACCCCAGAATGCCTTGGGGAAGACTTTTGCGACCACAGCTCGACAGAAAGCTGAGACTTGGGAGGTGTTTGTTGCTTGGCTAATGGAATTGGTTGGATCTGAGGATGATATCGCAGGGCAATAGTAATTGAGCATGGCGAAGTACGAGCATCGTACGTGTCGTTTCCGCAGTTGCTGGACCAACTCTTGCGCCTTGCCACGGATGCGCTTGGGTACAGACGGAGTGACATCCATGTTCTTGCCCGCCACGAGTCGTTGATGGAGAAAGCGGTTCCTCTGGCGAGTGATCTCTTGCTCTCGCAGGGTGTAGTCTTTAAACTGCTCTGATGTATCTTGCCGATCCACATCCGATGTAAGAACATTGTGCAGCCCAAATTGACATGGAAAAATGTACTTCATAATGTGCTGTGTCTCGTTGTCGTCCTCGACATTGCGGTAGCGGTTCAATGCGTGTATGGGATTTAACCCAAAGCGGACCTCCTCTCGACTGTTCAAAGCAGCCCTCGCATACAGCATGCGATGCCGAACGAATCGAATATCTGATAGACCGCGATTCCCTGGTTGCGAGGTATGCTTTGACTCTGCTTTCGGTTGACTCTCAGCTGGATAGACAGACCGAACATCCAAGTCGCACATCGGCACTCCGCTCAGCTGTATGAGGTTGCTGCTATCGGCGACAGGCGTGAAGATTCCACATTCCACCAGCATGTCTGTCAAGGCCCGCTCGGCGGACTTCCCGAGTAAACTCGGCAGGACGTTCCATGGATGCTTCTTCAAGGTCTGGTAATGCTCATTCGGGCCGCTTGAGTAGATGCCGGGGATGCCTAGCACGATATTCGGTGTCGAAGAAGTGTTGTGCTCAGTCAGGTACTTTTGGAAGTTTTGACAGAGAATGTGCTTGGGTCTATACTGGCCAGTGTGTCTGCGGAAAAGAAGCCACACGGCACAATCAACAATCTACTCACCATCAGTGCTGTCTTCGAGAGCGTCTACAGACTCAATCAAACACGCATTTGCTCCTACCTCGCTCTGCTTGAATTCGCCAGGCGTCAAGGTGATGGACGAGTCGGCATTTGTGAGCTGCTGCGTGAACGTGGAAATGTCATCATCCACCACACTGCTGTCCTCGACATTGACATGCTGAAAGGCGCCGATGACTGTCTTGTCCAACAGCTGACACACCGTCTCATCTCCATCTTTCCCATACTGCTGCAGCCTCCTCCGCCGCTTCTTTGGGAGACGCGACGCGAGATACTGCCGCAAAGTCACGACTTCAGGGTAATATTTCCGAAGAAGAGGATACGACGGGCGGTCTGTTGCTCCGTCGCCGGTCTTCTGGCGTTTGTCGGCGCGTGCTGCATCGCGATTGGGGCGTTTCCGCTTCATCGCGCGTGTGAACCATTTCGAGAAGTTGTCGGTGTTGAAGGATGGTGACGCGAGAGGAGAACGGGTCAGGTGACGTTTCACGCAACGCCAAGAGCTCGCCCCTTGCCTTCCCCATTCGGAGTCTGCTGTTTCTCCTCCTCTTCAAACGTTGTCAAACATCAACGCGGATTTGATGAGCGATTGATTGTTGCTCGCTGCTGACATGAGAAGACGCGAGACCGACGAGACCGACAAGTCCGGAGTCCAGCAATTCCGCGACCCCGAAAGACCGATCTGACTAACCATCTTCACTCGACTGGCCGGCGATGATGACTGAGCTCCCTCGTAGCCGCATGCACCCCACAATACTTGCAGCTGGAATAAGAGGACGGGAACATGTCATTCGCGAGGTATGGATTCCGCAGTCACTCTCACAGCTTCACGTCAGATACAAGTAGGTGGCCATTTCCCTTGTCAACATCTCATCTCCATTCATGATCAGGAATACCACCACAAGGATACTGCAAGGTCTAGCAAAAAGTAACAACACACGAACAATGGCGACTGCAAACACCGTCCAACTCCAGCTGGGACAATGGCCTGAGTACTACCGCCCCGGCATCTCCAACGAGTCCACGAAGAAAGTCTCCGACCTCCTCCAAGAAAACCACGAAAAATTCCACATCTTCTTCAACAACGAAGGCTTCCACAACCACATCGCCCACCAGCTCCTCACCATGTGGGCCCTCAAAGCCTCACCCTCCCAACTCCAACGCGAATACACCAGCAACAGCTCTTACCAACGCCCCATGATGGCCCCCCACTCCTCCATCATCACCGACCTGCACGATCCCAAGAAGTTCATCCAACACCTCGGCCCCGAAGACCACTACAACGACTATCTGCAATTCTTCCACGCCGAAATCGAGAAACACGGCTGGCAGGAAGTGTTGCAGCAATACCTCTTCGCCGGGGATGAACGAGGGGAAACCATGCTGGTGCGAATGTACGCCGGCTTTCTACATCCTCTCATCCACTTGGGCTTTGGAATCGAATTCCACCAGCCCGCCATCATCGCCGAAGCCCTCGCTCAAGCCGCCTGCCACGACGACTGGATCAAAGACCTCTTCTTCCCCGCCGAGAAAGCCGCCGCTTCCACCCCTTCCGCCGGCACAAAATCCATCGCCAGCATCCTCGACTCCATTCGCGCAGACAAAGAAATCCGCTCCTCTGTCCGCTTCACCGACGGCAACAAAATCCGCGACGGCCTTCTCGCCCGCGCTCCGGAAGCAATAATAAACCAAGTCTCCCAAGTCCGCGTCTCGCCTTCAGACCTGGCGGAGAAAACGGCAGAGATGATCAACAGTGTGGCGTACTACACCGGCGGCTCCCAGAACCCTTCCCGCGCGATCAAATTCGACTTCTTCATGATGCATAGCGTCAACTGCTCCATTTTCCACTCCGCGTTCCTGAAACAAGACTGGCTGTCCGATGCGAACAAAGCCCGCCTCCTCGAATGGAAAATCCGCTTAGATCTGGTAATGTACGCTTCCCGCGGCTCACCGGAAATTCGGATGCAGGATATCAAAGGTTATAAACCCAAGCAGCCGTCTGGATGGGAAGAAGTCCAGGACCGTGTGTGCACGATTGACGATGATGGGCATGCTTCGAAACTGGTGCGGGCGATTGCGCATGGCGCGGTGGTTTGTAAGCCGTATGAGGGGAAGGAGGCGTTTAGGTTGAAGGGGGAGGATTGGTTGCAGTTGGCGCATATGGCTATTGATTCGGTGGAGGGGCCGGAGAGTAATTGGGTGAGGAGTGCTGGGTTTGAGGAGGCGTGGGAGAATGTGCCGATGCGCGCGAGTTTGTGATTTTCTTCGTACCTGTCTATCGCGAATGCAATACCCAGATCAGGATGCCAGCCCAGCTCATCTATCTACCTCAAGCCTCCTCCCTCTCCCTCTCACTGATCCTCCCCAGTCCCCCGGACATCTCCATCCCCTGCTCCTGCACACTACTCCGACTCCCCCCACTCTCACTCCTCTCCCTCTCCATCTCCCTCGACCCCGGCCCATACCGCTGCGTACAAGCCATCATCTGCCTCGAGAACAGGAACACTACCACCGCAAACCCCACCCCTACCCACTCAATCACCCCCATCGCCACGAACGCCCTCGTCCATCTCGCCGCTACTCCTTGCCCACCACCGACCCCCGCCCCACCACCGCTCAACCAACCCCCCGCTCCAGCCCCGTACGTACAAGCCACCGCAATCGCATTCCGAATCACAAACAAGCTCACCAACCCTTCCCCAGAAAACAGCAAATTCATCTCCAAGCAGTACGAAACAAGAATATTCGACACAGCCGCAAACCCAAAAGAATGCATGCCATACCCAACCGCCAGTCCCACCCACCCATCCTTCCTCCCAAGCAACACCCCAAAAATCACCAGCCCCGTCGGCGCGAGAACCCACGGCCCCACAAGGAACGGCAACCGATGTCGCGGATCCCCCTTTCCCAAATTCTTCTGCCGCCGGCGATGGGCCATGTATTTGTCTAGCAGAAACCCCGCAGTGGGAAGGGCGATGAGAACGCCAATCCAGCCCGCGAAATGGAAATACCCGACGTGCCCGAGAGACCAGGAATAGGGCGGGGAGGAAAGAGTTTGGGAGAGGGAGATTTGCATGATGATGGTCCAGCCGACGAAGATGCCGATGATGATTGAGGAGTACAGGATTTGTGGGTAGGAGAGCATGGTGAGGATGTCTTTGAGGGATTGCCAGAACGCCATCATCGGACGGTCGCGCTGGAGGGCGATGGTAGGGTTGAGCCAGGCGAGGAAGGAGCGTGGCTCTGGGGCGGAGGGGAGGAGATGATGACGGTCGCGACGGTATTCTGTTTCGTGGATGAGGAAGGCCGCCAGGAGGAAGATGATTCCGCTGACGATGCTGATCCAGCCGGGGACCCAGCGCCAGCCGTGCAGTTGGATGACCCAGGCGTTGATTAGGGGGCCGAGGAAGACGCCGGAGGCGAGGAAGAAGTGGAAGATCATGGCTCTGTGGCCGCGGGTTTCTTGGGTCCAGAGGTCGCCGACGGCGCTGGGGACGGTGGCGTCTGCGGCGGAGGCACCGATGCCTGAAATGATGCGAGAGACGAGGAGGGAGCCGTAGGAGGCGGCTGTTGCGCTCCAGGCGTTGGCGACGATGAGTAAGAGGATTGCCATGAGATAAACAGGTCGTTTTCCAAGCACGCGCATCAACGGTACCCATAGAATATTCCCCAGGCCAAAGGTGAGGACGTTCAATGCTGTGATGCTCGTCGCTTCTGTGAGAGAAATATGGAACGCCTGAATGAGCGTCCTAACGGCGACTGTGAACGCTGAGGCATTGACGTTGGCGATGAAGGAGAAGAGGCAGATGGTGATGTAGGTCGTGTTCTTGTGCAGGGGCGTCCAGTTGCGCGGGTCGTTGGGGTCTTCGGTGATGGCTTCCACTATTGCGTTCGAGAGTCAGCAGTGCTGAGAGACTCCATCTATTAGGTGTGAGGGTACCTCTCGCCATCCGCCTCTCATTTGATTCATTCCTGTTGAAAGCTCGCGTCACCGCACGAGATGCCTGAGCGAAGCCGGCTTGCCCAGGATACCATTTGCGCCTCACTGGCTGCTGAGTGGAAAATCCATGTTCTTCCGGTTGCTGTGAACCACGAATTCCTTCACTGTCGGCCATTGTCTTGGAAGTATGATTCAAGTTGGAGTGTGTCTCCGAGGGTGAGGTACACTGAACCGTCAATATCTTCAGCCAGAGCAAGCGCAAGACACTGTTGTATCACTCTCCCATCGCGTGCATGGTGAACCCGAAGTTACTCGCAAACATTAAACACTGCAATCAATACGATCTCGGTGACACCTGCTGTCAAACTCCAGTATCAGCGATGAGCGCGTGACTTTGCAAACCGAAAGCGTGATTGAGCTTTTGGAGGCAGTAGCTTGAAATCACATGTGATTGTAAGATATACTTCAAGCTGTTGATGCCACCAGAGGCTTCTCTTTCAAAGCCTTCTCAACCTCCTCTTTCGCATCGTATCCATACAGCCACGGCTGGACAACAGGACATTGCCAGCGGGAAGGAAACTTGCAATCGATCTGTTTGCCCAGAGTCGATGTCATCAGCTCATCTCGCGCTTGCTGCTCAGGACCGTCGACCATGTGGAAGTCACGGCGTTGTGCAAACGTCTCCTTGACAATCGTTTCGCCGCGTTTCTTGCGCAAGTGCTCGTAAAGTTTGAGGGCGGCAGGTAATTGTTCCTTCGATTGCAGGGCAGCCAAGACATAGCCCAGAACGGCGCCGTCTTCCATGGCGGAGTTTGCACCTGGCAAGCGATTAGTATTGGAAATGAAGATTGCAATTGCCTTCGGTATGATTGCTCACCTTGTGCCAGATAGGGAAGCATGGGATGACAAGAATCGCCAACAAACACGAAGTTGGACTTGTCGCTCACCCAACTATCCAGTTCAGGTCGATGCATCAGTTTCCACTTGTCCACAGTCTTCACATAATCCAAAAAGCGATTCAATGTCGGATCCCAATTTGTGAAGATGGCGCGCATCTCTTCCAAGGAACCGGATTGTCGAGCAACATCGGCGGGAAGGGTGTCAGGTACCAACAAGACCATATTCGAGATTGTGCCATTGCGAATGGAATATGCCACAACATGTGCGTTTGGTCCCACCCAGAACTGGCATGTTGGCTTGGATATCCATTCCCGTATTGAGGGGTCGTCCACATCGGCGACATCCAGCACGATTCGATATGCCAGATCTCCAGTCGGCAGCGGTGCGTCTTCCTGAAGGCCTTTTTGAGCCAGTAGGCGTTGTCTGCACTTTGACCAGAGGCCATCCGCTCCTACCAAGAGATCTGCCTGCAACACTTCATCGTTGGCGAGCTTCACGGTTGCCTTGTCAAAATCGATGTCTTCTACTCTTGCACCAAGTCGGATCTCAACACCCAGCTCTCTAGCACGATCGGCCAGTGTTCGCTGCACATCCACTCTATGCAGATCCCAGAAGGGAGCGTTGTACTTTGTCTGCATCTCGACGTTCCAATGTTCAGTCCTCGAAAGAATCTTGCCATCGCTCCACCTCCTGACTTGAAGTAAAGTTGGCTCTGCGGCCTTCGGTTCGAGTTGTTCGAGTACGCCGTATTGCTTGAAGATCTTGCTCGCATTGGGCGTGATCTGGAAGCCTGCTCCAATCTGCAATAGTCAGCTCCTCATCTGGATGCTCTCGTTCTGTACGACATACCTCAGCCAGCTCTCGAGCTCCCTCGAGTACTACTACTTTATGTCCAGCCAGAGCACACGATATGGCGGTACTCAGACCGGCCATTCCGGCTCCAACGATCTTGATATCCAGCGGTGCTGAGGTCTGTCTTTGGATGGCCATGTTGACGTAGTTGGGGAGGTGATTGGGAGCGCCATGTTGCGGGAGATACGCCAGCTATATAGCGGCGTAGAGACACCCGAGAGGCTTGAAGCGTGTAATCCGGAGTTGCATATGCACTACCCGTAGGTTGATATCCCGACGATGCTTGCCTTGATGACCTGCGTGCGGAGTGTGGGAGGCGGAGACCCCGGCGAGACTTTCTAGGGCTTCGGATCAATCGTTGCCGGTACCTGCTGCCGTCCACTTTTCCCCTTTAGCTTTTGGGCCATCTCCGTCTCTCGTACGCGATTGCGGCGATATTGCAATGGAGTATATTTGAGCAGTATTTCATGTCCCAAAGGACTGTCTGGAAATCTGGGACGATTTGCTCCTTCACTCACTCCTTCGCACGTGATAGCGGGGGAAGCAGGGCTGAAAATAGACTTTGGGTGCTCCCTGCTCGTACACCGCCGCCTACCAAATTTCGAGATCTTCTGTTGACAGACTGAACACCTGGCGACATTTACTGAAACATTCACAACGACGCGACACCTGTCCAATCCTGCGTTGTTGTTCCGGTATAAGCTTGCTGAAGCTGCAAAGTTGAGGCCAATTTTACTCTCCTTGCGTGCTTCACCCCACTTCTCTTTCCACCACTTCACGACCATTCAGCGAGTTCGACAACTTTCAACGCAATTGACCGCAAAGATGGCTGCTCCAATCGTTAACTCGGTGCTCCCGGTGCCCTCGCTGGCTGATCGACCGATCAAGAACACGGTCGTCCTCTTCGATGTCGACGGCACCCTCACGCCAGCTCGTCTGGTCGGTAGTTGGATTCTGAAGCATTGAACGCTCAATACTGACGGCAATGTCCAGTCTGTCTCCCCTGAGATGCTCTCTCTCCTCGCCGCGCTCCGCCAGAAAGTCGCAATTGGTTTTGTTGGCGGCTCCGACCTCAAGAAGCAGCAAGAACAGCTCGGCACGAACGAAATCAACGTCACATCGCTCTTCGACTTCTCCTTCGGCGAGAACGGCCTTACCGCATACCGCATGGGCGAGCAGCTCTCATCGAATTCCTTCATCAAGTACATCGGAGAAGAGAAGTACAAGCAATTGGCCAAGTTCATCCTGCACTACATCGCAGACTTGGAGATCCCGATCAAGAGAGGCACATTCATTGAGTTCCGAAATGGCATGATCAACGTCAGCCCGATCGGCAGAAATGCGAGCAATCAAGAGAGAGGAGAGTATGAGAAGTACGATCTGGAGCACAAGGTTCGGGAGAAGTTCATTGAGGCACTGAAGAAGGAGTTCCCTGATTTGGGCTTGACGTGAGTTTGCGAAGATGCTCCGGGAATGACGACGCTAATTTGGTTGGCAGCTACTCGATTGGCGGTCAGATTTCGTTTGACGTCTTCCCAACCGGCTGGGACAAGCGCTACTGTCTGCAACACATTGAGAACGAGAAGAACTTGCCGGGCGGCATCGAGTACAAGACCATCCACTTCTTTGGTGACAAGACATACAAGGGCGGAAACGACTACGAGATCTACGAGGATCCACGCACAGAAGGCCACAGCGTGAAGAACCCAGAGGATACCATGGCTCAGCTCAAGAAGCTGTTTGACATGTGAAGCAAGATGAGGACAGAGCCGCAGAAGCGAATATGAATAATACCAATGACCAGAAGGTGGTGGGCGTTGAAGAAGAAATAACCGAGCATTACAGGCCAGCAATGAGAGATGAAAAGCTGTGTCTAATTTAAAGGGCAACAGTGGCGACTAGGCTATCCGAGATCTCATACTCGTACCTAAATGTCATTCCTGGCATGTGTACTTAAGTTTTAGCACATGTGTGTGATTGATCGACAGGCACTGCAGAACGCCAACCCCATTCAGGGTCCTTGAGAGTTCTTGCCATAGCGGGTGCTCCCGCTCTCCTTCCTTAGATGCATTAACTTCACTCCCTGACAACTTCCTTCGAACGACAACACAATCCAACATTTCCATCCTGCCCTTTGACAACGAAACCTTTCTCCAAACGAACGCTCCCAGTTGAAAGAGTACCAATCCGAAACCAATCCGCCAACAGAGCACTAAGCCTCCCTTGAAAACAACGCTTGCCGCCGACGGGTGACCGTTCTTTCTCTACAAAACTCCGCCAACTTAAGGAACTTGAGAACTCGGCTTCTCACTCTATTCATCCGAGTCATCGTCATGCGGCACGTGTCTAAACTCCCACGACTCCCGGATCTTGCAGTCCAGCTCTTCTGAGGAATGTTGCATCTCTGCAATGCAGCCAATTGTGGTCTTGTACGAGAGGAAGCAGCAGGTCCAATACATATTCTCGTCGTGTGCGGCGGAACACATTGATGAGGATGAGGCATCATCGCTCATGTCATCCGGGTCACTCATCACATGTCGACCTATGAATAGTCAGCATTCATGAATTGCAAACACAACATGCTGCAGTCCTTACCTGGATGGAATACGCAGATCTCTTTCATTCCGTTCGCGTCATGGAACTGCCGTCCACACCGCGCGCAGGAACGATTGGCACTACTATTTCTGACGCTCGCATCATCCATATCGGCCCCGCAATCTGGTATCCTCACCATGTCCAGACGCGAATGACCCCATGGATGCAACATCAAGAGGTACCGCTCGTTGGTGTCGCTGATCGCTCTCTCATCTGCCTTGAGGCCGTATAGGCCAGGCTTGACAGGCGCTCCTCGGAATGCCGACAAATCGTTCGCTCCCATCGCTTCGACGACGGCCGGGGATGGGTTAAAGGAGAGTTGTGCCGGCTTCTGTCTCCATGTATATCCAACTCCGCAGCTTGCCACTCGCCACTGTTTACCTCGACCTGGCTCAAAACCTGGTATCCCTGATACAATATCCAGAATCGAAGTCCCTCCGCAATCTTTGGAATCGACTTGGATGATTTGCAGAGCCACAGCCTGCCCAGATCGGTTCAGCAAGCCAAGGAACGGGATCAAGCCGGACCCTCGACATTGAATAAGCTCCTCGAACGTTCTTGATGCGATTAATGATGGGACGTTGCGCGAGTGATGTTTCGATTCGGAGGTGCGCATGACTGCGAGCATGTCAGAACAGCCGGATGGACTTCTACCAGCACCAAATCCAATGGACTTGCACTCACTGATCATAGGTCGCAAAGTCGGCGGTTGGGAGATATTTTGCGCTGGGGAAAGCACTCGTACGCATATAAAACGCAACGAGGAGTACCTCCTATTCATTTGCGAACGTCAGAGTACCTGCATGTCTTCAGCTGTGCGACAATGCCCAGCTCCAGGATGCGAAGCTGGTCCCATCGGAGTAACAACCATCTCAACAGCTCAGGCAAGACCAGTGGATGCATCGCCAAAGGTGGTAACGGTGTCACAGCAGCTCCTCCCTTGGAGATGAAATACGCATTCCTCGACGCCTCTGAGCAACAGAGTGACGAAGCCACGACTCGAGGAACAACGACATTTGAAGTTTATTTGCGGCAATGCACGGCGGGATGCGGCACGAGCGATGTATGCAGACCAATATATGGATGCATCCTCTTCGCTCGCTTGCAAAGCCAACAAGATGTTGGTGTCGTCTGTGCCATCTTACATCCCTTGCTAGGCTGGCATATCAAACACAAGGGCTCGGGCCGAGGGCAACTAGCCACAAAGAGCCACGGCGACAGGAAAGATGATAGACAGCAAGAGTATCGTCTGTCAGTCGGTCACTGACTTGAAGCGCCAACTCCCAGGGTGACGTTGACCTGCCTCCCAATCTTCTCCCCCAGAGACGCCGGAAGAGGCCATCCGATGGCATTTGGTTCGCTGGGCGGCTCTCCTTGCCGCCAGGGGTGCGCATGCATGATGCGCTTCACTGCCATTGCAAGGACAAAATCTGGTACGATGTCGTGCTGTCCAACCTGCCATCACATCGCTAAGACTCTTTGCAGCAACCTCGCAACCAGTTGCTGCGTTTCAGAGTCAGCGTCACCGCTATCTTCCCAAGGCATCACATCGATCTTTCCAGGGGTTGCCAGTTCTGACTCTTCAGCATTGACAACTCATCGCTTTGCCGCTGTCGTGCGACTAGAGTGGCTCTCAAGTTGCATGCCGCGACCCACTCACTATGGCAATGAACTCCAGAGACTCATCTCAGCCAGTCGGCCAGGCGGACCGACCATGCATAATTACTGGATTCAGTGAAAGCGTCTCTGTGTTGTCAATGGGATCTAGGTCCTGCCGACTGGTCCGACTCCACCGTTCGGCGCCGTGTCCGCAGCAGTTGTCCGTCAGCCAGTTGTGTAGCCGACATGTCAGAACGGGAGGAAACATGCATCTCATGCTCTGCTACCAGTTCATTGAGCCATGCGGAGGCTCCGATTGCATTGGGCAGTCCATCAGAGCATTAGCAACTTCCGCGCCTCGTCCTAGACGCCGACACGATCCGGCCAGGTTGTGTGATGCAACATTCTATCTGGCCCGAAGCGCTGAGGACAGATTTTTCAGGCGGTCTGTCCAATTGTCTTGCTCGTCCCTTGCACACTAACAAGACCGATATCACGGTAGGGCTGATGTCCGGGCTAGTCGCCGTCTTCCTCATCCACGCCCCGGCGTCTGTGCCACGATCAAGACAACCTCACCGCCACAACAGTCAGATGTCGCACCAACAAGAGCCAACATTGTACAACATCTTCCCTTTGGATATCGAGACTGCTCACCGCACTTGCGACTTCGGCGGCGATGGGGACAAGTACCCCGAAGAACCTGATCATCTCGTGACCAACCACCAACCCACAACAAAGTCGTCACTGTCCCAGTTCGCCGGCATTTTGCGCTTCATAGCGGGTCCTGCTTCAAGTTGCGCAACGCATCCGGCTTTGCCAGGTCCACTTTGAAAGTCTTTCTGCTCAAGTGCCGGGCCATCGATGTCCGTCATTCTCGATCCGTCCCCAGGCGACAGGAGCGAGCGCTTTCGGCTTTTATCGCTCTTCCAAATTCCTCTGTCAGCCCCTATGGTTTCCCTTCGTTGAACGGCCCAGCGGGACTCGCACGACAGCGGCGGACCACCGCAACCGAGGAACTTCTCTGCCACCTCCAGGCCAGAGAGCATCGTGAGTAATTCTTTCTCGTATGGGCACGATAGGCCGACTAGCTGCTTGCCTATTCGGGCAAGAGGTAAAAGGCATTCGTTGGCTATGGATTTTTGAATAGACGCGGTTATGGGCTTTTTGAATGTATCAAATTGATGAGTGAGGTCTTAGTAGCGTCAGCGTTGGCGTGGTTTTGGCTAAATCACGGGGAACTCTCTGTTAGCTTTACGAGGATTTTTTGGTCGGCCGGAAGGTGGAGGAGATGACACTTGATGGTTGAACGTGGGGATGGGATGAATTTCATTCTTTTGGATTTCCTGATGTGCTGACATGCTAATAAAGGTCCTCGATCGACTTCGAGTACACATGAGACCACCTTTCGCCGTACCAAGTCTTTTTGAAAGACCCTCATCGAGCTTTGCCTTCGTGCTTCCAACCGCCCTGGAGAATGAGCAAACCTTGTCCGCCAACATAGCAGTCTCGCCCATCAGGGTCATCCCAACGGACGAGACCGCTCTTATTCTGATGTGTTCCCGGCCGGTGCCCTTGGAATTGCTGCAATATCGGAGAGCGCATGCCTTGCATTTCATGGAAACCACGACCAGTACCACGGCTTCTTCGCTTTCTTGAGCTCCTTGGCCTCCTGAATCCAGGCCACAATTGCGTCGGGATCCTCCATCATGAGCTTTCGAATGGCCTGTGGGTCGTCTGGTATCTCTTCATCCGAGATTGCCTTGCCTCTTGGTCTCTTCTTGTCGGTACGCTGCTTCACGATGCCTTCGATACGTGTCTTGGGAAGGTTTACGTCGAGTCCTTTGGTGTTCGCCTCTTCGCTCTCCTGCTTCTTCTTCCAATTCTCCTTGATGATTGGTTTCAGCAACTCCTCAATCCGTCGCAGGTTCGCCTCAAAATTCTCATTTTGCAGTTGATTCAGACTGAACTGAACTGACTTCACCACAATATCCGACAGCGCCAATGTGGCACACTCGCGGAACAATTCAGTATGCTTCAGCAGGTTGTCGCTGACACGCGAGCTCTCCAAAAAATCATAGTAGCAGTCTTCTCCCCTAAGATCGTGGTCCGATACTTCCAGAGTGATCTTGCGCAGCTTCGGAACCCAGCGCAGGAGGGGACTGTCAGGCGAGCCTGTAAGCATGTGTGTGGCGTTTCCCGGCAAGATGTTCTGCTCGTGACCGTGGCAATTCCAAGTGTCCCAGAAGAGCATAACATCGGTCCGCTGGTTGCCGACGTATGCAGATGCGGCGTTCGCGAGGAACTTCTTGGAGACAAGGAAGTCGGCGACTTTTGGAGGTGGGAACGGCCGGGCGGTGTGAGAAGAATTGTTGAGTCTTGCCTTCCTCTCTCGCTCATCCCACTGTTTTCTGCTGATGAGTTTTGTTTCTTCAGAGAGCGGCGGATACGCGTAATCGAAGATGTGGTCTTGGAGCTCTTGAGGGAGGTTGAGGAGGCGGCTCTCGTTGGCGGCCGCATCATTCTCCATTGCCGATGCTGTCGCCATGTTGTGGTGATGGAGATCAGTGGCACGGAAGGAAGGAAACGAGACCGAGATGAAGAGTTGAGGTACGCAGGTCTCGACAAACGGCATCTTGTTTGTCTCGCACGCCAAGGCGCTAAACCGCGGATGGAAGAACATTCACATGTCTCACTCCTTCACCAGTACACCAAACCCAAACAACCACGCCATCCACGTCTCGAAGGTCTCAGCCACAAATCAAGGCCGCTGATAATCCAACCGCATATTCCTCCCATCATCCTCAATCAAAATCCTCTCCCGCACCTTCGGCGGCCCTCCCCACCCATCCCAGCCGCCCCTCATCCCATTGCGACTCACACTCACACTGCGACTCCTAGCCGCAGGCGGCGGCGCCGGGGCTTCCACATACCGATACGTCTCATACGGATTCGGCGGCGGCGGTGGCGAGCGCGAGATACTCGCGCTGCGGGGACGGGAGTACCGTCGCACTTCGCGCTCTCGCTCGTGCACCGAGTACTCGCTTGCTGGGGGGCCGCGGGATTTACTCCGGCTTGAGGTGGAAGGAGGGCTGGAGGACTCTGAGAGCTGGTCAACCTCGATGTAGCCGGAGAGCTGGGAGGGGCGGCGGGTACTTTTGTCTGTGGGGGCTTTGGAGGGGGCTTTGCTGTTGAGACAGAAAAGAATAAGTTAGTATGTTTGCGTCTACGTCGTGGTGGCTAGAGGGATGCATGAGAGAAAACAAGCTCAGAGACGAGGCACGCGGTGAGGAGACTTCCGACTCGATTTCGAATATCATCTTTATTTGATGCTTCGGGTTGGAAATGAGTGGGAGACGCCCACGCCGCGGTCGTATGAGATGCTGACTTTGTCCATGTCCACTTTGCGAACGTACCTAGGGGGTGGTGCTTCGGTGGGAGCTTTTGTTGGGGCCTGACAACAAAATTAGCATTAAAATAGCGCTTGAAGGGGAGTAATGGTATTGCGTACCTTGCTTGGGGCTTTACTGGGTGCTTTGCTGGGTGCCTTCTCTGTCGGCGCTTTGGTGGGAGCATTACTCGGCGCTTTGCTTGGAGCTTTACTTGGGGGTGGCGCTTCAGTTGGGGGTTTCTCTGTCGGTGCCTTGCTGGGAGCTTTGCCTGGAGCTTTGCTGTGTTGCGAATGTCAGTCCAGATTAATCGAACATCCAGGAGAGAATGACACACCTCGGCGGCTTCTCACTCTTGGGAGGAGTAGGCGGTGCAGGCGGCGGCGCCTCAGACTTGGGCTTGCTACTCGGTGCTTTGCTGTCAAACAAATCAGCATGGATCCCCAGCACGCTCGGCCGTGTGCCGGTCTCGATCGGGCCCAGCTCAAGGATAGCTTCCCGAAGCTACATTGCATTCCAGTTCTGGATTGCATGTCCAAAATCTCTGCTTCCACAATCGAGACCGATTTTTTGTTTCTTGCGTACCTTGGCGGAGGAGCCTCGGTGGGAGGCTTGCTTGGAGGAGGCGGTGGAGGAGCTGGCTCTGGAGGCGGAGGAGCAGCAGACGGTGGTTTGGAGGGAAGCAATGGTGGAGGCGGAGGCGGTGGAGGAGCGAGACCTTCCGGTCTTCGCACGTAGTGTGTCCGCTCGATTCGACGCATTGGAGGCGGTGATAGTCGTCGCGGAGGGGAGTAGTAGCTGCTTCTTCTCACTTCGCGGATTCTCCTTCTGCGAGGCGGAACGGTGAATATATCATCTTCTTTGACGTCGACCAGACACATGATGATGTCGCTAGATCGCCCTTCGCTAAGGTCTTCGTCGCTAAATCGTCCAGTCGCTGTGGTATTCTATGGATGTCGCCGCGATATGCGCGCGTCGCGGTACGTATCTGGCTCTGCAAGCCGTGCCAGCACAGCACTTGCTTGACGTGGTTCCGCGGGACGGCCAGCAAAGATCGGTGAGGCGCCTGTAGGTCAGTGAGGAGGGAGAGATTGGCGAAACGTAGCACGAAACAGCGAGAATGGTGGGCAGCAAGACGCCCGGACTGAGCAGGATATTATAGCAGCAGCAACGGGTACGAGCGAGCAGGACCTACGGGATGCCGGCAGCAGTCGGTCTGGCGCCTCATGATGGCGGATGGCATGTATATTGGGAGCGGATCCAGCAAGCTACCCGAGCAGTGCGATGGATATGCTGGGTGATGTGGCGGGCCTCGTGCTAGAAACCTTGACGAGCGGCGGGAAACGAGGCAAGCGAGTCCAACCTGCACAGGCGTTCCTTGTTGTGGCAGCCGACGCTCATGCTCGGCCACACCACACGATAGCGCCAAACGGCAGCGCAACGCAACGCAACCTGGAACCCGCGTGCGACGGCACCGACGACGCCCAAGAGCCGGGCGTCGCGTCGTCGAGATCTTGGTCCGGCAGTGGTATGGCTGGCATGGCATATCTTGCTAGCGTTGGTGTTGGGCAGGAATCGCGTTAGATGTCTTTTCAGCGTGGGAGTGAAAGAAGCGCAGAAGATGCAAGGTGATGTCTGCCCGAGTCTAACTGAAATGCATCTTTCCGGCCACGTGACGGCAGCCTCTCTTTTAACCCTGGCAATGACCCCTGTCGTTAGGGCTCGGCATATCAGAAACAATCTTGATGCAACTCCCCCGATCTCGATGTTACAGCAGGAACTCGTCCGCTCTTGCTGTCAAACGACAGATTTTGACGTGGTTGGAACGACGTGGCCCGAAGCCCAATCAACTCACCGTCGTAGGTTACTCGCTGCAGCTTATTGCAGGATCCGAAGGTTTGCGGAACACCTGTCTCGGGGAGCCAAATATGTCAGGGAAGGGCCAAATTGTGTTGATGATGCTGCGGTGCGAAAGATTGCAGCCCAAAGAAGCAGCCTGAGCACTTTTTCAAATGCCGATGGGAAGACGTGGCTGTACTTTGATGGGCCAGATGAGGCTCTGCAATCTGACGATTCCGCGAGCATGAAGAAGAGACGACCACGAACGAGCGCTGACGATGATTGATACATCTTCTCAAGGCGCAGATGAACGATTTCGAAGTCTGCCAGAGTGCTGATCGCGCATCATTCTCGTGGACTGTACATTCTCCGAAGATGAGATGAAGCGGCCTCAGTACTGCATCACAGCGTGTCTGCTCCGGGGCAAGAGATACTCCACTGTCTGATTGACGGCCCGCAGCAGTGTTCTGATTGTCAGTGTTGAAACTGCTGTTCTGATTGTCAGTGTTGAAGGAACTCAGCTGCCCCGAGTCCACTTCGAGGTATATCGCGTTCAATGCCATGGTTCTAAAGAGGAGGAAAGAGAAAGGAAAGGAGGGAAGAGAGAGAAAGCATTCAGCACGCCGGATCGGTCCGTGGCTAAACCCCACGCGTGTGGACAATCCCACCGACAGCTAGAACTACCTCCCGTCAACAGTCAGCAATACAATAACTACGTTCACGCGCTTTCTGCTCAAATCCTCCCGCATGAAGCATGTCAACTGCCTGGACACGCTCGCAACTTCGGCCATCGCTCGCACGCAACCATGAGCGGCCGCTCCACCCCCTTGGGCCACACCAATAGCGCTAGACATTCGCGGAACCAGTCCCAGCTAGAACACCTCAAGAAAGTACAGATACAACGCCAGGCAGCGAGCAGGAGTAGCGAGCATGTCTTCTCCTCGCTTCGAGCTACCCAAATGGTGGACTCAAAACCAGTCTTGCCGGCCGAGCTGATTGCGACCATCCTGGACTATCTGCCGGTTTCCGATCTGATGAGATTCGCAAGGGTCTCGAGGAGACTGCAAGAGATGGTGTATGATGATACCAGGTGGATTCAAAAGATGAAGCAGATGAGTGCGTGGAATGAGACGGAGGCCAGGCAGAGAGTGGAAGAGGCAATGAAGAGGAAGACTGAGGCGCAACTGGCGAAGCAGACCGACGATGCGAGGAGAATGGGCATGAATGGCACGGGAGTGAAGAGGCATGCTGGTAGTGCGACCTTATTTGACGCGGGAGTAGAAGAGCAAAAATACAGGACATCATTGGAGGGTCAGCAGAGCCCGCAAGCAAAGAGGAGGACAATAACAGATGGATTCGAGGACCTGACGCTTTCCGGCTCACCCTCGTCAGGTTCGAAGTCATTACCTGGCGCAGTGGACTCGAACCTGGCGTTGACGGCATTCAAGCGAGTAAAGTCAATACGAGGCTATGCGAGACAGGAGTTTGGCAAAGTATATGGAGCTTTGGCGCCGATTTACTTCGATCTGGCACGCACAAGAGGTCACTCAGACGCACTCATCTTCCGCACATACCGCGATCCAGAACAACAAGCACAGATCCTGTCGAACCTCAAACGATTCGCGCGGTGCGACCTCTCGGTTGGTTGGGAGGAGCGGGAAGGCAAACTCGACGGCATGATTGAAGTGTTCGAAAATGCAGTGCTGTGCGAGTTCGATCAGGGTTACGCAGCAGACGATGTACCTGGACGAATGCATCGCTATGCGCATGTGTTGGTCACGCTGAATGGTGGGAAGTCTGGTATTGATCTATACATATCCAACAACCCAATATTGAACAGGACGACTCAGGCTGGCAATCCCCGAGACTGCTTGCAAGACGTTGCTTGGGGTCATGTTGATCTGAACCCATCCCAGAGATTTTTCGAGCAGCTGGCTGGTGTCGTGGTACAGCAGGCCGACATCATCGACACTGTATTCCCACAGACAGTAGATGTGCTGACGCCTTTCTGGACGAGACTGTGCGAGGATGTCATCTCAGGATATCTGGCCACGCTTTTCGACGAGGCGCATGCAAAGGGCACCGAAACATACGTCAAGGCGGTGGCCGGTACATTCGGACAGGCCATGCAGCTCGCGGCGTCATTAAAGGCCACCAAAGCAGCCCCGGCAGACTTCCTCGACCAAGCGAAGAGGAAGCTGATTGCGTGCTACGAGAAGCATATCGATCAGTACCTCTCAGAAGAGTTTGCAGTCTTTCGCTTGAAAGCAGAACTGGACGTCACGCAATGGGAGAAGGAGTTGTCCGAACAGGAAGCATCCACAGAATCTTTCTTCATGTCCAACGTAAACCGGCAGGCGGCAAAGCGCGACTTCCTCTCCTCATTCAAGAAAGTCGTCATGATGCCCGTAAACGCCTTTCCGATCTCGTCGCCGTTCGCCTCCGCCAAGCCAGCGACCGTCGTGAGCAAATCTTCTGCGAACCTGGACTCGATAGAGACCACCTACCCTGGTTCAAGGCCAAGAACTCCCACATTGACTACTCCTCCGCCTCGCGCCGCAACACCCCAGCAAGAGCCACCGACGACAGAACTTGCCGCAAAGGCTGCCATCATGAACTCTCGATTAGAAGGCATCAAGTCGCTCTTCAGCATTGACGTGGCTCTCAACTTGACTCACCTCGCTAAGGCCTCGATCGAACGGGCTGCTACAATGGTCCAGATGGGCGGTACATACGGCGAAGAAGCCAACAAGCAGTGCGAGAGGATTTTTGTCACGCTCCTCGACATACTCGGCAACCGGCACGTTAAGAATGGATTCGACAAGGCCGTGGGACACCTGAGCAATTACAATCCCCGTGAGGTTCGGAAATTCAAGCAAGAAGCACAAGGTGGCGAGGCATCCGAAAGTGCGCATATCGGTGTCGAGCCGCTCGTTACTTTCTTGGAGCTTGTCAATGTCGGCGACCTGATCCAGCAGATGGTTGACGTCTTCTACTCGCAAGAGCTCATCGCCACAAAGCTTACGGACCGCGATGACTTTCTCGACCCAGCCGTCAAGGAGAAGAAGAAATTTGAACAGATGCTTGATGAACGAGTTGCTGCAGGCCTGAACAAAGGTATTGACGTCCTCATGGACGAAGTCGAATACATCTGCGCGACGACCCAGAAGCCCACTGATTTCAACCCTTCCTCTCAACAAGACGACATTGGGCCATCGACAACCGCCAAACAAGTCGTCGACATGGTCTCGGGGCATACGGGCATGCTGGTTGGTAGTACCGACAAGACTATGCTCGACGTCTTCAACCAGGAAGTCGGCCTGCGCCTCTTCGCTGCGCTCTGCAAACACTTCAAGCGCCAGCGCATCTCCGTGTCGGGCGCTATCAAGCTCATCTCGGATATCAACCACTACTCTCGCTTCATCTCCTCGCTACGACAGAAACCGCTTATGCCGTACTTCGAAGCCCTGCGCGAGATGAGCCAGATCTACCTGGTGTATATCGAGCCGCCTGCGAGTGTTTTTGGCAATAGTAGTGGAGCGGGGAAGAGAGGCAGCTTCTTGACGGGCAAGCAGAGCGAGACGAGTAAGCAGGCGAAAGAGTTGGCGGCGATCATTGCGGATTCGCAACGGTATCATGGGATTTTTCCCACTGAGGAGGTGTATGAGTTTGCGGAGAGGAGGGCAGATTGGTACCTCGTCAAGGGAGATGTTGAGAGGGCTATGTATGGAGTGGGATGTGTGGTCATGTAGCTGCAGTGCCACAAGAGTTCGCGGGACGCGCCGTCCCCGCTAACATCACCTCGCTGTGCCTCCTTGCACTTATCCATCCACTTTCGAGCTTCCATCAAGTAATTGACGACTATCGTAAAGAAAGCAGACAGCATCTCGACTCGCGTTTGACACACTTGAGGCGAGATGTGCTGAGCGTGTCAATGGACACGACGAGAGCATGGTTCCCCTCGCTACACGACAACTTCGAACGAGAATACGGCCTGGAATCTTGACAAAAGTGTTTCTTGCACCAAACAAACCATATATATCCCGGATTCCCTTCTTGTCGCCGCCCTTGGTCTCAAAGACTGCATTTTCTAGCAAAACAAATACTTCCAACTGCAGTCCAGTCGACCCTTCGCTACTGATCGAAGAATCGTATCTCGTCGAAGAAGAGACCCTCCACGGCTACCGACCAGCACACTACTACCCGGTTTATGTCGGTCAAGTCTTTCGAGAACGCTACTCAGTCATCGGCAAACTCGGCTACGGAACTGCTTCAACCGTGTGGCTCTGCCACGACCTACAGCAAGACAACGCCTACGTCGCTCTCAAGGTGTACACCAACAACCCTGCCAGACCACAGCGTGAGTTGCCTGTATACAGGCATATCAATAGTTCGAACTCGCAGCATGGCGGCACGCTCTATATCCGGGCTTTCTTGGACTCGTTTGAAGTCACTGGACCAGATGGGAAGCACACATGCCTCGTTCTCGAGGCTCTAGGGATGAATATGGAAGAGCTCCGAGATCTTGTCCCAAATCGGGAATTTGAAGCGGACCTTGTCCGTCAGAGTTTGAGAGAGATTCTGCGGGCTTTGCATTTCCTGCGTTACGAAGCGCACGTGGTACACACAGGTTCGCCCCAACCCTTTCTCCAATCCTCTCAAAAAGCCCATCGCTAAACACTGCGTAATCAGACATCCAACCGAAAAACATCCTCCTCGGAATCCTCGACTCCTCAGCCTTCACCCGCTTCGAAAACGACGAACGCTCCGATCCTTTCCCACGAAAACTCACTCCCTCTCGAACAATCTACTCTTCCCGATCCATGCGTCTAACAAAAGGAATCCCGCGCCTCAGCGACTTCAGCGAAGCCCGCTTCCACTCCTCGACCAATACCGACCTCGTGATGCCAAATGTATACCGCGCCCCGGAAGTAATACTCAATATGCCGTGGAGCTACGAGATTGATCTGTGGGGGTTTGCGATGACGGTATCTTATTCCCCCCTATCCTCCTCCTATGTCCGCCCTCCAGACGAATCCACTCTAATCCATTGACTAGGTATGGGACCTCCTCCACCCCTCCCCTCTCTTCTTACCCAAAGGAGAAGACGGGAAGTACTCCGAAACCCACCATCTCGCACAAATGATAGCAATAATGGGTCCGCCACCGCTGGAGTTCCTGCAACGCTCGGAGAAGAGTAAGAAATTCTGGGATGAAGGAAGGAATTGGATTGGGGAAGCTGCGATCCCTGATATGAGTCTCGAAAGCGCGGAGAAGCGGTTAGAAGGAGAGGAAAAGGAGCTGTTTTTAAAGTTCATGCGCAAAATGCTGCAGTGGAGACCGGAAGATCGAAAAGATCTTGAGGATGTATTTATGGATGAGTGGTTGTTGGCTGATTTGATCGAGTCAGGAGGAGTCGTTAGGTAGGACTAGCTTGTAGGTTTGCTGTCTCCACTCCGAATCATTAAGACACTGCCGAACAATCAGCACAGATGTAGACGCAATGGGTCTTTCCATATTGTCGATTCCAGTCACTGATGCATGATTTGAGCAAATACAAATGCATATGCGATCCTAAACATTCTATTATCAACAAACGTCTCTCCCCCTGTCTGTCTCTCTACAAGACTCTTCCTGCTGTGCTTGCCTCACTGCGATCCTTAGTCTGCACCTTCTTCAAACCTTTGCCAAGCTGGATCTGCTCCAACAATCCACTACGATCCGGGAGGCCACCAGCTGGAGGGGCGGCAGGCAAGTCACTTCCGCCCGGCGGAGGTGGCGGCGGCGGAGCAGCACTTCCTGGCATTGGCGGTGGTGGAGGTGCAGCACTGCCTGGCATTGGTGGCGGTGGTGGTGGGGGAGCACCGCCAGAAGGCATGGGTGGTGCGGGTGGAGGAGATGCGATGCGGTCCTTGCCTGGTGCCGGCGAAGTCGGTCCTGAGGCCGTCGCTGGGCTGTCCATTGCGGAGAGCGGACGGGGCGGACCCATTGTGCCGAAGAGGATGGACGCAAGCTGCTTGGCACTGCCACCAGTTGGCTTGTCATCGTCGCCGTCATCATCATCAGAAGACTCTACAACAGACCAGTCGTCTTCATCAGCAGGCTTCGATGGGCTGCGCATGCGGGAGGGTGGCTGAGCTGGATCTGGCAGAGACTGCTTGTCCTGCTGCGTGAGGTTGTGGAAGGGGTTTCTATCCACCTTCTTCTCCTCAGGCGATGTGGCGCCAGGTGTTCCAGCAGCCGAAGAAGCCTGTCCCATGCTACGGAAGAAGGGGTTCTTCGACTCTGCCGGTGGGCTAGTCACAGCAGACGGGCTCGTGACACCCTCAGGCATCGGCGGTGCAGGAGGTGGTGATGTGACCGTCGGCAACGGAGGAGCAGCCGGCGGTGGCGGTGGTGATGTCGGAGGCTCTTGCACTCTCGGCAGCTCCATACTCTGCGCGGGTGTGCTCTCGGTCGGGGTGATGGTTTGAGGACCTTCATCATCATCGCTGGAATCGTCGTCGCCCATATTCTCGAGTTGCAGGCGGAGTTGTCTTTCTCGCTCCTTGGCAGCCTCAATCTCTGCTCGCTGGGCCGCAAGTCGCGCTTCCTTTTCAGAAGCATCCTTCTTCGCAGCCTCACGCTTCTTCTTTTCTTCGGCTTTCTTGACTTTACCAGCCTTGACCTGCTCTTCAAGCGCTCGCAGGGAAGCTTCGGCCTCTTCACGCTGCTGCTGGAGTTCACGCTCTTGTCGAGCTTCCTCGTCCCTGCAAGACTGTTAGCAAATACTCTTCTAAGATCGTGAAAGGAAACATACTCCATCGCACTGGTCTCCTTGGCCAGCGCAGCCTCTTGCTCCTTGAGAGCCTGCTCTTTGATTTCCTGCTCAGCGCGCTTGGACTCATCCTGGCTCTGCAGACTTTCACTGCGGTTCTTCCGTGGAGCTGGTGGAGGAGGCTTCGACTTGTCAGCGGGAGCCGGAGGTGCAATCGACTCGCCCTGTAATCTGGCTTGTCTCTCTTGCTCACGTCGTGCATCCTCAGCCTCCGCCTGCTTAAGTCTGTCCTCCCTCTCCTTTCGCTCCCGCTCCGCTCTCTGAGCTGCCGTCTCTCCACCTTTGCTGGGAGCCTTAAGCCCAAGAGCAGCAAGACGCTCAGCCATGCGCTGCTCGGCTTGCTGCTTGATGAAGGCGGCACGCTCCTCAGCAGTGCGGTAGCTGGAGTACGAAGAACCAGAAGTTTGAGGAGTCGAAGCCGGCGCTCTGCTTGAAGCTGGACTGTCGGTGCGAGACACTGGCGTGCTCGTCCTGCTAGTATCCTCAACCGGCTCAGCAGCCTTTGGACGAACTGGCGCCTTGTCCTCGTTGCGTACGCGCGCAGCACGTGAGCTGCGCTGCAAGTCGAAGATGAAGTCTTTGACCTCGTCTTCCACACCAAGACCGTCTTCCCACCTCCGACGCTCGTGCTCATCGGATTTAGATTCGGCACCTTCCTTGAGGCTGGATTCGAGGCCCTTGCTGTACTCGGTCACGCTCTCCTCGACGTCGCGCACCATCTTCTCGTTGTCCTCGCGCTCTCGTGTAACACGCTTGCTCTCCTCTTCCAGCCTCTGAGCCGCCGCGGTGCCATCGTCGCCAGTCTCGACCTTCTTCCCAGACAAAGCAGCGGAGCGCTGTTGCATCATGGCTCGTGCTCGTGCCTTCAAGCGGTCGCTCTCCGTCACAGCACCACCAGGTCCAGTGCCAACGATCGGGGGAGTAGAGCTGGGATGTGCCTTGGCGTCCTTCATCCTGAACAACTCTAATTGAGCATCCGCAATGGCGCGCTCACAACGTCGAACGTGACTCGCAAGCTCCGGCAGCTGATCTTGCAAGCCACGCAATTGCCTCTGCAGGGTCCTTCTCTCCGCATCAGAATCGCCCGTCTTGAAAGCGCTGTTCGGGTGCCCATCAATGTCTTCTTGGATCCGTCGAATGCGCCTGAACAGCTCCTCCGCTTCCTTTCTGTCTTTGCGATCCAGCGCATCTTCCTCATCGGCCTTGCCCTCATCTTCAAAGTCCATCGCATCCAGCAACACCTGCTTCTCGCGAATGGTCTTCTTGAGCTGGTCAACGCTCATCTCATCAGCCGTCACGCTGCTGTTGTCACTGAGAGCTGGGGAGGAGTCTCTGCCACGCTCACCGACCCTGCGTCTAGCAGAAGATCGGTATCCAACATCGTCATCATTGTTTTTAAAGACAGTAGCGTCTTTTCGTCCAGCTTCAGGGGCACCGTTGGCATGCAGCGATCGGGACTTCATGTAGCTCACGCCAGTCTTCTGAGGCTGCAAGAAGGCGCCTGTAGATCTTCTCGTCTGCGCGTCCTGGCTGAGTAAGTTCTTCATCGTGCCAATGCTGGAGTCCAAGTTGCGTGTAGAAGGAGGGATGAGCTCTGGCGGCAGCTGGTTTGGCACCGGGTAGCCATTCAGTCGTCGGTAAATCAAGTGCATGGCCACGGCAAATTCGTCCAAGTTCAGTCGTCCCTTGTTGTGAGGGTCACTCAGCGTCCATATCCTCTCGAGATCTGGCTTGTCCAGTCCGGACTGGCTGAAGATTTCAATAGCTTGCGCGCCGGAAATGAAGCCCTTGCCGAAGCCATCCCATGCCTTGAACATGTCATCGTAGATCTTCTTCTCGTCCTTGGTGACAGCCCATGGCACAGTTGCGTTACCTCGCAGGCCTTGCGAACTGAAACCAGACTCTCTGCCCGGCTGCGGCATCATCTGCTGCTGCAAAGCTGACAAGTTTGGCAGACCGCTCGCTGGCGCATTCACAAGTCCCCACTGACCTGGCCGTCCAGTTGGCTGCGCATTCAACGGTGCGGCCGCACCATACCCGGTCTGCTGAGGAGAGAGGCCGTAGTTGGACTGGTTCTGACCGAATCCAGTTGGTATTGGTGGCATCGGAGGACGAGGGCCAGTATATCCTTGCGCCTGGGGCATGCCACCCTGGAAGCCAGTCTGCTGCGGCTGCAGACCAGTGGGCTGCGGTTGAAAGCCAGTCTGTTGAGGCTGCTGGAATCCTGTGGGTTGCGGAACCTGAAAGCCCGTTGGCTGAGCAGTGAGTGCGCTCAAGAGTTGCTGATTGTTCGGGTTCTGCGCCTGCGGCTGTTGAATCTTTGGAGGCTCATTGAAGTTGGGCGCATTGCTACTCGGCGTCGGCGCAGGTGCGTTGTCTTCCACTCCGAACGAGATGATGTCCACCATACTTGAAACCTCATTGCGAATCTTGTCCGGCAATGAAGTGGGCATGTCCTTCCCGGTGAGCTTCAGATTGCAGAGGTACATGGCCAATGCAAACTCGGGAAAGAGCAGCTGCCCCGACTTGGTGGTATCTGAGAGTGTCCATATCTGCGCCAAGCTATTGCCATCCAACTTACTCCTCAGCAACAGATCTTTCGCCTTTTCTCCACTCAACGCCTGCTCGCCGCCGGTCGCGCTCTTGAACAATTGCTCAAACTTGGATTGGTCTTGCGCGGTGATGAAGCTCAATCGAACGTTGGGGATCTTGGCCCCTGCCTTACCTGTCGGGGCTGGCTGAGCTGGCTGAGGCGCGGAAGATCGGAAGGAGTTGGCCATGTCGTTGCTGGTCATGCCGGTTGGCTGCGGCTGCTGCATCGGCGGAGGCGGCTGTTGCTGAGCATTCTGCTGCTGCGGTTGGAAGCCCGTCGGCTGTTGATATTGGAATTGAGGCTGTTGGAAGCCTGTGGGTTGCGGCTGGAGGCCGGTGGGCTGCGGTTGTTGGAAAGACGAATACTGCGGCTGCTGCTGTTGCTGCTGGAATTGCTGCTGAGGTGGCTGCTGGGGAGGATATCCTGTCGCCTGAGGTTGCAGACCACCGGAAGGATAGCCGGTATACTGCTGCTGGAGCGGCTGCTGGTATCCTGTCGCCTGCTGGCCGAATGGGGGCTGCTGGCCATACTGCTGCTGCTGCGGTTGTCCATATTGCGGCGGACCTCCGCGGGCGCTGTTGCCGCCGCCGAGAAAGGAGTTGGAGCCGGAGAACATGGCGGAGGCGACAACTTTGCCAGGACGATTACATCCAAAAGCAAATCGTCGAGGATAAAGTCGCACAAAGTAACAAGGTGTAATGAGCGTCGTCGGGTGTCAAGCGCGTGGCTGCACAGCACAGCACAGAGCACGGGCACGGGAGTTCTAGGTCTGGTCCAAGCTTTCTCCGAGCGAGCCGCACTAACACGTCATCCCCCCGGCCGCAGCGGAACATTTTCATTCACTCACTTCAAATCCCCCTGTTGACACACATGGAACAATCTCGAGTATCGAGAAGACGACAGCGGGTGATGAAGACATCAATCCTCATGTCGACATTCGAGCCCCGTGTTCTGGTGACGGCACGTTCTCCGCACTCATCCACGCGTCACTCGAGGCAGCAGCATTGCGAGATCTTGGATTGGAAAATCCAGATTATCAAGGACAAGCGTCTGTTGACAGTGCAGGCATCAGAAGGAATCCGTTGCAAGATAAGTGAGCTCCCACTCACCGGAAGATCATGGCAACAAGAGTGTGCTTCTTTCAAGCGACATGGCCATTTTCACTTCCTTTTCCTCCTTTCATGCATGAGCAGACAGCGAAGCAGATGGGCCTCATTTTATCTCATTTCATTCCATCTCAATTCAATCTCAATTCCATCTCATCAAGATCCGGGTATCACATCGAAGTCTAGCACCTTCGTTTTCTCTATCGCTTCACACTGTCTTCGTTGGAAAGAATCTTGATCTTGATAAAAACCTATTCATAACCATCTGTCATCAATCAATTCCTACTCGAAAGATCCTACCTCAAATATACAATTCATAGATCGAAGGATCACAGGCAGTCTACAATACAGCTACAGCTCTTCGGAATGCTTTCCAACCAAGCTCTCCCACTTCCAACCAAGCTGCGAAGCTCTCGTCCCTTAAAATGCAAGTGATGTCACTTGAACCAACAATCACATCGATATACAGCTTCGTCCTCGGTACCTTGCATACAACACCTACAGCACCTTCTAGGATCTTTCCATCCAAGTTTGGACCTCTACGATAACTCCAATTGAATTTCAGGAATAGATCACACGACCACCAAAAATCCCCCCAAAATGCCGCCCATAACCTGGCCCCCCCGTCTCCTCCGCACCGACGTGCTGGGTGAAGTCCGCGATGGTCAGTCCATATCCACCTCCCTCCCAATCTCCCCCCTTCAACATTCCCTCTCCACCCCATTCCCTTTCATGTCTGATACTCATAGTCTCCAACCGCAAAATCAACCGCGACGTCGGAAACCCAATCTACCTCGCCGGAAACTGCTACTACGTCTTCGGCGACACCTTCTGCCACGACCACCAAGGCGAATTCCACGGCGTCTCCAATAACACTTGCGCTTACGTTCCGGATCCGAAGAATGCGCCCACGAAGTATTACACCCCTGCCGCTCCCCCTTCCCACATACGCTCCTCACTACGCTCGCCGCGCTCGCCGCGCTCGCCGTGCTCGATGCGCTCGCTAACGCTGTTCCAGATCTCAATACCTCGACGGCAACAACAAAGTAACCGAATACATTCCCTACACCCGCTCCGAACACGACTTCACCAATTCCCCGCAATCTCTATCCGTGAATCATCGCATGACGCTGTGGTCGTTTGGAGGAGTGGTGGAGCAGCCGCCGGGGTCGGGCGAGGGGTGGGTGTTTTTTACGAAGATGATTACCGTAAGAATGCCCTTTTCTCTTTAAAATGCAAAACTGGGTAATGTGGGAGGGGAAGTGTGCTGATGAGTGATCATGTGAACAGGAGGGCGCCATGCCCGGTAAAGGCTTCGGAGTCGGAGTCGCCAGAGCAAAGGTCAAGGGTGGCGGGAGCAAGGAGATTGAGGTGCAGAGGATTATGGGGGATCAGATGGTTTTTGGGGTGAGTACGAACAAGAGAGAGGAAGTATGGAGAGGACTCAGTGCTAACGAATTGAGTATCAGGAAAATGAGCCCTCCTTCGGTAGTGTCACAAACCTCTGCGACGACGACGGATGGGTCTACACACTCGGTAAGCATCACCACCTCCCCTCTCCCTCCTTTTCTCCCTCGCTCCCTACTGACCCCTTCTCTAGGCACCCACGACCCCAACCCCTCCCAACTCGACCTAAGAACCCACATGGCCCGAATCCGCCGCGACGCAGACTTCACGCAACGCAGCAACTACGAATTCTTCATCAACACCATGGACGGCAAAGGCCAGTGGTCCCCAACCTACAACAACATCGACGACCTCAAGCGCCTCGGCGACCTAGATGTGCAGTCCCAAGGCGAAATGGTGAAGTTGCCTGGATTTGCGCCAAAGGGACGGGAATATATGTGGTAAGTCCTGACCAAACCCATCCACGTACCTCAAGTCTTCAGGCTTGCAAGACGTGTTTCGTTGTCTTCGTACTGATGAGATGATGGCAGGATTGGCAACAACAAATTCGGCGCTCCCATAATGTACGTCGGCAGCTCCCCACGCCCCGAAGGTCCCTGGGAAATCCACGAAATGGGCGAAATCCCCAACGACCCAGCCCCATGGGACGGCAAAAGCAGTGGTCCCAAGTACTCTTTCTTCCCCAACCCGCGCGCCAGCGACCTCCAAAAGGGCGAGATGGTCTGTACGTGGACGGACGCGGCGCAGATGGGCGGCAAAGTGGTAGCTGCAAGGTTTTGGTTTGAGATGGAAGGCGGTGGGAAGGCAGATGGACTGCCGCAGCCGCAGCAGGGGGCGAAGGTGATGGTTGCTGGAGAGGATGGAAAGAGTAGTGCTGGAGGTAGTGGTGGGCATGGGGACATGCACGGGCTGAAGGAGAAGTTGAAGGGGAAGCTTGAGGGGTTCCTTCATCACTGATCACGAGTACCAGCTGTGATCGATACATGGCGAGGTTCTCGGTAGGATGGGAACTGCTTCTCAAAGCAACGATGCCGAAGAATGGAGTTGACCCGAAAGGCTCGCATCCGAGGTCTCGGAGACATTCCCGCCATGACGTGAGTGTAAGTTGGGAGTACTTTGCAGGACCGCGTAATGCTGTAGTAGCAGTGATGATCAGTTCGGCCAGCAGACAGAATTTTCACTGCGATCGACTGTTTCAGACGGCGAGTTCCCTCACCAAGGTGCTGTAGTCATGCGGCGTTGTCGTCGAGCTCTTGTGGATGCTTCTCGCATTAGAGAAGACGATCCTGATGGACACAATTCGGACCAGAAGAAAGTGCGTCGTGAACTTTTGCTCGGTCCAAGGGGACTGTGGCCATTCAGGGACGACCACGAGGTTCTACCCTTCAGGTGTTTGGACTGGCCTTCTCACGTTTGGAGTGAAAGCTCCACCAGCAGGGCAACAACCAGGTGGTCGACCACGAGCGCGACATATGTCACTGGGATGCGTTGAGCAGTCGTGGTGAGAGTCCACCCTCCATTCCATGAGCCTGACTGCAATTGCCTCAACCTTTCCACGAGCTTGAAAGGAATTGCCTCGACGCTGAGCAGAATTGTCTCTCTCACTCCACACGCTCGAGAGGAATTGCCTCTGAATCGCAAAGGCTTGGCTAGCTTGGTGAATGCTTGAGCGGAACGAAGTTGGTTCGGTGTGACGGACGAGTCAAACTCTGCATGCGCGATTTCTGGACAAGTCGCCTAGGTGTTGGTATAGAGTGTGGTCCCCATGGGGTTGCGTGTCGCGACGTCGACATCGAGAGGCATTTCAGCGGAGTTGTCCTTCACGACATCAAAAGAGGTTTTCGCCATCCAAATCCTAAGGATGAGGTGAGGTGGGTAGGGCGTCACGGTATGACCAGTAGCATAGACCTATCGGAAGGCGACCAGGCGTCATATGAGTAGATCTTTGGTGATCTCTGGTGATCCTGGGCGATCCGGGAGGCTCGGACAGCGACTGTATAGCGAAAGTGTTAGTCAAGTTGGGAGTGTATGGGAGGGAATAGAGTGTCGGCAGTGCGGGTAGGGAGCGAGGCAGAATTAAGCTTGTTGAGCCATTTTCTGCGTTTCCCTCCGTATATACTTCGGATAGCGGATTCGTCATCGGTCCCTACTACTTGCAGTTTCTTTCGACGACGGAGGGTTTGGACGCTGCGTGCGCGTATATCTCGGACGGAGAGTCACATGCTGTTGATGTGATTGCAGACGGGCGGCGATGAATGGCTGGCGGAATATGGCTCAGCAGACGCGGCGATGCATGGGATGGCATGACCGAGGCGTAGTCTCGAAGCAGTGGTGAGGTACGGAGAAGGCGATGGCTTGCGTGATGAGCGATATACAGCTTTGCAGGACAGGCGAGAGGAAGAATTGGCGAGTTGAAGATCATGTTCCTGTGGAGTAGGTTGGGTGGTTCGGGAGATGATGCGGAGGCAGTTGAATTCTGATGTTGTTGTTTTTGGGAACGTTTCGCAGCCAGGAACAGGGAAAGTGATGTACCAAATGGAGGTGACGTGCGGCTCTGCGGTGTCAGATTCGGCGGCCTCGATCGACAGCAACAACGCGTTGAAAATGCCGCAATCCCAAATATTCCCATGAGCACGCAAATCAGTCAGGGTGGTATAATAGCACTGTCTCTCGCCTCTTCATCCCAATCGATTAGAATCAAATTCTATCAGCTGATCTGACAATTGCAAAGTGTTGTGTGGTGAGTGACAGCCGATGCCTTGTCCCTATTATTTTTGGTGCCCAGACTCGGCTCGCGCACGCCGCCCGACGTCAGCCACAAAAACTTCACCTTCTGCGCCCAATTGACTCTCCCCCATCTTCCCCATAACCACACCTTCGACCTACTAATATCTCGTCCCCAGTCCATCGCTGTCACCACAACACTTCACACCACCGACTCGCCTTTGGTCACTTCAAATGCGCACATCACCACCACGGCCCCGTCGGCCTGCGACCGCGTAATCTACCACAGTGCGCCGCAACGAGCACATCGCGACATCCTCAATTCCAAGCCGCCTCCACCCACAACTGCATAAAGCGCCTACAACACCCGCCATTCCGCTGCTGCTGCTTGACTTGTTCCTGCAAGCGCCGCATCTCCTTCTCGACCCTCAGCTGCCGCATAAGAGTTCCTCTGGAGCTCTTCCCTCTCCGCCGGGGGAAGACTCTGGGCCTCGCCTCCCAGGAGTTTCCCGTCTGGCCTTTGCGCCCTTCAAACCGCCTTAACCCGACTTACTCCACGATCGAGTAAAATTCAATTTACAACCTTCTCTACGAAAGAAATTTCGAGGGTATGGCACCAATCGCAACCAACAACTTCACCAACTACCATGACCTCCTGTCTGTCAAAGATAAGCGAGGCTCGGTGGACTCGACCGCTTCCCACTACGAGTATGGAGGCAAGAAGATGGCGCGCGACCTGATTGGCGCCGCTCTGCAGCAGCACATTGAAGGAGTTGACCCACACGACTGCGAGGCTGGTGCTGAGGATGCTTTCTTCGTGGCCGACCTGGGCGAGGTCTATCGCCAGCACCTGCGCTGGAGGGTCGCCCTGCCTCGCGTCACACCACACTACGCCGTCAAGTGCAACCCCGACCCTGAGGTTCTGAAGCTGCTGGCCAAGTTGGGCGCTGGTTTCGACTGTGCCAGCAAGGGCGAGATCGAGCAAGTCCTCGCCATGGGCGTCCAGCCTGAGCGCTTGATCTACGCGCAGCCTTGCAAGACCAAGAGTTACCTCCGCTACACCTCCAAGACGGGTGTCAAGCAGATGACTTTTGACAACACCGATGAGCTCTACAAGGTCAAGGAGATTTACCCAGACGCCGAGCTGTTCCTGCGGATCTTCACCGACGACTCAGGCAGCTTGTGCCGCCTCAGCCAGAAGTTTGGCGCCAGCATGGACAATACTGAGGAGCTGCTGTCCCTCGCCAAGGATCTTGACTTGAACGTGGTCGGTGTGGCCTTCCATGTCGGATCCGGCGCGTCTGACCCAGCTGCCTTCCGTCGCGCCGTTGAGGATGCTCGTACTGTCTTCGACCAGGCCGACAAGTTGGGCTTCAAGATGCACACCCTCGACTGCGGCGGTGGCTTCATCTCTGACACCTTCGACGAGATGGCTGGTGCTCTCTCTGAGTCGCTCGAGAAGCACTTCCCTCACGACATCCGCATCATCGCTGAGCCCGGCCGCTACTACACCAGCTCCGCCTTCACCCTAGCCTGCAACGTGATTGCCCGCCGCACGGTCGAGGACAAGAAGCTTGGCGGCGACACCAAGTACATGCTGTACATGAACGACGGTGTCTACGGCAATTTCTCCAGCATTATCTTCGACCACCAGCACCCCGTACCACGCGTCTTGCGCACTGAAGGACGCCGCGACGGCTTCGACTACGCCGACCGCCGTGGCAGCGACACCATGGTCGACTCCGGCTACACTTCCGCAGAGGACGACACCTTCGCCAACTACCGCGCCGGCAAGAAGCTGATTGACTATTCCGTCTGGGGTCCGACCTGCGACGGCATCGACTGCATCGCCGAGAAGTGGCAGGACACAGACGTCGTGGACGTTGGCGACTGGCTCTACTTCGAGGACATGGGCTCTTACACCAAGTGCTCCGCCACTCGCTTCAACGGCTTCACCAATGGCCACGAGACTATCTACGTCTGCAGCGAGCCGGGCGCTGCCGCTTTGATGGGCGTGTAAATGAGAAGGGATAGAGATAGATGGACAGGCGGTTTTCTGTTTGACACGCTACGAATGGTTTAGATGCTCGCGAGAGCGGAAAGCGAAAGCGAAGGCGGAATCAGAGCGTTCTGGTAAAGCGGAAAAGTTTGCGTTTGAAGCATGTTCATACTTTTCAATTCAGACGATAGAGAGATCAACAAGGAAGCGCTTTAATGTCTTCATCAGTTGCTCTTTCCATCTACAAAGGCTTTGTTGCCCCTTCTCGCTTTGTGGCTGTTGTTTGTTGCAACCAGACTTGTTGCCGACTTCACACTGTTGTTGCTCTGGCAGGGTGTGATATTTGCACATGGTTTTCTTGTTGCTAACGGTACCAAGGGAGATACGACGATTCTCCAAAGACTCCCGGGATTCTTCTGTCAGTGTGGTGCTTGAGGACTTGTCGCCGGATCTTCCCGCCATTTACCATTCACCTCCAGCCCCCAACTTCCCAAAGTCAAGCCTCAGGCACCCAAGCTTATTATAACCGGTTTAGCGCAGACGGGACGTGCTTGAGGCGGAAGTAGCTTCCTTCCCGTCGACTTCACTTGTCCTGCACGAACGAGGCTGAGACGCCGCTTTTCTGCAGATGCATCGCAAGGCTGGACCTCTCATTTGCTCACGGAGTTCTGGATATGCTTAGGTCCAATCATGTGGCTTTGCGGCACCTGCGGAGCAGCCACTGATGCCGATTCGTGATGGAAGGGCGGCCTGGCGGCCTCTTTGCTGCGAAGCGGCGCAGGCGGGCGCAGCATGGAAACACTCAAGTAGAAAGCACACTCCTTCTGCTTCACAAAAATACTTGATACTCTGCTTGACGACTGCTGATACTTGAGCGACGAAAGCCTCCACCAAAGAAAAGCCCCAACTAGACGCTCTATTCCTGCCCCGCTCCACGGACTGATCTGGCCAAGTCGACACCTTGCTGGAGGAGATCGGGATTTTTTTTGACAGTACAAACCCCAGAGCCGAGGATCGCGGGCCTTTTGGGCTGATTTTTCACCATTTGGTGTGGACAAGCAGCCTTAATTTGGACGAAAGAACGACTGGACTCAGGTGTGCAGTCCTGTTCGATTACTCGTCGCTATCGATAGTGCTGAAGGGATGCCGCAATACACATACGCACCTCTGGAGGAAGACAGCATCCGCGTACTTGTACTGAGTCCGGGTACATTCGGCGCGCCCCTCTATGGAAAACTTGTTCATGTCCGCCTGCCCTCTGAAATGAGCGATGATGATGAGAATGATGGCAATCTAGAAATCGCTGAGTACGAAGCCACATCTTATGCATGGGGCCTGCCGAATTTCCCTACCATATCACATTGAACAGAGGCAGCGTTCTCAAAATCACCTTGTCGCTGTACCAGGCACTACAACGCTTCCGGTTTGATGGTTGCCAAAGGAGGATACTTTGGGCTGATGCCATATGCATCGATCAAAATGATAACCTCGAGAAGTCCTTCCAGGTTCGCAAGATGGGCCAGATCTACAAACGGGCACAAGAGACTCTCGTTTGGCTGGGAGAAAGTGATGGCTTGGACTGGCTTGCTTTCGGCGTGTTCGCTGTGATTGACGATCGATTCGAAAAAGGCTTCTACAGCGGGTCCGCCATGCCCGTGGAAGAATTTGGATCTGAATTGACCGGTCTGCGGCAAGGTTGCGTCTGTTGTCCTACTGTGCCGATCGACAATGCATCAGTCGCCATGCAGCTGGCAACACAGGCTATCGAAACTTTTTTCAACCGCCCATGGTTCACGCGACTATGGGTAGTCCAGGAGTACGCCCTTAGTGAGAGCGTCAGTCTACATTGTGGATCGCACAGTTACAACACACAACATTGCCTTTGGAACTTATTCGAATGGCACAATCACCACGGAAAGAACTCTCCGTTTAGCTCAGCGGCACTTGACGGCATTGTTCAAAATATGCCCGGTGTCGCTAGGTCCCAGCGTTATCCGAGGGATAACAGTTTAGTAGATTTATTGAATGAAATCGCTGCAAGAGTCTGCTCCGATGCACGAGATCGAATTTTCGCGATCAAAGACCTATGCCAAGCACGTACCTGGCTTGAGGCCGTTCCTGATTACGAAATCGAGCCAGATGTATTGTTTGCACGAATAGTATCCAAATGCTTGGTGGCTAGCGAAGAGGTCAAAGAGCCTCGCAACTTTCACCCAGCTGCGCTAATGGCCATGGCGCCCGCAACGAGGGCTGGACCTTGCGGTCTACATAACGTTCCGTCTTGGGTTCCGGATCTACAGCGGCTCGACCTTCGTTCATGTCGCTTTATCTGGGAACGATACGAGATGCCGTATGTTCACGACAGTTTACTGGCCAAGTTTGGGGCCTCTGCGAGTCGAATCCCATCGGAGCTGTGCATGCGCGGGAAATGGTGCGGTACAGTTATGCATACACTATATGGCTCGCAGGTCGAGCTCGCTGGTCACATAGCCGATGTCGACGGCGGAGCTGACGGCCTGCGGATCATCCCCGATAGAGAGGGGCTTGTCGATTGGCTCCGGCGCTGCGGCCAATTCATGTTCGAATCGCGTGGCGTGAGCCGTCGAAACAAGGATTTGATTATTGAAGTTGGAATGTATGAGAATGTCCGGTCCGGGGGGGCACTCGAGCACAGGTCGAAACGTCTCGTTTGGTTATTATCTGTCCTGGAACTCGCTGGGCTCGGACCGCTGCCTGAACAGCGACTTGAAGATGTCGAGAAACTTTTGGGTAGCGACAGATGCACAACAGATATAGACCCGGGACACCTCTTCTCCATGGTACCGACAGATACAGTTCCCCAGTTTGGTTGGGTCCCGACAGATACCCAAGAGGGCGATGAGCTTTGCTTAGTTTCTGGCTGCCCATGGCCATTTGTGCTTCGACAGCTTCCAGATTCCGACGCGTGTCAGATTATCGGTGATGCTTGCTTTCCCCATCTCCTGCCACTTCTGGACGACTTTGAATACGGGGAGCAGGATGTTGTATATATTAGATAGGCGCTCGTATCTCGAGCGCTGAGGGTAGCGGAAGTATCGCTCTCCCGCTGGTCGACGAGACCGCCGAAAGCAGGTCTGCGTCGATAACAGAGGATCATCGTTGCCAACTATGGTTTCTCCTTTCCTTTCTCCGTTGCTCCTGTCTGGTTTCATCGTTGCGCACACATGCCCCTCAGCAGCAAAGAAGTCGTTCCTGCGCTTTCATGGCAACAAGACGCCACATTTTCCTCCTCTCTTCCTAATCGGTCGGAGATCGAACAGCAGTGCATGCTTCTTTCCCTTTTACTACGAGTCATTATTGCGAGAGTCTTGAGCTATCGGTGCTAATGGACTCACTGGCGATATCGCCACTGTTAATATTCCGTTTGCAAGACAGCATGTGCTTTTTGAGCTCGATGACGGAGTTTGAAGGGTCACGAGTCTCGTCTGACGCTCTGATTTGACTCAGCATGTGGTCAGAAGCTTGCATCTGGTTGAACATGACAAACACCCAGTCCCACCGGAATTGCCAGCGCCGAAGCGCCTTCTCGGCATGGGGGCTCTCACAAATCCGGTGAAGAGGCCGGAGTTTTCTGCCAAGGCAAACCCAGGCAGAGCTCTTGAGTATGTCGAGGAACAAGACCCCGGCCTTCTACCTGGACGAGTGGGACGCGGCGTGGGATACCCGCGAAGGATACTGGAGACACACGGACGGAAAGTGGTGCCTTCTAGAACAGCTCTCGGATAGAAAGTACGGTTATTACTTGTCTGGATAATCTCCAAGGGGGGTCTGAGTAGCGGCAACTGCCTTGAGTGCTTTTATCCAGTATCTTTTGCCCTCACCGTGGTCATGAGTCGAGACCATTTTGTCATTGCTTGGGCTCGTGGCGCTGGTGGTGGTGGCTTGTCTTTGCATGCCATGGTCAGGGATCATTCTCAAAGCCATCATTCTGAGGTCTTCTTGGGTATTGTTCGTCTCTTTCAAGCAACCCAACAGCTATGGGAATCGTCTCAGTTGTTGGTTCCGGACGAAATTGTTCATCTGCTTCTACTTGCTCGATCTCTACGATGGTTTGAACAAGTGCAGCTGTTCCCTGAGGGGTAAGACAACTTTCCCCTTAAGCCGCTGGGGCTGTCTGCCAGAAGATGGATCCAAACAATTTCGTTTCGTCTCTTAACCCCTCAAGTCCATCGCTGAAGGGGCATTTATACGAATCAATCCCACGGCTGCTGTGTTTTTAGCGACCTTCAGGCGTTCACAGTCTCTTCGATCTCTTTTGATACACGTTCATAGGCTCGTGGCGCTTCGGAATGGTAAGACAAGGACTCAAAGTCGTATCAAAACGAGAAGGGGCGTCTCAAAGCGATAGGAATACGTCGCCTGAGGGCGTTAGGTTGCCAGATGGGACATCCTCTCCCGTGGAAGGGGAGAAATAGTTCAGGCGGTTTCCCAGGGCCGGCACCCTCTCTCTCGTGAAAGGAAGAGTATTGTCGAGCCCTAGATAATTCGGCGCGTGGAAGTTATCTGTCTGAGACGTCTTTCAAGGAGGCCCCTAAATAGAATTTGTTGAAGTTTGAGCCGGATTCTAAGCCGACAGCTTGTGCACACGCCCTTCGGTTTGAGACTCAGCTATCCGTGCATCCGGGAGTAGGTGGGTTAGGATACATACCGGAGCACGTGAATTTAGATAGCATATGCTTTGTCCTCGGCTCTATGCGGTTAAGGGATAGGTATAGGGACCCAGCGGTAGCATGTGAATTATCGATGCATATGCATAGCTCCTCTTTGTCCTTTATGAGACCTTTCCTTTCCGTTCTTCACAGAGATTCCGTGGACATAGCACTTACACACCAGGCTCTATGGCTATGATCATTGGCTCGCTAACGAGACCGGGACGGGAGCGGGAGGTCCCAGAAAAGCTTGGCAGTCACATGAAAAACACGCGCCAAAATCCCATGCCAACCTCCCCCTGAACAGCATCATCACATGTCAGGAAGGTAAATCGTGCTCCCGCAGCATCCCGGAATTGAATTGCGCTGACAGTATATCGAGCAGAGAAACCGTCGCAAAGCCGCAATCCTGCGCCGCCGAGATGAGTCCTGTCGTGTTCCCGCCGCTCTCCGCCCGCCCATGCCTCCCCTGGCTCCCAGCTCCCGAGGGAGAAGACCTCCCTCGAAGCTACATCAGACGTGGCTGGGAAGAGTACCAGCTCCCGAATGGGAGCTGGCTCTTCCGCCACGTAGAGTCGGGAGAGGTCCTGCCGTACCGGCACCTGGGTGCGTGGGAGAGGAGAGAAGAGAACGGTACCAGAATCTGGTACAATCGCCGCACCGGCCAGAAGAGAGGCATCAATGATCCGCCGGAGGACTACGCACGCGGTGACTGGGCTGAGACGAGGGCGCCGGATGGAAGGCGTTACTACTTCAACAAGAAGACGAGAGAGACGCGCTGGGAAGCGCCCAACCAAGAGGCCTTTGATCGGTACCACAGGCAGCGCAAAGAGCCAGAACCTCGCATCGACTCACCACAGCCCACGATGCAGCAGGGAGCCTCTCCTTCCCCAAAAATCAAGCAGGAGCCCCAGTCGCCCATCATCACTCGTCCCGGCTGGCGCTCCCCATCTCCTCCTCGTCACGCCACACCTCCCTCGCCTCCTCGCCCTGCCGCCCCTATCCCGGCCTTCAACTTCAACATCCGCAGTCCTCCAGCCGGCACTCCTCCCACCGCCCCCGCCGTCCCAGCCTTCAACTTCACGGCCGCGACCACCACCAGCAACGTCCCAGACCCTATGGACACCACCCCTGAGCCAGCATACCAGGGGCAAAACTACTACGACCTGTACCATGAGCAGGAGATGGATGTGGGATACCACAACGCGACCATCGATGAGATGCAAGAGCAGTGGGAGATTGAAAGCGTCTAGGAGAGGCGCAAGATGGAAAGGCGCGTTTTTTTTTTCAGAGCTAGATAGTATATGCGCAGGCAATGGATAGCCGGAGCGCATCGCGTCGCAAGGTTTGCGCGCGGAGAAACTGTAATTAGCGACAAATGCGACCTTCATGTGCAAATACTTCTTTTCTGTCATATCGTGCTTAGCGCGCATGTGAATGCCAAGCTTTGGCTACTTACGTCAGCTTTACGGGATCACCCGTGTCCCAACGATACGGTCGTTCTTTCCTCCCAAATGCAATTTTGAACCTCACTCTCAACATGGCCGAAAAGTTCAAAATGCCGCATGATGGCCGTATTCAGCGCCCGTACGAGCTCGCTGCTTTGGTCAACAGCATCCAGAATCAGTACGAAGATGGAGAGGTCCCATCAGAGCTCCAATATGCGATTCGAGCCGCTGGAAGTCTCTTGAAGGATGCCATGATGTGCAACTCGCAAGATATGAGGAAACCCTAATTGCTGAAGCAGGTGCAATACTTACAAGGCCTCCAGCAACAACTCAAGGCTCAGGCGATTTCTTCGCACTCCCAGCAGAGCTTCGCAACCGCATTTACGAGCTCTGCATCGACCCAGGAAAAGTTGTTGAAATACACTGGACAGAACGCAAGGGCTTCTCAGCCCTGACACAGGTCAACCAGCAAATGCGTTATGAGACCATCTCGTACTACCAGAGCTACCAAGACATCGGGATCCACCCATGTATGGAGCATCGGCACAGACTGAGATTTTTTCTTGATGGCCCCGGAAGGATGATCGTACCTTATATGAAAAACTTTGAACTGCATTTTCGCGACAGCGAGCTTACAATCATGCTGCCGGACAAGACTGCAAAGCTTGAGATCATCCATGTCTTCATGAGCGGAGGACGGGGATCCACGGAGACCCAGCAACAAGAAGATGCTCGGCTAGAGAAGCTGGACGCCGTCGAGGCGGATATACGGGATCTTCTGGACGTGAAGGTGACATGCAGGGCAGATGGTGGATACTGGATTTCGTGCGATGTCCTCAAGGAGGTGCACAAGATGTGCTCGGACTTCGATGATCGGGCATTCGGGTGTGCTTGTGGACAGACCACTTTTTGACAGGCAGTGCTAGCCAGCCTTCGATGCTTTTGAAGAAAACGACAGATATCAAGTCGGAGAACAGCGGGAGAAGTAGCTGGAGACTAGAATCATCTCCCTGTCGTCAACTCAGGTATCGGTTCTTTCACAAAGTGCTCTCACGTACTGGATAACCATAGCCCTTGGGTTTGTTCTAAAGCATGGAAACACAACCAAAACACAACAATGAAACCATGTGAAAGCAGAGAATGAAAGCGGTCGATTTCGCGAAATGTCTGACCATCCGTTACTTCTCCTGACTCGATCAACAGGTGACCGCAATACTACAGATACAGCATGTCAGGTCCCAATCAAAAGAGAGATGAGAGACCACCCATAAGGTGAAAGCATCTACTTTGCGTTCTTTCAACCCATTCCATCTCGTTCTCCTGCCTTCTTCCTGCCCATCGGGGTTACACTCCGCTACTGCCCCTTCCAGCGCAATGAACTCCCACGCCCTGCTTTCCAGTCGTAGCCCATCCGCTTCAAATTACACTCTTGCTGTCTCCTGCTCCTCCGCTTCATCTCCCGCCTTCCACCAATCTCCCACGCTCCTTCACCACACCCTCACGCGCGCGCACTATGCCCCTGTGGAAGAGAGACAAGTTTGCCAGATCCTGAAGCACCTTTGCCACAGCCTTGCGTGCCTCGGAGAGTTGCTCACTGAAGTCGATAGCTGGAGGCGTAGAAGAGAGCCTCACGAGCGCTGTGGATGTAGGCTTCGGCTGACTTGAGTCGAACTTGAGCAACTTGGGCGTCTTGACCCCAACCGAGTCGACCTTTGGGTGGCGGAGGATGAAGAGGACCTCGTACATGAAGCAGATGAGCAGCAAGGTACCCGAAATCTGCATAATGGATCTCACGAGCAATTCGAACCCCGAGTCTGTGCTGAGGAAGTCCAGGAGATTGCGTGCAAGATTCAAGAGCTGGTTCAAGAAATCGCTGATCGTATCCAGAATCGTGAGGAGGATGTCGCCTGGCGAGAAAGTAGTCGTTGGAGTGACGCGGAGCGAGTTCGTGAGGAGGGAGGTGACATTGACGGGAACAAATGTCGAGATATCGGTCATGTTAATGTAGGCGGCAGTACGATCGCAGAGATCGTTGCGGACAGAACTGAAGGTGGAGTTTGCCATGCCCTTTACAAGAGCGGCTTGGTTGTAGATGTTGCTGCTGAATGTACTGTTGGTGTCGTAAATGTTTGAAGTAAAGTCCGCGACCGTATCTTTGATCCCACTCCAGAAGACAAGAGCCGCGGAGACGATGAAGCTGTAGAATTCCATGAGCTGGTGCATGAAGAGTTGCATGATTTTGGCGTCAGATTTGATGGTGCAAAAGGTCGGAGGTGATAATCGTTGAAGGGAAAAGCGTCCTGATGTATGGAGAAGAGTGGGTGTTGGTGTTGCGAGTGATCGAGGTTGGCGATTGATGAAGAGGAGACTGCCATGTTAGATGAAGCGGAAATGGCGTAGAATAAATAGGAAGAGACAGCTGGAGAATACCATTCCGGATCTGGAAGAAAAGCTGAAGTCGTGTACTAGATTTTGGACAGCTGCTTCACTGACAATCACATGGCTGGCAGCTGGCTTGCGATTGTCGCAAATTGGCTGCTATCCAGGCAGAAGCGGGACATCCAATTGAGGTTCGGTCATTGAAAGTGCATTTGAAAGCCGACTTGCGTGTGCTGACGGAGCGGGGGTGCAGCAGAACCCTGTGATTCGATGAGCTCTCGCAACAAGAAGTTGCAAGTAAAAGCCCTAGGCGTTTCCAGAATTGTCATCTGCCAAAGAGTGAAAGCTTTTGTTTCTCGAGTCGTTCTAGCCTGTCGACACATGCAAACTTTACAAATCCATCTTTGGCATAGCTTCACCTTTGCCCAGCGCATGCATGACAATTTTCTGATATCCATCAACAGCATCTTCCAGCTGACGCAGACTGAGCTTCTCGTCGGCGCTATGTGCGACCAGAATAGTGCCAGGTCCATACAGATACCGCTTTTGGCCCTCGGCGGTTTTGTTCAGCCAAGGAATGTCCGTGCCGTAGTTGACCGTGATCACATCAAATCCAGGAACGTCAAAGTCCAGGTCAATTGGCCCATACCCTTTGCCGCTGAAGTCCAGATCAACAATGTCTTCCAGCTCCATCTCGCCTTCCAAGAAGTCCTTCAAAGCATGCTTGACGGTCTTACGCACGGCTTTCTGAATGTCCTGCGGGGTTCCTTCGGCAATGCGAATGGCCACACTAGCCTTTGCAGATTCAGCAATGACATTGCCAGCAACGCCACCCTCGATGCGACCAAGGTTGAAGGTCGTGAAGCCGTACTTGTCGCTTTCTGGAAGCTTCAATCCAAGATCAATCAGTGGAGAAAGAGCTCTAATCATAACTTCATTCGCACTCCTTCCTAGCCACGGATATCCAGAATGGCCAGACTTTCCCTTTGCTGTTAGCGACATTTGCATGGTACCCTTGTGGCCAGAAACGAGCTTCTCCTCTGTTGGCTCGCCGAAGATGACAGTTTTGGGCTTGAGGTCCAAGTCATTCGCTTTGCGCATTCCAGCACCGCCAACTTCCTCGCCGACCACGTACAGTACCGAGACGTCATCTGGAGAGATCTTATCATCTGAAAGCAGCTTGTTGACGGCGATGATCTGTGCCGCCACGCTTCCCTTCGCATCTACAGAGCCACGGCCGAATATTACATCACCGGTCTTGTTGTAGTTGTATGGCAGAAATGGCGGTACCTGGAATCAATCAGCATGTCACCAACAATACAGACTTTTCACTCACCGTATCAATGTGACTCGTCAAGAGCACCTGCGCATCTCTGGTCTTGCCGGGCCATGCCAAGACGTTGAACCTTTCTGGATCCTTCGAGACGTACTGTTTCTCGACATTGTAGCCTTGCGACTTCAGACTCGCCGCCAGCCAATTGCCGACTTCCTTCTCATTGCCGGAGATGGACTCAATCTGGGTCAAATTTTTGTGGAAGTTGACCAGATCGTGGGTGAGGTGATGTTTGTTGATTTCGGGAAGCGTTGACGCCAGCGCCAGCGGGAGCAAAGACAGCCACTCGATGCCCCTCATGATGATGATGATGTTTTGGGACTAGGAGATGTTGTTGAGGTGAGGTTCATTCACATGCAGGAACCAGCGGACTGAGGAGGCGCCGTCGTCTAGCGCCGGGAGCAGCCTGCAGACGCGGGGCTCGGGTCGGCCAATCACATGCGCAAGCGGGTGTTTTGGAGTAAATACACACGACGGAACCCTGCGCCCAGCGACGAACCCATCTCCAGTCTTCGCATCCTCTCTCACTCCTTCCAAACATAACAACACAAAACAATCCGATTTCCTCTTTGTTGACACACGACGTAATGATAATGCTGCCGGCCAGCACCTTCTAGACACCGTCCCGCCCCGCCCAACGATAATGTACTCCGATTGAGACTCGACATTCGCATCCCACTTCCACCACCTCCAACATGGACGCCCAAACCGCCGATCCCGAGACGCTGTACACGAAACAGGCATGCATAGGAGGAGGCAGCTTCGGCAAGGTCTACAAGGGCGTGGACAAGCGCAATGGACAATCCGTCGCCATCAAGATCATTGACGTGGAGAATGCCGACGACGAGGTGGACGACATCATCCAGGAAATCTCCATTCTGGCAGGCCTCAGCTCGCCATATGTCACCAAGTACTATGGTTCCTACCTGAAGGGCTCGGATCTGTGGATCATCATGGAATACTGCTCGGGCGGCAGCTGCGGCGACATGCTCAAGCCGGGCGTCATCCCGGAGGACTACATCTGCATCATTGTGCGCGAGCTGCTGATGGGGCTGGAGTATCTTCACCAAGATGGAAAGTTGCATCGCGACATCAAGGCGGCCAACATCCTGCTGGGCGCAAATGGACAGGTCAAGCTGGCGGATTTTGGTGTGTCGGGACAGTTGACGGCCACGATGACGAAGAAGAACACATTCGTGGGGACGCCGTTTTGGATGGCGCCGGAGGTGATCAAGCAGTCGGGATACGACCACAAGGCGGACATCTGGTCTCTGGGTATTACAGCACTGGAGCTGGCTCTGGGAGAACCGCCCTACAGCGACATCCACCCCATGAAGGTGCTCTTCCTCATCCCGAAGAACCCCGCACCGATTCTGGAAGGCAACTTCAGCAAAGACTTCAAAGACTTTGTGCATCGATGTTTGAGGAAGGAGCCGCGAGAGAGACCGAGTGCGCGCGATTTGTTGAAGCATCCTTGGATACGGCGCGCGAAGCGGACTGCGTACTTGACGGAGCTGATTGAGAGACACGAAAGATGGCAGGCCACACATCGGGAGGATAAAGAGAGGGACGACGAGGATGACAGACAGGACTCGCCTGCGCGCGACACAGATGAGGAGGACTTGTGGGACTTTGGTACAGTGCGGCCTGCCGCGAGGAGGAACAATCCTGGCTTGCGGACCATGAATGAATCGGGCATGAACTCGAGGAGCTCGCAGCTACCGCCATCACCCACGAAGCGGTCTGTTTCGAACAAAGAGAATGATGCTGGTGATGAGAATGCTGTGGGAGAGACAGTTCGCGGCGCCATGCTTCCTCCACCGCTGCCCAAGACTCCCTCTCCATCGAAGAAGTCGGCACCAGTTCAGTCGCCTAGTGTCGCGGCCAGAACTGCTCTGCCGGAATCGCCCACGCGAAAGCCTCTACCTGCTCAGACGACTCCACAGACCCCACGACCAGAAGAATCGCCCAAGCCACCTGCCACACCCCAAACACATCAAATGCTCAATGATGACTTTCTTCAACAGTCAATTGCGAGCGACATGTCTCAGTACATGAAGGGATTGTCTTTGAATGACAAGCAGGCGCCCGCAAACGATCTCTACCAGAAGCCCCTCCCCAGCTTCGCGCCGCCACAGCAGTCGACAGCACAGCAGCCGCATACGCAGCAGTCGACAACAGCAGTGTCGCGACAAGCATCCTCTTCGACAGAGCAACGGCAGCCTTCTGCTGAGCCACGATCTTCAATGGATTCTGCAAGAAGCGACATATCTACACAGCTTCCTCCACAGCCGCCAGGAGAACAACCAATAACTGCACTGAACTCGGTTGTCATCCCTGCATTGGAGGCAGCTCTGCACCGACGCAGCTACCAACTATCTCTCCTACAGAAGAAGAGTGGAAGCTCAGCCAGCAGAACGACCACCGAAAACGAGGACTTACAGCTCAAACGGCAAACACACGAGCAGATCCGCAAGTGTATGGGCAAAGTCTCTCGCCTCTTCAAAGAGATCGATCACTGGGATGGAGTAGCGCCTGTCGGAATGGGCGACGGAGTAGAAGGATTACTAGAAGGATTCCTCGAAGAAGTTCTCTGCCGTGTGGAAGCGGAGGATGCATGAAAGATAAAAGATTGTTTATGACTTGAATTGATTTGCCACGAGACTGAGCGACTTTCATTGCGTGTGGGACAGACAGACAGAAAGGGAAGAGATTGCATGACAATGGACATGGACAGTGACTTTTTGCATTGCATGCGATAATTTTCGAGAAGGTTTCAGACCTGTCTCTTTTTCGCTGTTCGTTTCTCTTTTTTTATTTTCTCTATTGATCTTGTCTATTATCATTTCGTTTCGTGTCTTCATAACCCACAGCTCAACACGCCCATCCCTCTCTCCCTCGCGACTTCTACCCACTCCCCTTCCCTCCCCTCCTCTACCACTACCGTCAACAGCTGCCTCGTGCGGTACGTATTCTGCCCAATCCCGCCTCCCTCAAAGCTTCGCAGCCCGTGTATACATCTCTGCTTCGTCTGATACTCATTCGCCGCAATGCCTGCCATGAAGAGGGCGAAGATCGCCGCATTCCGCGGCGCTGTCGGCGAGGCAGCCAGATTGAGAATACTGTGCACTCGACTCGGCGTGTCCTGATTCGCGTGGTAGGACGGTATACTCGTCTGCGACGGGAAGAGGGACGTCCGGGCGTAGAGCGTCGCGGCGTGGAAGAGGAGGAGAGAGGAGAGGAAGAGGTGTTGGAGCCTGTGTGGCAGGTGAGGGGAGGAAGTGGTTTGTAGACTTTCCGGGCAGTTCTGAGTCCAGAAACCTAGCAGGTCGGTTTGGAGTTGTGTGGCTGTTACTTGCTGCCGGGCTCGGGTTCCGGGCGACGATGGGTGAGGGGAGGAACGGAAGGTGTGTGCTGTTTGGGCGAGTTTTGCGGTTCGTAGGAGGATTCCTTGATGGAGGTAGAGGAGGGGGATTATGAGTGGTTGTTCGTCGGGAGGGAATGTCCCCTGCGACAGGCCTGAGAGGTTCGGGATTTGGTTCTCCAACGGAGGGAGGATTTTCTCGCTCAGAATGGTGCGGATGAAGTCGCAGGTTCCGCTGCCCATGAGACAGGCATACATATCCAGCTCGCAGATTTTCCAGATTGTGTAGCCGTACGGCATGCGAGACGGAGCTTGGGAGCGTTGCGTCGCGATCCGACGGAGGTGGTTGAGGTGTTCGGCCCACATGTCTGTTCCGTCGTCGTCGGATTGCATGGGGATGCAGATGTCGTAGATGAAGAGGAGGAAGTGACGGTAGAAGACTGCGTCGGAGAGGAGGTCGTTGGCTGTCGCGGAGGCGAGGGCTTGGTGGTAGTGTTGCATTGCTTCTTCGAGGGAGGAGCGGCCGGTGTATGCGAGGTTGAGGGCGGAGATGGCGCAGATTGCGTGGTGGAGAGGGGGAAAGCGGGCTGCTTCTGTTTCGAAGACGGAGAGGGAGGAGGGTTCTTCTTGGGGTTGGACGAGGCGTGGGAGGATGTATTGTCGGAAATGGCGGATTAAGTGGTCGTCGGTTCGCTGTTGCTGCTGTGGATACATCGGTGTCTGCGGTGCTGTGCCTACACTTGATTGATATGGCGGCGTGGTAATCGACAACTGTCTCAATGTCTCCGGGAAGCTCTCTCGTCGGTCGCTCCCTGCAGATGTCGCAGAGAATGGCCCAGCAGATAATGGTCCTGCTGAAGTGGGAGAAGCATCCTCAAACCTCTCCAGCACGACAATATTCGGATCCGGGTTCGTCTTTGCTCGTGCAAGCATTGGCCTCGGACTACTTCGATGTCCTCCTCGGCTAGGCGGACTCCCTCCACTCGCCCTCCTCACATACTGCTGCTCCCGCTGCTGCTGAGCATACTCGGGCAGATCATGAAAGCTCTCCGGCGTCACCACAACTCCAAATGTGCCCGGTCTTTGCGTTCCCGCCTTCCTCTCACGATCCTCATCCGACGTCAACGCTGCAAAGTCCGGCAAATCATCCTGCTCCCAATACGTCGCGCTGTCCAGTCTCACAGCAGCCGGATCCCACACTGCATTCCCAGAAGTATTGACGTTGGCGTACTTTCCCTGCGTTGATGTCGTCGCATCGTTGAAGTTCCAGCGATGGTCCCAGTCGCACTCTCGATTCAGTCTCGTGCAAGGCCCACAGCGAGGATGGATCTCATCGCCTGATCATTCTCAAGATTAGCTCGTTCTATGAAGAGATAGTTGAGACACTTACACTTCACCTTCCTCCCTCGACACGTCCAGCATCCCGCTCTCGATCGATGCGACAGTCGCGGCGGCCTCCCAGAAGACGACGTCGACTGCCGTGATTCGCGTGAAGAAGACGGCCGTGAGTCGCGAGGAGCGAGCGGCGGTAGATGATGACCTCGTCGCTTGCCGCTGCTCTCTCCACGACGGTCTTGCATGGTAAGAGCGGCAGCAGCCGAGTGTCGGGTGCAAGAGTCGGCGAGAGGATGTGAGGTAGCTGGGGAAGGGGAGCAAAATGGGTAAAGAATGCCGACGTATTCAAGGCCAATGAGTGGACGAGCGCAAAACAAGAGCTGCAAGTTGCTCAAGCAATAGGAAGCGTTTCGTCTAAAAGGGTCGTAATACGTCTGGAATCACGAGACGTGGTGATCAGAGCCGGTTACATATGCAGGCCATGCTCTCTCGTCAATCGTTTGTCGTATGTATCTGTTAGGGGGCATCGTTGGTGCAGGCCGTATATAAACAAACTCTATGTGACATCGCACACGCTTCTGAGTGGTTAGTGAGGTGAGCAGATGGGAGTCTGCGCAGAGAAATGCGGTGGTGTGGGTGATGGATCATGGAGAGATGCAGCCACCTTCGAGAAGAGCGCGCCCCGGTTCCATGATGACGGCAATGGCTCTGGCGGTTGTTGATAGTGTGGAAGACGGATGCGTCTGCTGAAAGTGTGTTAGCTCCGTCACAGCATTTTCTCGGTTCGGACTGCGAAGGGTGAGACTCCGTGAGAGTTGATTGCGGCGGCCACTTTCACATTGCAGACGACGACCAACCACGGCATGCTAAGAGGTGTGGCTGCCACGCGGACGCAGCGTAGAGATTTTGGTCACAACCAATCGTATTCAACAGGACAGAAACGCCTCCTGCAGTGTGAATGCCTGGCAGTGTCGTGAAGAGTGTCGTCGAGGGGACTTCCCAGCTAACCTGCGCCCCAGCACGTGGTACAGGAACGGGGTCCGGCCCAATAGAGGTATGAAGCCAACGCTGCCCACACGCCCCGAATGTATACCATGCAGAAGGTGGTGGAGTGTGCCAGTCCTGTGGGTAGCGAAGACGCATGACAGATTGTCGAACCCGTTCGGGTGGTAAGCCCGAATGCGCCTAGAAAACCTCCAGAAGAAGCATATCTCAGAAAGAGAAAGTTACGCCTCCAACTACCCGTCCAGTCTCAACGCCGGTTGCGTGACTCGGCGGACGGTCGATTAGGAGTAAGTTTTTCGGTGACATTGCCGGCGAGAACAGCGTTGGAGGGGAACAACGTTTGAAGTTCCGGCCACAGCATCGCTCCAGAGTTTCACATCGTGCATTGTTCTGGAGGGAAAGCCGTGTGCGACGTCAACAGACCGGTGTCGAGCAAAACAAAAAAGTTGGACGAGGCATTTCAAAAGAGGGATTGTTCCAGAAGTTTGGAAGGCTGCAAGCCATCATGCGCTAGCGTGGGCCCCTAAAAAGCGAGTGTTTAGTGAACCCGGCAAGTCAGCCTCACGCGAATTGCCGAGCACACACAATTGCTGCTTTGGGAAGTTGGGCAGCTGGCGATATTATCTTCGTGGACCCGACAATACCTCATTCATTCATCATTGCTGGATTGTGTTGTTCTAAGACATTCTGTCTTCGTTCAAGTGATGGATGTTCTTCTCGTTTGTTCGGATGGCGTACACGTGGGCTCCACGTGTGTGACGCCACCGACGACGCAAATATGCAGAGGCTGACTTTACGACGTTCGGAACCGGTCTCGAACACTCGACGACACTTCGCTCGCGATTAGCGCCTTCACATCCGCTTCCACGACGGAATCCATAGACGGGCACGCCTTCACCATGGAAGTTACCGCATCTGCCCTCAGTGCTCGCAAACTCTCAATCGACACTACCGGTCCGAATAGCAGCGATTTGACGTCTTGTACGGTCGCCTCCGAAGTTAGATCTGGTGATGGGCGGTCTTGCTTCCGGATTCGATCGAACAGGCTGGTTAAGCCTTCGTAAGTGCTCCTGAGCAAGGCTGGAGTTGCTGGTTTTGCGGCCGCCACAACGTGTATCGCACGCGAGAGTTGACGGGTCAGCACATCTCCTTCCGCAGCGGCAGGATTCACGGCAGCCAGCGTTGTCTCAATGGCACCGGCCGTGGTCGCATCTTTGCTGTGGAGGTGTCAGTGAAGCATATACGTAAAGAAGGTTGGAATACTCACATCTCTTCGACTTTCCTGCGGTCCTTGCCACCTTCGTCGACATCCATCTTGTCGTCATCCTCTTTCAGGTCCAGAAGCGGCTCTGTCACTTCGAAAATTGATGCACTCAAGTCGACATCCTGCCTCGCCTTCGCAATCTTCCCCAGAGCCTTGACCGAATGTTGCCGGTATTCAACGTTTTGGCGTTTGGCTTCTCGAATAGCGATCTGGTGGGCAACACGCATTAGCGAGATTCCACAATGTGGTAGCTTCCACGCGACGACCACGAGGCATGCAGTGCGACAGAAGCGAAATCGAAAGACGTACCTTGATGATGCTTGATCGCACACCCTCGCGCTGTTGATAGTACGGCGTGGCGATCTCGACGAATTTGACAAATGCAGACAGCACCACCTGTAAGACAAGCGTCAGTCATGTCTCACCTGCTGCTGAAATGGGATGACTTCTCACCTCTTTGCCTTCCCATGTCTTCCCACCCAGCGCCTTTTCCAATGCAGGCCAGATGGCGTCGCCGGTACTCGCCGACATCTCAGCCTCGCTTGTTGCGACGGCATTGACAACATCGGCGACTGACCGAGCGGCGGTGTGCTTCAGCGTCCATTGAGGTGAGTCCAAATGGACGACGCAAAGATCCACAATTTCTTTCAGATAGAGCTGCACGGTCCTCGAGCCGACGACAACCTCATTCCACGCTTCCTGGAAGGGTTCCTTCACCTGGTCGTGGGAGTCGTGCTTCGCTACGAAGACGAATGGCAGGATCGAGGATGCGAACTCGTTGAATTTGTCAGTTGCATGTCTCGCGAAGGCATGCACAATCTCGCCAGATGTGATGCTGCAGATGTTAGCGATGTGAAGTGCCTCAGTGTGGAAAGCACATACCTTCTTCTGGGTACCACACCCTCTCGATCTCCTTCTGATTCGAAATACAGCTTCTTCGCAAAGTTGACAAGCCGCAGCACTTGTTTGTCCGATGCACCTCGAACAAGGTATCCTGCAGCTGCGGCATAGGAGCTGGCCACTGTGTCATTGCGGTCCTGTGAACGCGTGAGCAAGCGAGCTCCGAGTATGGCTATTCAGAGGATACTCACAATCACCAGCCTCTCCACCAACTTCAGCGCATCATCAGAGTACGGCCTGAAGAGCAGCATCCTCCTCGTAGCAAGCGAAACCAAGATCCTGCTGGATCCAACCTAGAAGCAAAATCACACTGTCAGCGTTGAATCAAAAGCAAGGATTGCAATCCTGTCACTCACCTTACTAGGCAACCCCATCGCACTCTTCATCGCCCCCTCCAACCTCGGCCAAAGAGCCTTCATCGCTTCATCATCCACCAAATCCAAACACCTTTCCATAGCCTCCATCAATGGACTACTCCTCACACTACTCAACCTCATATCATCAATCTTCTGCTCCGTAAGATTATACTTCTTCGCATTCAAATGCACGTAATTAACCGCTTCAGGTTCAAGCGAGCTGAGCAGACCAACTAATCTCTCCATCAGTTCGGGGATGAAAGGACGGATGGTCGTGCCGTTGGCTTTCTTGATGATTTCGAGGAGAGTGCTGACGGCGAAGAGCTGGACGTCTGAGGCGCTGGATTCCATGCCGGAGGGGGAGAGGAGGAAGGGAAGGACATGCTTGAGCATAGCGGAAGCATTCTTGGTGCTGCTGTGGTCGGCTTCGAGAGCGCGGGTAAGGACACCGGTGAGAGTTCTTGCGAGTCCTGCGGCAGCGGCACGCACAGATTCTTTGATGTCGTCGAGAACTTTGAAGCATTGTGTCCAGATTCGCTCGAGGTAGTCTTCGTATTTCTCCAGAGGTCGGCCTTGCACCAAGTCCGCGATGGCGCTGCAGCACGCTTGACGTACTCTCCACTCCTTGCCTAAGATGCTGGTGAGGAGGTCTTCCATGATGGCGTCGAAGTACTTGTCGATCGTCCCTGATGAGTCCGGGACCAGGGCGTCCCAAATATCTTTCATCGACTTCTGCACGCCACCATTCGGATCGAATCTATACCGGAAGAGCTTTGGGTACAACTTGGGATTGTTGGCGAGATAACCGTCAACGCTGGAGTCGGAAAGCACCTTGCTGAGCCCAAATCGCCCAAACGCTGCTCGACTGGACCAGATAGCGTTCGACGAAGCCATCGACATGAACTTATACACCAGACTGGAATCTCCTACTTCGGATGCAAGGCTCATGATGTCCTTGTATGTCGACACCGAGCCGTCGCCGGTGGGTAGTGCTCCTGGCTCGAAAAGCTGCGTATCTTCAGACACATTTCCTGCCAACTGCTGCTTGTCCGAAGAGAAAGACGACACCAGTTCTCGAACGAGGTCATCTTTGAGGTTGCGGTCTCCCTTCTCGTACACCAATCCGAGACCTCTTGAAGCACTCTCTTGCACAAGCTCGTCTCGGTCAGACAAGCATCGTCTGAACGCCGCTTGACATTCTGACAGCCTATTTTGAAGCTCGTCGCCGCAGAACTGCACCAGACAGAGCAACCACATGACAGCTGCCTTCTTCAACGACGGTTTCGTGTTGACGCAGTCTTTCAACACACGATCAACCAGTTTTGAAAGTGTCTTCGTCCTCTTCTGTCCCAGCTCCAGACCAGGCTTAAGAGTCACATCAATTTTCGTTGCCAACGCAGTCGATTGCCATCCAGCAGCCAAGTAGCTTAGCGCCTCACCAACAGTGAAATGCGCTTCCGCTTGGCGAATCTCATGAAGCTTGTGAAGCTGCTCTTCAATGTTTCTCAGCTGCTCATCATCTTCAGGTAGGATCATGGAAAGCTGACCAAGACAGAGAATAGCAATCTCATTGCCATCTTTCGCCTTCTCGTATAGTCTGTCGACAGTAGCCTTGACACTTGAGTGTTGGTTCAAGTCTTCTGAAGTCAGACGACCAAACATGCACATCTGTCCGATCGCAATGTGACTCGCTTCTCGAAGAAGATCATCCCGTGAGGTGGTGAAGATATCCATCAATGTCTTCAGAAATTTCTCAAAATGCGGCGTTTCGGTAGCAACCCGTCCACGAGCAGCGCATCTACTGTAGTAGTAACCCAAACCAACCACTGCGCCATGCACAGAGTTGACGACGGCTCCAACAGCGTCTTTCCAAGAATTTGCAATGTCGAGAAGCTGCTGCAAGCAGTTGAGAACATTCGACTCAGGATGCGAGGCCAATATTCCAAAGACTTGCGCGGCGGTCATTCTCCGCGAATGACTGTTTGATTTGAGCAGCGATAGCAGCAAGTAAGCCCGACCGACATGGTTCTGCACGAGATGCTCTGGGCTCAGAGCGAGGAATTCGACCAGCTTGTCGTCCACAGGTGCCGTAGGAGAGTTGAGACACTCGAAGAGCGCCGCTACTACAATGTTCAGCATTTCCGGTGACGAGTCCATCTTGGTTTTGATATGATTCTTGACTTGATTTCTGGCGGCCAAATCCGACTCAATCATAGTGTCCAATCGCCTCTCCCACTCATTGTCGATGTTTACTTCGATTACAGCTGCTACGAGCATTCGTCTCGCAAACGCCGTCATTATCGGGAATGCAGCCTTGTGAATTTGCTGAGCCTTCTGCACTCGTACTGTAGCTCCAGTCCCAGTGATTGGGGTCTGCTTGATGAAGAATTCTTCGACGGTGTCCTGGAAAGTTGGGAATCGCAATGTGGGTGCTTTGTTGTCCACGTTGGAGCCATTCAACATGCGGTACCAGTACGGACTCAGTCCACGCTCGCCCTCTTCGCGGACTTCCGGTCTATCTGAAGTTGCTCCTGTTGCCAATACGTCCACCCATCGAGCTTTGATGGAATTGTACGGCAGGCAACGATTAGCAAAGCGCACAGCTGTGTATCGTGTGCTTCTGATGCGTGGCTTCTCCATACGGCCTGATTGGGTCATTTGATCAATCAAAAGGTCCTCCAAGACTTCTCGCTCAGATTGCTGTGTAATTTCTAGTCGGCCCATTGCAGTCAAGACACTCGACAGCGAGTCTTCGATGCTCAGCTGGACCGCATTTCCACCTGCATCCTTCGCCAAAGATTCGAACAGCCATCTCAGTACATCCATCGTCGGTCGATCTTCCTCAATCAAAATGGAGCGAAAGCCGGCTTGGGATAGAAGTCCAATCACTTCATACGCATATCCGCGCGAGACCAAATCTTCGCTGTTCCCAGGTTTCGGCCATCCTTGATCCTCGATGAAGCTCCGTAACCGATTCACCACTGAAGGTGCAATTGCGTGTAGCGCCTCTTTGTTGCCATTTCGAGCCACAAAGCTGATGTAGTAGAAGATTGCACCTCGAAGCTTCGAAGCTTCTCTTCCGGTTGAGTTATTTTGCTGGAATGGTCCATTTGACATGACGATATCATCTCCATCTCTCTCCGGTGCCACACCATCATCTACCAGCTTCGTGATCTTGTTGGCGAAAGTTGTGCTCTTGATCGATTTACCCAGCAGTCCCAGTATCTTCAGCCGTAGAGGTGCCCTTACCCGGGGAGCGGCGCCCTCTCCAAAATAGAGATCGAAAAGCTTCTTGACCAGGAACTCATCCTCTAGATCCGTTGCGGGGAGTGCCCGCTTCAGCATATCATCGCCCACATCACTGATCGACGAGGCCGGATCTGCAGACGCGAAAAGTGCAGGCAGGAATCGCTCTTTGTCGTTGAACAGCCCACTCGCCAGTAACCTCGCAGCAAGGGTCTTCGTTCGCTGCAGGTTCAGTCCACCAGCCGCAGGATCCCACACACCTTCCTTTCCTTGCTGCTTGAAGAAGCTGTATTCTTCCACTGAGAGCCCAGGACAGCTCACGCTCTGCCCTTTCTGCGGCACAAACAAAATGAATCTCCCGAGCCAATACGCGAGATACTCCACATCCTCCGTACTGACATCCAGCTTCGTCCGCATCTCAGCATCCTCCTTGCTTCCTCTCGGTGGCAAAGGAAACGACTCCAGCAATCGACACATCAGATAGAAGATCTGCGCTCCATGGCTCTGTTGCTTCTTTCCAATCCCCTTGACAATCTCCGGCAACAGCTCTCTCCTATCCGCTTCACCTAGTCGTACCACACCCTGCTGTATGTACAGCATATCAAAATGCCGAATCATCGAGTTTTCCTGCGCCTTGAACTGCTGCACAAGCCCTTTGACCGGCAGCTGGATGGACTGCGGCTGAATGCGCGTGTTGATGTGCTGACATATTGAAATGACCTTTTGGCGAACATTTTGGTGCGGAGAAGCCAGTTTGAGAAGCAGAGGAGCCAGGTAGGTTTGCAGTTGGGTGGAGAGTTTGGCTTCTGTGTCGGCGAAGGCGAATTTGAGCTCGACTTTACCGACCAGAGAGAGCTCGCGCTGCTCGGTGGGATCCTCTGTGCTCATTCTGGACGTGTACGATTCTGCGTGGCCAGAGAAAGTTAATATGAGGTTGTGGTTGTCCTCAACGGACATGTGAAGGTGAGGTGAGGTCGAGAAGTTCCATCCAGGTTCAGGTCCGATACCAGCTCATTCTACCCCCAACGCGCCGTCTTTTCCAAGTCCAGGAACCCAAATTCCAGTCTGTCGATATGTGGAAGTGAAAGAAGAGTGGGGGTTGCAAGGAAGTGATGGACATCGCCACGAAGACGAAGACGCAAGTACGCTGTCGCCTCGATTATCTAAGCAGCTTATCCGCGCTTATTGGTCGGATTTCAACACATGCGACTTCAGTTTCTATTCCACCAACGACGACGCCATTTCTTGCTGACGCTTGGTGCTTTTGAGGAGTGAAAAAATGTTGCAGTCTTTGAACAGCGCCTGGTAATACATGAACACGCGATTGCGTACGAGAACGACCAGGATTACTCTGACTGATACATATTCTGTCTACTCGCACCGGTGTAGCATTATTAGGACATTACTTTTCAACTTTACAACTTCTTCTCCCTTCTCTCCCACTTCACCACCGCAGGCGCCAACGGCCGACTGAACAGACTGCTGTAGTCTGTACCCACAACCTTGTCGCTACCATCCACATTCACAAACTTGTATTCCCGAAGAGCGACGGCAGTGATTGTCTGCAGTTGAACGTAGGCAAATTGCTCTCCGATGCATCGATGTCTACCAGCACCAAATGGAAGGTAAGGTGATGCGGCGCCCTTGCTGACGAGTCCGTAGCCATAATCTTCCTTCTCTTCTGCGACGCCTTCGGTCACCATCGCGGGCACAAGATGGGCGTACTTCTCGCTGGGCTTCTCATCCCATCGGTGTGGCTCCCACAACATCGCTTCGGGGAAATGCGAATCCATGCGGGAGGTCGCGCCAGGTGCAGCCAGGAGGGAGTGCGATGTGGGGATAACGTATGGGGTGCCTGGAAGTGGCATCGGCGACTTGACTTTCCTCAGAATTGAGTGGATAGGCGCATGGATGCGGAGTGTCTCCTTGACGACCTGGTTCAGCAGCGGCAACCGGGAAAGATCCTCGTATTTCAGCTCCTTGATTGTACCATCCGCGTTTGTACCAAGAACCCTCTTCTGCTCCTCGACAAGTTCCTCCTGGATGTCCGGCCTCGAAGCCAAGCGAAGCAAGATCCAGCATGAAGTCGCAGAAGAAGAGTGCTGTCCAGCCATGAGCAACGCGATCATCATGTGCGCCACCTCGCGGTCGGGAATGGCCTTTCCGTCCTTGTACGAGCACTGCATCAGATTCCAGATCATGTCTTCTTCGTGGTCGTCGGCCTTGAGATCACCCTTCGCACGTCTCTCTTTGATGATGTCCATGTAAGTGTCCGCCATCTTTCTCTGCGCGATATCACGCTTGCGATTTTGGGGGAGAGGTGCCCATGAGAGCATGAAGTTGACAGGTGTGAAGCCCTGGTCGAGGTCGTGGTAGAGATCGGCGAAGGAAGAGTCGAATCGCTCGCGCACTTCTTTTCCTTGTAGTGATCGGCTGGCGGTGTAAATAGTGAGCTCGGCCATCGCAGGAGGAAGGTTGATCGTGCCGCTGTTGGAGGCGAACTTCTTGTGCGGGTTGTCGCGAGAGAAGAATTGCCTCGTTTCGTGGGCAATCAACTGGACGTAAGAGGTGAGCGCCGAGGAGGTGAGACCGTACTTGACGAACTGTTATCTGGTTAGCCACAGTCTCTCCATATCAAACAAGTGTGTTTCCCACCTTCTTCTGCTCCATCAGCTTCGAGTTCGGACAATCGTACACCACATCCTTTCCAAACACCGGCGTGGTGAGAGGGCTGTAGATCTCTTCCGCATTCACATCCTTCAGTTTTCCATTCAGAATGAAATCATTGCCCTTGGTTCCCAAAACCACAGTAGTCGGCTTTCCAAGCAGAATGAAGGTAAAGACATCTCCGTACTTTTCGCGACATGAGAAGAAGAACGCGTATGGGTCAATACCGTAGCTGATGGTGCTGCCAATGATCGGAACCCAGTGGAAGACAAGCGGTGGCTCATTGGGATTGCGGCGAATGAGGAGTTGCGACGCGACGTTCAGCAGGATGGCGAGGGCGATGAAGGTGCCAAATGCGAGACCGGCGAGTTTCCAGGCGGGGAGGTGACCGAGGTGGGCGTCGAAGGTGAGGGCGACGTCCTGGAGGAGCCCCATGTTGAGGGTGAGAATGGTCTGGTTCAGAAACAAACGTGATGTTGTTTATCGTAGGAGAAAAGATGGGATATCGAATGCGACTGACCATTTCTCGTACGTTGAATGGTCCCTGAAATCTTTCGATTTTGTGCACTTGCATTATGCAGGTACCGCATAAACTGCGTCATCTTGAAAGGTCTGTGCACAGCACATCCTCGACCACAAAGAACGGATAACACAACATCTCACGCCAGAACAACTTCATCGTATTGAGGAGCGTGGGCTTCAGATCATTTGAAACAACATTACAATAGTAGGTGTCTGCTAATGTGCTCAATTGATCTTGCATATATAGGACACCCAGAGCAATGCCGACCTCCAAAGCCGACAGGATAAAAGCTCCCCCCAGCTCTCCACAGCACACATAGAAGTAGAACATGCGCTCCCATCTGACTCGCACACTCCAACAAACCCGCTCAATTCACTCCTCCAACACTTTCAAAATGCGCATTCCGTACGCTCCCTCCACACCACCTCTCAATGCTAGCCCCGAAACGCAAGACATCTACAAGCGCATCGCCGCCCGCCGAGACCCCCGCCCTCTGATCCCACTCGACCTCGCTCTGCTGCACAATCCCGCAATCGCAGATGGATACAACTCTCTCCTCGGGGCGATACGCACGAAGTCTAGCTTCTCCCAAGCCCTCGCAGAGTTGGCGATTTGCTATATCGCAGTGCTCAATGGGGCCGTGTACGAGTGGAAAGCGCACGCGTCAATTGCATTGAAAGAAGGGGTCGCGAGGGAGAAGTTGCAGGCTTTGCTTGATGAGAAGGCCGTGAGTTGGGAGGGGTGGACGGATGAAGAGCGGGATGTGCTGGAGTTTACTGAGCAGAGTACGAAGCAGGTGAAGGTGGATGATGCGGTATTTGAGAGGGTGAAGGGCAGGTTCTCTGATCAGCAGGTCATGGAGTTGACGATTACTGTTGGTGGGTATAACATGGTCAGCAGATTCTTGGTGGCCCTAGATGTGACGGAGAGCAATGATAAGAAGATGGAGATGCCGGCGGAGTAACAATGCGTTAGATTGGATTTTGGTGTTATAGCGGGACAGTCGCTGTTGGTGTGCTGCGCACCCATTCTGTTTCCACGCGGAAGTATACCCACACCCATCGGCGGAGCAACTCCATGATTTCGAGGAGGAAGATGCCGCCTTCGATTCCATCAAGGTAGACCAGATGGAGGGACAGCTTGAATGACCACGCGAACCGCAGGATGATGTCGAAGGCCACGACCAGGTAGTAAGCCATGGGTAGTCGGAACACTCGCTGCTGTCGTAGACCAAATGGCTGTTTGTGTTGTTGCTTGGAGAGGAGCGTAAGATCCCAATCCATGGAGACGTCCCACCAGAAGCTGTAGAGGGAGTTCGTAATCGCAGCCAGACGCCTGTAAATCATTAGCATAAAGCTATCGAATCATATCGCATGCTCCCTACCAGAAGAATTGCAATCCTTCATTCGTCCTTGCCATTGAACTGAGCGCAATCACTGGAAACGCAGTCGCATATTTTGCTGCGTTCGCCCATTGGCCTTCTTTCAGACATTGCCTCAGCCGAATCACAAATGGCCACGCCAACGCCAACGGAACAATTGTCTCATGTCCGCAAAGCCGATCTGGTCGATTTGTCGTCCCAGCGCCCTTGAAGAACATGCAGAACGCCACAAACACCTCCGAGATGGGCTTCGCATAGGATGTCAGGGCATCCGCAAGCAAGACATCTCCAAACTTTTCCGGCTTCGACTGCGCAATACCTCCCAGCGCAACCCGTCGCAGTCCCTGAAAGAGGCGAGAAACGCCGGCAGAATTCGTCGATCCAAACACAGCCTGAGAGAACCCAAATCGCGGCACCAGCAGAACAGCAAGGAACGCCAAAAACAGCAAATTCGGAATCCAGTCGTACGCAATCACCAACTCCGTCTGCCCTCCCGTAAAACGCCAAAACATCACCATCGAAACCATCCACAGCCCCGTCAACACGCCCGCCAGCCGGTACGTCGAGGCATGCAGCGGCGGCTCATCGTCCGAAGGACGCGTCGGGTAGCGGATCAACGTGAAGATGTCGATATTGAGGAGGTAGAAGCCATGAAGATTCAGCGCCCAGAGCCAGAATCCGAGGACGATTTCCAGTTCCAGGCGGAATGGGAGCGGGAGAACCCGGCTGAAGGGATCGGGTCCTTCGGCCGGGCTGGTGTCCATGAGAAATTGAGAGCCAAGGTGGTGGATTTTGGAGATGGGATGGTTGTTGACAGAGGAGCGGGAGGGTTTGAGGTGGATTTAGGAGTCTGGAGAGGTGGGATTTGATTGGTTGCTGGGCAGGGGACCGTGTGCCAAGGCGCTAGTTTGAGAGACGACAGTTCGCAAGACGTGTCTGAATCGACTTCAACACGGACATGCTGAAGACGACAGACAGGTACGAAAATTGGTGGGCGACAAGCAACATCAATGTTCGAGAGACTGTGACCCGTGGAGCACCCATCTTGGCGTTGGGCGATTTCAAACACTGCAAAGCGAGCAGCGCAACATTCCCAATTTCTGGCCTTCAGACGCACGGCATCGCTTTTCAATTCTTCCATTACTCTCCAAAATGCTTTCTTGAGTTGTGAAATAAAATGAGAGCGACACATTCTTGTAAAGAGCTTCTCAAGATGAGAATGGATGTTCAAAAGTGCAAATGAGAAGCTCGGACGAAGCTGTCACGATGGAACGAGGGCTGCACCTGGAGATATTTTCCCCAAGACGCGAGGAGATTCCTCAAAGTGCGAGTCTCGTATCAAAATGAAGCACTTTCCTCGCAAAATACCCAAATATTAATGCAAAAAAGCAATCGACATCGGCTCAAGGATAGAGCCACGCTCGAGCAGCTAGAGCCTTTAACGGCTGTAGCTATTCGATGGTACTTCTATTTCCATTGAGCCAATGTGGATTGTCGAAAGATATTGACGATCCAGCAAATCTATAGCTTGAGAAATCAAAGGAATACATATGCGACAGAAGCACGTGAAGTATGCCAGGAGTTTCACATGCTAGCTTCCTGGAGAGAAAGGACACGGAAAAGGGTCTGATCGCACTGATAGAGAGACCACTTCATCGAGCGAATTTGCCTCCCGCCGGAGCATCAGTCTCATCATTGGTGAGCAGCGCTTTCCAGGTCACTCGAAGGTAAGGACGTCCGAGGAGAGTTTCTTTGGCAAACTTCGACCGTAAGATGGCCTTAGAATCCCACCTCAATCCAGCCCAAGTCTTCCTTACGGCAGGGACATGATACGACTCCACGAGACAAGACACGACAGAACACGTACCTTGAAGTGCGCTGCGCACGTGCGACGATGCATGTGAAAGCGGAGTCCAGGCGGGACTAGCTGCGGAAAGCTGTACCGAAGGCGTTCCTGACGATCGTTTCCGGGTTAGGTCGCCACCACCAGGTACGCCTTTTCCAAGGCAGCTTCCTTCTCAGCTCGCAAGAAGAGGAAAGGTCTTGATGAGGCGTGAAAGCAATCCAGAAGATGCAGACGGGCGAGAGGGAAGTTCCATGCTGACGGTGCTATCTCTCCTCTTCTGGCTCGTCTCCAGCTTCCCATGTTCTTACGGAAAAGGTACTTCGCCGCTCCGGTGCATCAAATGTCAGATTGAGTACAGTCTCACCAGATGTCCGTCAAGAGGGAGCGGAAGTCGGGTTCATATACTTCCAAAGTTCATGAACGCGAAGATGATGAAGTTGTACAAGGCTGCGACAAGGGTAATCTCTCAGCATCCCTGCCCGCTGAATTTCGGCTTGACGACCGACAAGCCGTTAGCGTGGTCGTTCGATGGAGGAAGTTCAACGCTCTCGAACCCGCCGCAATGCTTTGCTCGCTGCAGCTGCACAATAATGTACCGAAATGCAAAGCGAACAGCTCCATCACACGCTTCGATTCTCCAAGCTGCAAGTTTCCGGGCAGGATATCTGCAAAGAAGCGCTCTGGAAGGAAAAGAAAGAGCAGTCTCGGCCCCTATTTAGGCTCCACGGCACTCCCCGTGCGCGAGCTAATGCCACCGCCCGCGCAGCATGATTCGGCGGAGATTGAAGCTTAAATTGGTCACTCCTTCCTGCTTTGACGACGCACATGGATTGTGTGGAAGGGAAGGCGCGTCCGCGATTCGATTCGATGCGGGCGTGCGTCGGGGCAAAGAACGCTTCGAGAAACGGGTCAATCATGTTTGATGCGGAAGGGGGGGGGGAGCAGCGTCACGACCAGGCTCTCCATCAATTGAGTCGTGCAGGCGCCATGAATTGTTCAGTAGGTTGAACAGAGAGCTCGAGGCGAGCATTCTGACTTCACACGAACGGTGTGATATACAAGACTAGTCTCACCTCTGTCTGGCGTGTTCGCTCTTTCCGCCTGGTTTCCTTTTGCCTGTCTCGACCGCTCCTTCTTCACGAGCGACTGCTGCTCTTTCCCGACCGCACTCGACCTCACTTCTCGATCGCTCTGCAAGATTCACGGCTGGACTGATCAATACCACCGACACACCAACACTCCAATTACCTCCATACAAACCTCCTCCGCCGCCATGGCGAGCAACACAACCTTCGGCGCGACCATTGTGCCGGCGCCCACACACACCCGCCCCGACAACGACAGCCATCTGAACCTCAACTTCGACTCGCCCTCCCTCACACCCGCCGTCTCACGAGACGACTCCGTCTACACCTCCACCACCCCACAACCGCACCCACCGCTCTCCCCATCCGCCTCCAACGTCGTCACAAAGCAAAAGACCCGCGGCAGCATCTCGATAAAGAACACCATCGCCGTCTTCGAAAAAGACGTCGAAAGCGGCACCGCAACCCCCCTCACGCCCGATGAATCCAACCCTTTCTCCCGCTCCATCGGCGTCGAAAGTAATAAGGAGGATACCATGTGGCCGTCGAAGCAAACGCTGAAGCAGAAACGCAAGGATGAGCGGCAGCTGCGACGGGAGAAGAGGGGCATTACGGCGTTTGCGCCTGTGAGGAAGCGGTGGAGTCGGTTGACGAAGAAGGAGAGGTTGATGGTGAAGATTGGGATTGCGTTGTTCCTTGTCGGTGTTGCGGTCGCGATTGGGGTGGGGATTAGCGTGGCTGTTAAGGGGACGTACTATGTTGGTGATGGGCATTCCAAGTCTATTGGATAAGTGGGAGAGGAGGAAGAGTGGCTCATTGCTGCCGCTGTTGTTGCGAACGCAATCGCGATTGTGCAGCATCACGATACCCATCGATATGGTCGCCGTTGTCTGGCGGATCTCTTTATTGTCATCATTTTGGCGAAGGCGCTGGAGGAGTTCTTGTTTGTGGCATTGGGCAGAAAGGAAGAAACAAATCATGTACATGACACAGCGATCAGGCGCTGTCTGTAGAGAGGCTGGACAGCATGGAATGTGCATGAGGTGCTGCAGGTTCTGTAGATGTTGAGTCGAGTAATGCAAAGTCGATTCAAACGATCGTCTGAAACTTTTGATTGATGATCCAAGCTATACTTCTACCTCATATCTCGTAAATTCTTCCTTTCGCTCTCTCTATGCGAGAGTGTATCCCCAACTCTGCTTGCACTCATATCCGTCACTGCCCCGGTACGTCGCATACTTTCCACCATCAAGCACAGAGTTGTACAAAGCACACTGCGTTCCCCATGGACTACCGTTCTTGTGCAAGTAGTACGCATTGAAAAACTTCACCTTCTGATCCGCACTGTTCGCGGCACTCTGCTTCTGCGCAAAATCGCTGCAGACGTAAGGGTTGAATGGTCCCGGGAAAAAGCGAGTTCCGAGCCAGAACTGAGGTGCGTCGATGGCTTGAGACTTGAGGTCCGTGGGTTGCGAGGAAGAGGATGGAACGGTTGGAGGCGTGGTGACGTTGGTCTTGTCGTAGCCGTCAGAGGCGGTGATTACGACTTGGAACTCCTCGCGGTTCTGGCCTTTGTTCGTAGCGGTCGAGGCGTCGATGTTGCTGCCCCAGAGAGTGCACTTGAACGAAGTCATCGAGTGTGGGTTTGGGCAGTAGTTGCCCCAGACCGTGGGAGCGGTGTCGTTGACCGATGGGCGGAGAGACGGGTCGCGTTCGGCGTAGATGTTGAATGCAGTGCACAGCTCGGTGCAGTCGCACTTGTCGGCACACTGAGCGACGTCGTACTCCTTTAGCGTGTACAGTCCGAGGTAGGATTGCGCGGAGGTGGCGGCATCGAGATCCTTGAAGACTTGTTGGTATTGAGTTCCGTCCTCGGCTGGAACTGCGGTAGGGGCGGCGGACGCCAGCGAGTGAAGCTTGTCGTAGGCAAGGAATGCGGATGCTGTGTCTGGAGTTGGAACGGGTCCGTATCCGTCTGGCTGAGGAGCGCAGGGGTCGAGTGGGTTGATGAAGCCGCAGTATGTTCCGTCTTCTGGCGTCGTTGGGCAGGGCTGGCCAGCTGTGGTGGTGCCGGTCAGAGCAGGGTTGGTGGTGTAGCCAGTTGACAGAGCAGGGTAGTATGGGCTGTAGCTAGGGTCCGCTGGGCAGGTCTTAGGCGTGTTTGGAGCGGTGGTGGATGGTGGCACGGTCGTGGTTGGAGGAGCGGTGGTGGAAGGCTTAGCGGAGGAGGTCGTGCTTGGGACCGAGGAGGATGTCGAAGACTTGGTTGAGGTCGTCATAGTGCTGCTGGTGGTTGGTACAGAGCTAGTGGTCGTCGGTACAGAGCTTGTGCTCGTCGCGGACTGCGATGTAGAGGTCGACGTCGCTGGCTTCGAGGTGGAAGTGCTGGACGGACCAGAGAAAGGCGGCAGACCACCCGAGAGATCAGAGCAAACCGGTGCAGAGATCTGGCACTTGTCTGGAACTGCCTGCGAAGGAGCAGCACCATCGTAGAAGATGGCGTTGTAGCTGGCATACTTCTGCGGGTTGCGACGCTGAGCGAACTTGGAGCTGTCGTAGCCGGTGCCGATGTTGATGTTGACCTGGTTGCTTCCAACAAACGCGACGTTCAAGATCCCGCTGCCGGCGTTGTAGTTGAAAGACTTGATGGTTTGGTAGAACTCGATTGCGTTGCCCTGGCCGTAGTTGTAGACCTTGGCGCCGAAGTTCGAGTTGCGCGAGTAGACGGCAGTGTCCATGTGGAGGACTGCAGACGAGTCCTGGAAGGTGATGCTCTGTCCTGGGAAGGTCGGACCAGCAGTTGGGTTCTGGAAAGCCCCGGAGCCATCCTCCAAGTACAGAATACCACCCTTGCCAATCTGCCAGCAGCCGTTGCCGTAGATGTTTTGGACGTTGTGGTAGTTGACGTTGATGATACGGAATGCACCATTGTTGTACAAGTTCTGCAGATTGGAGCTGGTACCAATTGTTGGGTTCCTCCAGACGAAAGAGGCACCCTTGTTGTCGAAGAATTGCTCGAACGAGATCAGACCGTTGTTGGTGCTTCTCACGTCGTTGTACATCTGGTAGGTGCTACCGCCAGTGTCGCCACGACCGCACCACTGCACGGTGCCATTGTTCACCATAGAGCGGATGTACCAGTCGTACGTGGGAGCAGAGGCTGAGCCATAGTCGTTGAGCTGGATCAGAGCTCCGGCAGCATTCTGCAGGTTGCCGTTGTTGTTGTCATGACCGACCCAGTCTGAAGTCTGACCACCAGCATATGGGTTCTGGCGGAGGTACGCAGTCTGGCTGACGAAGATACGGCCGTTGTTGTTGATGTTACCGAAGAAGTTGTGCGTGCTGCCGCCGTTGATCCAGTACGTCACGCCTTGGTTGACAGTGGTCAACTGGCCTGTCTGACCGAACCTGGCGTTGTAGGAGGAGTCGGTCACATCGGAAGAGTAGGTCTGGTCTCTCTTCTCGACTGACCGCTTTGCGGCAGTCGCAGAGGGTGCTGCAGCGGCGCCAGTAACAGTGAAGCTGGTGTAAAGAGAAGCTTGCTCCTGGCCATCTGGGTTGGTGTCGACTGCTGACGGGCCTGATGCTACAGTCGGAGCAGCTGCAATTGCAGCGAAGTCGGGCTTCTGAGGGAGAGCGTGAGCGATGGATGCCAAAGCAGTCCATGCGAGGACTGGCTTGCTGAGGATTGCCATGAGAACGGTGGTGATGATGCTCGTCTAAGCAGATCTTGTCTCTGAATCGACAGGGGCTCTTCACAACTTCTTATACACACTCTTGAGACCAAGAACCTCGCATTCATCCGAGCACTCGAGGTCATACTTATCTTGGCTCGGCCCATCCATTCGCTTAATCGATGGATGCTCATGGCCCGATCATGAAGACGCTGTCGCCCTATACTAGTCAAATTGATTCTCACTGGCTGTGATGGGTCGTAGAGCATTCTGCAGGCCAAGTCGCCGTCAAACGCCGGCTTCATTGGGTTTAGGTATCACAACGCTGTGGGAGCGCCGTTGCCATTCGGCGAAAGTAAATCGGTAGAGGGCATGAGACACGGAACCAGTTGCTGGGACCCAAGTATCCGGAGTGCCGAACGCCACGCACAACATCTCGAAGCTCTGTCCTGGGCTCGATTCGAGGGGAGAGGTAATTGTGAGCTTGACTGATCATCGCATATGTCGCCGCATGGTTTTGGTGCATCCTGGAGATAGATGAAGTCTTCCGGCAGATCGTAGGTGATCGTTGCATGACCTATTGCAAGGTCTTCAGTAGGATTAGCGTACACATCCGACGAGCAGATGACACACGTAGGCAGCAGAATTTGCCTGTATTCCATGTGCAGTGTACCGTGGGATTAGCACGCTGGGTACGAACGGTAGACACGCCGAACACATGGCCCGCGTTCTAGCTCCAAAAGCTACCGTTTGATTTTCTTCCCTCTTCTGTTGCACCAAAAGACACTTACTTCAGATCAAGCACGCATATACGAGGCTCATGAATTTCGATCGGAGAATTCAGGAAAAGATCTGTCATTCTTTGCATCCTTCGATGTCTTGCAGATGGTCGCTTGGCAAAGGAATCGGACCGGGGCTTTGTATGCGTTCTTCGCTCCTTCACTTCTAAAATTCCGTATCGAGCATCGCTGTGGTTCATTGACAAGCTGTCAGCCAGAGTCGCCGTCGAGTTTCTCCGTCCAGCAGAGCATCAGCGATGATTACGTGGACCATCTTGCGGTAGGTCCGGGACGTTGGCGGACTCAAGAGTAGGCGCTCCTTTGGCATGGAACTAAGCCTAGTACTTCGAGTCGTCCAAATGTGTCTTCGGAGAGAATAGAACTATTTCATCTTCAGCGATAGCTTGCCGCACGTGGTATAGACTCGTCTGCGGACAGGCCTGGCCAATTGTTGTGCGATCCAGACCACATGTTGACATATTTGAAGATGCATCGACGCATACTTGGCGTTGTTCTGGCCATCAATGTCAAATACAGAGATGTTGCGTTTAACGCGGACGTTCAATGTTCGTGTTGTTGTGAATATGCAATGCTACGCTCTCTCTTACTGTGCGATAGCTGGATCGGCACTCGCACTGGCAACCATATCGGCCATATGTGCTCCATCTCTCGTCTCTAAGCTTCTGAATCCGGCAACGACTCCCTCACGGTCGAGGACGTGCTTGTCCTGGCTGAGCTTGAAGCGGCCCTCCATGCTCGTGATTTCAATCTCGATTCCTATGATGTTCTTGGACAGTAGACCAATGTGGTTCTCCGGCGCATCACTGACTTTCCAAGGGGATTCGTGTCCCATGATGTGCGTTTCGCCAAGTGTGGTAAGGTCTTGCAGCTGTTCGTTGAGGAATTTGCCCGTTGCTTCGGACTTTGAATCCGCGAATATGGTGGCGCAGCCATAAACTTGCACTGCGCAGTAGTTCCATGTCGGGACGACTTTTCCGGTCGACGGTTTGGTGTGCGTGAAGAACTTTGGCGACACGTAGTGATTGACAGGGCTGTTGAACAAGACTACAACTTCATCTCGGAGCTTGGTCCCGCAAGAATCGGCCGTGGATGGCTCGCGTTGGGCAGATTCAACCATTGCTCGAGCGTGAGGATTCTGACGTGCGATGTGTCCCCGTAGCCGAGGAAGAGACTCGCCGCCGCTGTCTTGGTAGTCGAGGATCCATGGAATGTGACTGACTTGGATGGTCGGATGCTGGTCCGACTTGATGGCAGTTGTCAGAATACCGAGCGGGTTCTTACGAACGAAATTGCAGAGGGTTGGAAGATCGCGGACAGCCTGCGCTTTTGGAAAATGCATGGCGGTGGCAGGTGAAGGACCGACGACTGGAGAGTGGTTTGTTGAGTAAGGCAGACGCGGCAGGTGGTAGCTTTTATGTCTGTCGTGTAGCCCATGGCCGACGACGCATGCTTCTCGTGAGGGGTATTGACTCCCAGGCTTGACATGTCAAGAATGACTCTGTACACGAGGGAAAAATGTTTCCTCAGCAAGACTAGTCTCGCGCCTTACGCTTGACATCCATTGGGACTGTGGATGAGTCGGACGGAGCGGAGAGCGCTGTTCCAGATTAGCCAGCTGCGTTCCGTATCCATATCTGCCAGCGATGTGACTGTGAATAGTTACGAGCGACGAAGATGGGAGAGGCCGGAAGGTCTCGGATGTACCTAGTCACGGGCATCCGGAGAAAGGTTCTGCCGCTTCGCGTCGATCACGCGTCTCACTTGACGCGACTTCACGCATTCACTTCGTCTCGCTTTCACATGCACACCATCGTCTGCAGCGAAAATGGCCATACCGAATACGCCACAGGACGATGTTCTCCCCTCGAAACCCGATGCAGACGCTCACCAATCCCTCACTCGCGCCGAAACGACATACGCTCCTCTCTACACCTACACACTTCCCCGCGGACAAGGCAAGCATTACCAGCAGCAATATGCCGACATGTACTTTGCCCGGCTGGCCCAGCTCAAACCTCCACTTCAACAGACAGCGGCTGAAGCTTTCTCCGACTTCGAAATCGGCGGCGAGTATGCTCGGAAGGTGGACCGGGTTCTGGACGTGCGGCAGGGGGAGCTATGTTGGGTGATAGGAACAGTCTACATGGAGATGCCCCTAAAGCCAAATGTTCTTGAAGACATTGGGAAAGAGCACTGGATCGCAGCTCCGCCTGCGCGGGAGAAATACACTGGCGAGGTTGAGCAGATGATGCTGGAGGACGAAAGTGGAAGACTACGCATGACTGGAACCTTCCTCAGTGGGTGTCTGTTGGTCACGGGTGCCATCGTGGCAGTGGTAGGGACTGAGAACAAGGAGGGGGAGTTTGAAGTTCTGGATTTGAGAGTGCCAGACCTGCCACGTCAGCCGCAGAGATGGGAGAAAGAAGATGGCGCTGCAGCACGAAAAGGCGGCAAGGCGAATGGCCAGAAGAGGTCTCAGGGAGGCAAGCTTGCCATTGTGTCAGGCCTATCAATGAGTGGCGATGAGGGAGACACACTCGCGTTGGACTTGCTTATGGAGTATCTTCTTGGAGAGGCGGCCTCAGCAGACCAATCGTCTGCTGCGAACATATCCCGCCTGGTTATTGCTGGCAACTCTCTTGCACATTCGCAGCCAATCCCGACCCGAGAGGAAGTTGCAGCAGCGAAGAAGGGTGGCCGCAAGACTTACGGATATGATGCATCGGCATACAACGCAGCACCTACAGATCGACTCGATTCCTGGCTTGCAGCGCTGCTTCCCTCGATACCAGTCACTCTCCTCCCCGGTGCGACAGACCCTACGTCTACTGCTCTTCCTCAGCAACCCATCCACGCTGCCATGTTCCCTCACAGTAGAAACTACATGGAGCATCCCATCCCGCAAGAGGCCGATGGTGACAACTGGTTCGATACGACAACCAACCCTTCAGATCTCGACATCCACGGCTGGCGCTTTCTTGGTGCTGGTGGGCAGACGCTGGACGACGTGTACCGATATGTTCACGGAGAAGAGAGGCTGGAGATGATGGAAGCAATGCTTCGATGGCGTCTGACAGCACCAACTGCGCCTGACACCTTGTGGTGCTACCCCTTCCAGGATGGCGATCGATTCGTCATGAGAGAGTCTCCGCATGTCTACTTCGTCGGAAATCAGCCCAAATTCGAGACAGGCATTGTGGAGGGGCCGCAGGGACAGAGCGTAAGAGTCATCGCTGTGCCGAGGTTCCGCGAGACTGGAGAGGTCGTTCTTATTGATCTGGAGACGCTTGTCCCGGAAGTCATGAAAATTCAGTTGTTTGAGGAAAGCTGAGGAGTGCAATACGCCCATGTGGTATACGAATGACAGGCTTTGAGCGAGGCGTTGGGCGAACATGACTTCTGTAGCAGTAAGTTTCTATACTCGATCACGAGCGACCTCATTTCTTACGGTCATGCCTCTGTGCAACCGTAGGGCTCTTGCCCAACAAACACACCACACATCAATTCCCCATCTGACTCTGCGCGTGAGGCGGGGCCAGGCAGCTCGTCATTCGCTGCCAACGGCGCACCAATGCTCAGCTGCTACATCGCTGGGAGAATCTCTGATCAGTCGACTTAGAGCGTCTACTAGTGGTGATTCCAATCATGCGCGGGCTTTGGACAAGTCAGCGCGCTTGGCGTCAGATCGCTTGGTGGCAGCGACCACGCGGCAGCATTCTGCCTACATTGACTAACGATATATGGGGCTTCCTGCTCGTTCAACGGCTCTCCTACTATCTACTGTCAAACGGAGCTCACGATCGAATTTCGGCAAAGCTGCTGAACGAGGTTGAATCAAAGTCGACTATAACACCTGTACCACTTCAGCGTACAGGGTAGACAGCTTTCAACTCGCCCGAGAATCTGGATCCGAACGGGAAGAGGGTTCCCCGGTCAAAGAAGAGACCTCGAGGGGAAAAAGAAAATTCAAGCTGGATTTTCTCGAGGCGCTGTGCGGCGGAGAGGACTCTCACGGCTGTGAGGGGAGTTTCGAGGACTTGTTGGGCGGACCATGTGCAGCGTCTTTACTTGCTCTCTTGGTGCCGGGTATACGGTTCTCAATTTTCTGAATGAATTAAATCTACGAGCTGCTTGTCTACTATCGCTATTCTCCGGATTTCGCCAGCTCCGCCTCGACGATTCCAAAGTGGCTTCCTTCAGCCTGCCAAAATCTCACGTTTCCCAAGCCTGCCTTTGTCAAGAGATTTTCCCACTGCTTCCTGGTTCGCTCCATCCCGGCAATGATGGCCATCATTCTCAGATCTGGCAATGCTGCCGACCAGTGAGCTCCGACATCAGGCAATATATTGTCTGAAATGAGAATCTTGCTTTGTGGTCCCATGCTGCAGACCACGTTTTTGAGAATCTCGAGCGACGCTTTGTCGGACCAGTCGTGAAATACGCGGCGGAAGTAGTACGCTCTAGCGCCTTTGATTGGATTTGACGTGAAGAAGGAGTGGGCTTGCGGGATGATGTTTTCGGGAAGGCCACTGGCGATAGCATCCCGAATGACTGGCTCTTGGTCTTGGAGGATGAGTCGACCTTGGAGATTTGGGAAGGCTGATTTCAAGCGTTGTAGTGCTTGTCCTCGTCCACCTCCCACATCGACCAGGACGATCTCTTCTGCTCCAGTCGGCTCCGAGTTGAGCTTCTCGACAAATGGATATGGGAATTCGACTTGCATGCTCGTGTTGGCGTTACTCTGCATTCCGCTGTTGAAGACCGGCATTCTCATGGGATCTTCCTGCATCCATTCCCACATTCCGAGTTGTGTTTGATAGCCGTATTGAAACGCACAATCGTTATAATCTTCCAAGTTTCGCCAGCCTGTCTTTTCAAGATACTCGGGGAGAGCGTAGCATGCTTTCCATGCTGTGTCGTAGATGGTCTTGTACAGATCTCGATGGTGCTGTGAGACGAAAGCGAGGGAATAGGTATTGTGAGCGTATGTCTCCTCAGACACCTCGTCGAAGATGTATGTGGATGTCAGGGCTCGCATGATGCGGACTGTCGACCAATGAGCGAGAATCTCCGATTGCTTGATATAGGCATACCTATCAGTTGCTTATCTGCTTTGTTGTTGGCCTCCGCGATCTCTTGAGCTGTGATACTTGAACCGGGAGCAAGGAGCTCAAACACGTTCAAGCTGATCGCACATCTCAATGCGGACTCCTGGACTGTCTTGCTCGGAGGTCAGTAGGGCCTTTGTTTGCGGTCTGGAGTTACAGATCGTACGGCATTGGCCACACGGTAGAGGTTCTCTCCGCCTCCACGAGCAGCAATTACTATCTTTTCTGCCGCTTCGATGATCCTGTTTCTGCAGCTTGTGAAATGGGTGACATCGGCCTCGACTGCTTGCGTCAATGAAGTCAAGACCTTTGCGTGTTTGAGGACTTGGGTCGAGTTGGCTTCCATTTTGGAGATATTTCATAGATTTGAAGGAAATCGTTGAACCATCTGAGATCAAGCATCGAGGCTTTTGTATTGAGGGTGTAAAGAGAGTCAGGCTGCTGTGCCCTTCCCATGCCTGGAACACCGTGATGTGCTGCTGCATTATCGTCGAGCTCGATTGGTGTCCAGCCTTCGTGTGGAGTATTACACTTTAGCCATCAACTGCAGCAAAAGGGATACAACCATTGTTGGGAAAGGCAACGCTCTCGCTCGATAGCTTTGTCGTCGATCAATTGGTCGCGCTGGAGGAAAGCAGTAGTGCTGCCTGCCGTTCTCGAACATCGGTTCATGCACGTTGATCTCGCGGAACGATGACCTCGGTTCCGAGCCGTCTCAGCACGCTCAATGCTGGCAAGTGTGAAAAACAGAGAAGGCCATGCTGCCTGAGAGGTAATACCGTGGCCATGTTTGATGTGCTTTCGTGATGTTCTCACTTTGCATCCCTTTTCGTCGGTACTCAGTGTTCTCGGGGATGGCGAAGATCTCAAATTCCCCGTCATGACCAGCAAAACTTGGTTGTCGCGGTAGCAGGTTCTCCTTTTGCTTACCAGAAGTGATGCTGCTATCAAGAGCAACGAAAGGTCGTCAGCTAGTCAATTCTAAGTGTGTGCATCCGCTTAAAGATATTTCACGATGACAGTCTCTCCAGTTCAACGCCATTCAAACAGGCAGGCCCGACGCCATTCCAATGAATCCTCTTTGATGAGTCGACATCCTCGCCTGCATTCCCTGAAGGAGATTTGTTCAAGGACCCAGTGCAGGCTTCTGTGCAATACTCGAGTTTCGATATAATGAGACCAATTGAGTTGACTGCAAGCCAAAAGAGGGCACAGTGACTTTCAGCTTTGCCGTACATTGTCAGCCCCATCAGACGCCTCGATTTGCACTGCCCAGATTAGTATTTCGGATGTCGAGTGTCTCTCGCACGTGTCTTCTGTGCGAGCGTCAGCAATCTAGGCCTCTCCACGAACCTATGAATGGCTGTTCAAGCATGTTCCCCTTACCAATGACGAGCATCATCCCTCGTCCGTTTCATCAGCTGTGGGCTCTCGGCAAAGAACACCTCGCAACTGCCTCTGCCCGCTCCACCTGCGATAATCGCCCTTCTTGTGAAAGCAGGAGTTTGTATGGTAGATATTGGATATTGAGAGATGATGAATGTGTAGAACACCGTAGCGAAATGCTCAAGTGCCGTGAATTCGAGCCAGCCATCAGCAAGCTCACCCTCGCTTGTGAACAAACCTTCAATGCTCGTACGCCCGGATGACCACGGTTTATTAATTCAGAGTTTTCTTCGTCACACGTCCACAACAAGGGGAAGTCGACATGCGACCGGAGAGCAGTCAACATCATCTCCTGTCAATACCAACAAGGAGAATGTTCGTCCTTCATTCTCCTGCATGAATACCAATTTTTAGCGCGGCTCTTCGAAGATTCGATCACGAACGCAACACGATATCGGAAACATGATTCAGCACTTGCTCGGACTTGGAACGTTGGCACTGGTCTCCCCGCGGCTAGCCGGCGCACAGCAATGCTATTATCCGGATGGCACGGCAGCGATAGATGTGCCTTGCAACAGCTCAGCGCCAGTCTCGTCTTGCTGTACGAGTTATGGCTTTTGCTTGTGGGTCTTGCTGCAGCGCCTTGCTGTGCAGATCGCTGACGAGAGGTCTAGGACGAATGGTCTGTGTCTCGACAACGGCCTGCTCAGTCGCGGCAGTTGCACAGACAAGACATGGAATTCGGATGCATGTGCGCAGTACTGCAAGAACGGTCAGTAGAGGCAAATTCGAGAGCAAAGCATCTGCTGACAGTGTGAAGACAATCCGAGCGGCGGTTTCAATCTCATGGCGTGCTCGAATAAGACTTGGACATGCGGCTTCTTTCCCGACAATTGCGGAGTCTCAACTTCAACCTTCTCCATCGATGGTGCCGACGGATTGATCCTGCGTTCTTCACAATTGACGTCGTTGATGGAAGCAGCTGGCATTGACAAGAGAGTCATCAACAACACCCCAAACTCCTCACTGCCCACAGGAGACAACTCTGACAAGTACAGTGCTGGGGAGCTTGCAGGTGTGGGAGCAGGAGTCGGTGTTCCCTTGCTGCTGGTCATTGCGGTACTGTCATACTTCCTGGTCAAAGAGAGGAGGAAAGTGACGGAGATCAACAACGATCATCTCACAAGTTTGCGCGCACCAAAGCCGTCAGAGATGACCGGACGCGGCCAGTGGGCAGAGTTGCAATCCCCTCAGAAGCGGGACAGCGGACCGGGTCTTGCTGAGCTTTCGCCCGAGACGGTGCAGGAGATGGAAACGCCAGCGAGTGCGCGCCTGCCGCCGGATTACAAAACGGCTGAGCAGATATGAGTGGATCTGAGAAGAAAAGCAAGAGACTGCTCAATGGATTCGGATTGGAATGCTCTTCTTGGACCTACGTCGAAGCTGTTCTGCTGACCCAGTTCTTGTCCTGGTTTCCTGACTGTTGTGGGGGAGTTTCTGGCGGACGTTGCGGCTTCCGAGGTCCAGGATGGTGATGCCTGGTCCTCGACGTACTCGAAACATTTTAGGAAGCCGATGTATGGCATGATGTAATGCGCAACGATCTGGGAGAAACTCAGCGGACGCTCGACGCGAAAGTGCATGAAAGGTTGGAGTACCTGTTTGCGCGAGATAGCCTGGGTTTTTGACATTGAATTTTTCTCCCCATCACAGAGAATTCATGTGTCAAATTGCCATTTTTGCAAACCGCCGCGATGAGTATCGGCCTTCGGAGGAGCCCTTGATGCCATCTTGACTTCATGCGTTTTTGACCATTCCTGAGCCAGAGAAGCGCAGACTTTCTTGTGCTTCTTGGTGTCTGCTTTCTTGCAATCTCGGGAGCAGTACAGAACAGATTTGCACATGTTGCATGGCTTGAGTGTTGGATTCTCTTCTGGGTCGGGAGATTCTTCCTTTTTGCTGCAATTGGCGCAAGTCTGTGTTGGCGTCTCCGCTGCAGTGGATTGTAAGTGGAGGCAAGTCGATGCGCTTGCGGACTTGACTTACCTTCACTTGGAATAGTATTCGATGCTGATGCCGATGATTCTGCCATGACGTTGCTTTCGATGTGTGACTGGCGTGTGATGTTGGAAGATGTTGTTGAAGTTTTTAACTTGCCCGGATCGGAAGCAGAAGGTTCTGCCTCAGGCATCAAAACCAAGTCTTGGCGTCGTAAAACCATGTGGTTCAGATGAATGTAGATGAATAGTTTGCATGTGAAAATTGCCTGGCGCGGCAGTAGTGGAACAGGACGAGAGGAAATTTGAATAAATGCGAAAGAGCAAGCACGCAGCCAGAGTTCGTGCTTTTGCTGATGCGCCTGCTTTTCCAGCTCACACAACTCTATCGTCCGAACATCAACCTCACTTCACAATGCATCTCCAACGCCCTTGTTCATCATGCTGCAAGATTCCACTGCTTCTCTGTGAGGTGTGACCTACTATCATCAGACTTGATTTCTACATCCGCTTGTCAGCCATCAGGCACTTCCGTCCCAAAGTTGTCTTCACCGTCGATTGCCTACTTCGAAGTCACGGGCCCGAGATGATCCAGCGCGAGCTACATCAGGCCAGACACCAAGGCACCAAGAGACCATGAAAGACCGTCCAAGTTGCTACATCAGGCCAAGTGCGCATGTTCACCTGGTCCCCGGCTTGAGCTCGCTGAGCAGAAACCATAATCCATCGGGCCATGCAACAGCTGCCTCCCTTTTACCTCGTGTTTGATCGCAAGAAGCTGCTGGAGCCGGTGGAGACTTGTATTGGAGAATGGAACAAGTATGCGGTCTTCACGGCTGGGGAGAATTATGCTTGGAGGACGAATCGGCAGAAGCCCTCTGGAAAAACACTTGAGGAGAAGTGAGGAGGCGTGAGCAGAGTGCGAACGATTTAGTAGAAAGGGCAAGAGTTTCCGAAGACTCTCTCGGTGATGAGGTTATGCAAGTTATTCAAGCTGTCATGTCCCATGCAGTTACTTCGTAGGTGAACGAGTGGTTTTCAACTGAGATAGTGCTGATTCCAAGGCCCGTTTTACGAGCGGCAGAATCTCGCGGTCTAAGTGAACAAGCTACTAACTTGGAAATGTATGTCAGGTATGCACAGCCTTCAATGTATAAGAAGCGACAAAAGTTCCAAGCTGTGGCAATTCTGCATCATCCAAAGGCGACCTCAACTCCTGTCAAGATACCCAAAATGAAGCTCTCCCTCAACCTTGCGGCAGTCGTTGCCGCCGTCGCCTGCCTTGTCGCTCCCATAGCGGCAGCTCCTCAAGCGGACCCAAACTGCCCTGTTGACAGGTGCATGCTGATTGGATTCGGTGTAGGTGTCCTCGGGATGTTACAAGCACAGAACGTTTGCCGGAGATCCACTAACATCTGAGATCCAGGGTGCCTGCGTCAAGCAATCGGATGGCACGCCATGCAATTCTTGAAGAGCATGCCCTGAAGCTGGAGCCACGTGGGAATTGTCCAATCTAGCAGCCATCTGCGCAGAGAGACAGCATTGAAAAAGTTCATGTTCAAGCAAGTCGGATACCGCAACTTCACGCTGGTAGCATCAAGAATTACAGATTCCATCATGGAAACTTTCTATCGTCCCTTCCTCTCAGCTGCCCTCCTCTTGAATCTCACCATTGCTTTTCGTCTCTCACCGCCGTCAACCTTGTGTCCTCTCTTCTGCTCCCATAGTCCTTCCTGCACCCTCAATCTTGCGACGCCTTGGTGTCCCTTGACATACTCGACTCCCGTACCACCAATTGAGTTGCCGTGAATGATCTTCACTCCCTTCACAATATGTGCTTCCTTTGCATCCACCAACTTCGGCGGCGCCAAAGAAGCCAGCACATTCTTCTTCTCCTTGGGCTGTGGATTCGCAGGATCTTCCGGCAGCACCACTGTTGGCGGAACGTTCACCACTACCTTCTTCATCCCCTCATCTTGGCTGAGCGTCGCATGAATCTTCTTGTTCGGAATCTCTGCAATCCTCAGCTCCGCGATGCCGTCTTTCACTTCTTTCAAATCTCCACCGATGCCCATGATGCCATTTCGAAAGCGTTCCCGCCACCAGATTATGTATCGCCGGGCGCGCGCGGGCTCGATTCCGGCTTCTCGCATTTGCTGGGAGGTGAGAGAGAAAAGGGCGTCCCAGGACGGGATCTTGGCGGCGTGCGCTGACGTCTTGCGGCCGATGAGTGTAAGGAAAGCGGTCGGATCGGGGACGAAAGGAGTTGGTTTCGGAACACCTGGCATTGTTAGAATACATCGCTCATAGGGTATTTGAGAAGACGTACGGAGAACAGGCGCGTTGAGCTTGTGAAGAGTTCGGACCTGGCATTGGAGGCATGTGGATGTCCGCAGCGGTGAGGGAAGGGAAAGGAGGGCGAGAGGGCGTTTCGCTGCCATGTTGTCGGGTTGGCGCTACGACGGAAAGCGCATGTGATTGAGATGGTGAGCGAGTGAGTGAATGAAGTTAGAGGTCGACGTCGCGATGCAAGCAAGGCCCCCGAAAGCTCCGCAGATTAGCATCACGTGCTAAGCGGAACTGAGTCCGGCGCGAGCTCCTCCATCTTCACAACTTCTAAGATCACAACATCACAACATCACGACAGTCATTTCGAGCCACACGAGCAACAACATTCCGCAGAGCCTTTCTCATTAGTCATGCGCAACTACAATCGGTAGTTCTGGCCAGGTCGTCTATTCATCATGGCTTCAGACGCGAAGAAATACGCCGCCAAATCGCCCGCCCTCGATGTACCTCCGGAGCCACCTCTTAAGCGAGTGAAGCTATCGCCTCAGCCGAAGAAGGAGCCGCAGAACGGTGCGGACGATGCACAAGAGACTCCGCTTGTCGCCGATCTGGCCGAACAACTTGATGCTCAAGAGCGAAACAAATATGTCAAGGGCAAGAAGCTGGGCAGTGGTCAATACGCCGACGTTTACTCGGCGCACCTGGCGACCGATCCTACCAAGCTCGTCGCGATAAAGAAGATCAAAGTCGGTGCAGAGGTCAAGGAGATGGGCATATCATACGACAGCTTGAGAGAAATCAAGTTTCTGCAGGAGTTGGATCACCCGAACATCATCAAGCTCTTCGCGGTCTTCTCGACGAAGAACCAGAACTTGAACCTGGTGCTGGAACAGCTACCACAAGGAGACCTCTTGAAGTTGATCCAGGATGGCAGCATCAACTACACGCCCAACGATATCAAGGCTTGGATGCTGATGCTTTGCCGAGCTGTGCACTTCTGCCATGCGAACTATGTCCTCCACCGCGATATCAAGCCAAACAACTTGCTTATTGCTGCGAATGGAGAGGTAAAGCTTGCCGATTTTGGACTTGCAAGAAGTTTTGCGGATCCGTACCAGCCTATGACCTTCAACACCATCACTATCTGGTATAGACCTCCGGAGCTCTTCTTCCAGGCTCAATACTATGGCGGAGCAGTGGATGTTTGGTCGTGTGGATGTGTTTTCGCAGAGCTGATCAACCGCGATGTCTTGTTCCGAGCGTGGCCGGAGAGCGAGATCAACATGGTTAACTTGATATGCGAGAAGGTGGGCACGCCGACGGAGGAAAACTGGCCTGGAGTCTCCAAGCTTAAGGGATACATCACTCCGCAGTCCGTTCCCTTGCGATCTCGTGACTACTGGAGAGAGACTTTCAAGACGGTGGGAGATGCTGGTGTGGACTTGCTGATCAAGATGCTGCTGCTGGATCCTAGGAAGAGACTCATAGCTGAGGGCGTGTTGAAGCACGAGTACTGGACGAGCGAGCCGCGCCCAAGCAAGCTCGAAGATCTCCCTCGGAAAGGCGGAGGAATGGAGACTATGGGCGAGGACCTCAAGCGGAGGGGCGGTGAGCTACCAGTGAAGGAAGAGGAGAAAGTAGACAAGGTCGCTCGTAAGATCGACTTTGGAGCTGGAAGATGATGTGTACGATACCCTGGATGAACGCTTCTCTGAGAAAGAAGCGACGAGCTGTACGATACTACGACAGGAAACGAAGTGCAATGGCTGGGCTCCAAGCACCAAATTGAGATCGCTTGCGGCCGCACGAGCTTCTTTCCTCCGCCTTGTCAGGACCTGTTGCTATTCGGGAAGGCGACAAGCGGTTGAGTGGAAGATGAAAGCATCCTGAAAGATCCACGTTGGTGTCTGCATACGAGAAGCTTCCAGCCACCCGACAGCATCGCGCGGCTCTTCCTGTCCAACGCGGCCCTTGCATCTGGCAACCTGAATGGTTTCTCGACGCGGCAAAACCTCTCGAAAGTTATCGCTGGCGTGTAGGTGGTCCATGAGTCCACCTGGGTGTTTCGTCCATCATGAGAGACTGCTCATCACAGGACGAGCGCAAGGTGAAGCTTGCATTAAGCCGAAAGTCATGGCCATTAAGGACAGCCGCCGCGTCACAACACGAGCTAGCCGTCGAATCTTCGATCGTTGCTGTCCAACACGAAGTGACATGTGGAGTCGATCTTCGAAGCGAGCAATGACTTGGCGGAGAGCTATCAAGTCCATTCGAGCAAGTTTTGCTCGCAGCAATACGACGGAATAATAACATGCAGCATTGAAGGCGTCTTTGGGCGCAGATGCGACCAAAGCTGGAGTACTACATTACGTCGACCGACTCATGGCGTGCACCATTTCGCCACAGCTTCTGGAGACAGAATTGCCACATCCGAGCTCGAAATATACTGACTCTGTACCTATCCAGACTTACAACGTGAACACTCAGCACCGAATGTCTCGGTCGGAAAAGAGTGTTACCGTCTCCCGTCAAAAGCCGTAGCCTACCGCCGGCTAAATTGCAGGACGCTCGTGTTGTCGTGTTTTTAAGCTTCTTTGGCGCGACGGTCTGGGCCGGCTGTCTTCGGTACCACGCTAAGGATCAGTAAAAATAGAAGGCTGGAGTCTGGTCGTCCAACCGAACTTCACCAAATGGAAATAATTTTTTGCCGTCCAAATGTTTGGATGGCAGCAGTGGCTGTGTCTCTGCGAATGTTTGGCAGAGACGTTGTCGGACTCAGTACCGAACTGCTCTACCATCCGGAGACGTCTGCGCTTCGGTCGAAGCCGAATACCACATGGCCAAGTGCCGATTGTCAAAAATACGCACTGCTAATACATTTCGAAGCATAGCGTATCGAGTTGGCTATACGAAGGACGAACACGATGCGGCTACTTGCGATGATACGATCGAATGGACGTCACTAGAGCCACAACAGCTCCCAGCCATACAGCATTGGAGCATTTCCAATACGACAACCTCTCAGATATAAGGGCCTTTGCTCGCCATGGAAAGTACTATTCTCCTCATCATCAGCACCATCTCCCTTCTCCGCACACAACCACAGCAGCCTTCGTTTGCAAGCAACATATATCCTCATTAATTCTTTCGTTGTTTCCTTCTTCTCTCGATATCGACAGCAACATGTACTCCAAGCTTTCCCTTCTCGCCCTTGCGGGAAGCGCTTTTGCGGCTCCTCCAGCATACGGCGGCGCTGACACCACCACCGCCGCTCCCTCCTCTTCGGCCACTTATGCCTGCAACCCGGCCCACGAGTACCCTAACGGGGCTAAGTGTGTGTCCCAGGGCGGCTCCCTCACCTTGGTCACTCAGAGCGTTGGCACACCAGTCTCTCTGACTTCTGCCCCAACGACTTCGGCATCGACTACCTACGCCTGCAACCCAGCTCACTCCTACCCTAACGGAGCGACATGTGTCTCGCAGGGTGGCTCTCTCACTCTCGTTACTCAGAGCGTGGACGTTCCGGAATACAGGACCTCCGCTCCACCAGCTTCGACGACCTACGCCTGCAACCCAGCTCACTCTTACCCCAATGGAGCAACTTGCGTCTCCCAGGGCGGCTCTTTGACTCTGGTCACTCAGAGCGTGGGCGTTCCGGAGTCTCGCACTGCTGAGGCCTCTGCTTCGACTACCTACCCATGCAACCCGGCCCATGCCTACCCCAACGGAGCCAGCTGCGTTTCCCAGGGAGGATCTTTGACCCTCGTCACTGCATCTGCTGGTGTTCCTGAGTACAAGACTGCCACTCCTACCGCCTCGACCACCTACGCATGCAACCCAGCTCACGCCTACCCAGAGGGTGTCAAGTGCGTTTCTCAGTCCGGATCGTTGACTCTCGTCACTCCAACCCCATCCAGCACCTACGCTTGCAACCCAGCGCACAGCTACCCTAACGGTGCCACTTGCACTAGCCAGAACGGCACCTTGACACTCGTCACCAACTCGGTCGGCGTCCCAGAGTCCCGTACTGCGGCCGCTACCACCACTGTCGACTACACCACCTACACGACCGTCACCACTTGCCCAGTTACTCAGACCTCCGGCAAGAGCACCATCACCTCCTTGACCACCAGCGTCATCACTGTTACTTCCTGCAAGGGTGGCTGCTCCAAGACCGCCTCTGTCCCATCCACTGCTCCATCTGCCACTGCATCTGCGGACTGCCAGAAGAAGTTCGATGACTGCCGCTCGGTCAAGGACCCCCAGAACCCACCAAATAACGCCCAGTGTGCTGCTGAGTACGCTGCCTGCCTTGGTCACAACCCATTCACTAGCAACGGCCCAGCTCCTTCCAGCGCTGTTCCATCGACTGCCCCGTCTGTCACTCCAGCCCAGCCAACCACTGTCGTTGAGAAGACCACCGTCTACACCACCTACTGCCCGGCTACTACCACCACTGTGAACAAGGGTACCACCATCACCAGCACCTACAGCACCCACTCCACGGTCACCAGCACCTACCACGAGACTAGCACTCTCCCAGCTCCTCCAAAGACCACCCCAGTGCAGCAGCAGCCTCCTCAGTCTGCCCCACCAGCCCAGACTACTCCAGTCCAGCAACAGCCACCTCAGTCTGCTCCACCAAAGGGCACCATGTCTGCCGGCCAGTGCTTCTGCCCAGCTCAGCAGTGCCCAGCTCAGGCCACTATGACCGTCACTCAGACCGTCTACGCCAGCATGAGCGGCAAGCCGTCTGCAACTCCTTCCGCGGACTGCCAGAAGCAGTACGATGACTGCCGTGCTGTTAAGGACCCCAAGAACCCTCCAAACTACGCTCAGTGCGCTGCTGAGTACGCTGGCTGCCTCGGCTACAACCCATTCACCAGCTCAGCCGCTCCAATGACCTCGACTAAGCCAGCTGCCAGCAAGGGCACCAAGACTCAGAACCACTCCTTCGCCACGACTTCCTCTGCCTCCAAGGCCAAGTCGACCAACCACTCCTTCGCTACCACCAGCTCCAGCTTCTTGTTCTGCAACGCTGCTGCGATCGCCCGTGGTGACTGCACCGCAACTGCTGCCAGCGTCCCAACCAGCAGCAGCTCCAGCTTCCTCTTCTGCAACGCCGCCGCTATCGCTCGCGGTGACTGCACTGCTACTGCTGCCAGTGTGCCAACCTCTACCGCCGCCGCCGCGCCGACTTACTAGATTATGAGTTGAAGAGGGGAACACATTCTTTTGTCAATATTTGAATAGCATTTGGTTTGATTTGGGATGGCATCAGTCTTTGCATTGGATATACAGTACTAGTTTCATGAGCGATGGGGTTTCTTGATAGAATGGATCGGGAAATCGCATGCTTTGGTATTTCATGAATATATTCATACTTGGCACGATCATCTTCACCCTTTCTCTCATTTTTGCACGGGGAGGATCATCCATTTCATGTGACCTACCATCTTCTCTATCACCCGCATCGGCATCCATCTGTTCACATCGGGACTTGCGTGTTTCGTGTTTCAGCTTCACGGAATCCATGACGACACTTTAAGCTCCGACGCCTACGATGACGAATGGGGACCCAGCCAGTGCAACCAAATCCAACCAAGATATCGATGGCTCGATGCCCGCCTTTGATGAATGACGTCGATGACCCAGGCTCACAATGGCTGTCAGCTCTCGCATTCAAGCTTTGTTCGTAATCATCAGATCTGGCATGTGAGTTGCTTCGATGAGCCAATTAAAGTGCGTTGCTGACGCTGCAGGGTGGGTCGATTGGTCTGGCCATGTGAGGAGTCTATGCTGGATCGGGGGTCTTCGCGGCTGGGGATCTGCAAGGAGTGATGGCTTGTGGTTTCGATGATGGTTGTGGTGGAAGGAGGAGGGGAAGGGATATATGCTGCATTGTTCCTACTCAAGCTTGCACAAAAGAATATCGCTTTTGAAAGACACAACGACATTCGACTCTATTACCAACCGACACTTAGATCACACACCAACAACAACAACAATCCTCAGTCACAATGGTCGACGTCACTTCCACCGGTAGCACCAACAACGAGGTGCAGCACAACCACTCTCACAGCACTGGTCACCGCGTATGGCTCCCATTCGAGCACACGTCTTTGCAATTACTAACTCCAGCTGCAGAAGGGCTCAGGACAAATGTTCTCCGGCCTCAAGGAATACAAGCGTGACTCTGAGAACGTTGCTCACACTCAAAGAAGGGAGAGCTTGAAGGAGATGAGTGCGAAGCCGCAGCCTGGTGTTCTTTCGAACTTGTGGAACAAGTGGGTTTTACTTTCAATTAGTTTTGCTAAGCGATGACTGACATATTGGTGTAGCACTTTCCGCGAGCCTGAGAAGAAGTAAACGACTGTCACGATTCGACGATGTTCCGAGTGTACGATAGCGAATGGAATGGTCAAGGGCTGGAGTTGAGGGAGTGTGTATAAGGGAATACCCATTATCAAGGAAATGAGAAACAATTGCAATACTATCAGTCGAAGAGAAAGCATTGGAGACCGTCGCATACGAGTGAGTTGGCTGGCATGCACATACATTGCTTTGTCGCGGTAGGATGAGTCGTGTTGGGTCCAAAGGTAGCGATGAAGTGATGTTCCTTTTGTCAACCGGAAACAAACCCTGAAGTCAAAAGCACACATCTAATTGAGTCTTTGTATTTGGTTTGTGGTAGAACCCTCACTGATGCCATAGCAGGGTTCCAATCTTATGGAGTCGCCAACATCGCTTTCAATGACAGCCCTGGTCCAGCATGTATCTCGAAGTGTCGTACAAGCACATGCTCTCAAACCTTCGAAGACCTGTACACTTCAATTTACCACAAAAGAACCAGCCATCTTGAAGGAACAACTCTCAACCCCAGCCGGGCTTGATGGATTCATGTTCGCTGAGCTCCGTTTTCTTGGACAAATTCTCACACCCCACGAGATCTTGCTGAGACTCGTGAACTGCCAGTTTGCGCGACCTGCCGCTGTCCCTGCCCTGGACCACTTCTCTGAATTTCGGCAAGCTCAAAAATAACGCTTGTGGAGCCTGAGGTATTTTTGAAGATCTCGGCTCCGCTCATGGTCTTGTATCCTCGAGAAAGCTGGCCACGGTATCGTTCGAGCATAAGAGCGACTTGGGCCCCCAGCGGAGTACCGACGATGGCTCTAAGAGGTTCGTTATTGTTCCTGCCGAGCGCTATGGCTCCTTGCTGCCACGTCGGGAAGGCCCTCGCCCCGGGATGCGTTCGACGCAGAACATCTCGCATGGTGTTCAAAGTCTCGGCATCTCGAACCGTTTGGAAGATCACGGCTTTCAAATTTCGTGCATCTGACCAAGTTGTCGCTGCGCGATTGATGTACTCGAGAGCCAGGACGTCGGCAAGCTGGTGCACGGGTGGCGGTGTCCTATCCCTGTTCGGGTCTTGTACCCTCGTAACCACGAGGATTCCAGCAGGAGGATTATAAACGGCGTCATATACGGCATTCGATGGCTGAGAGGGCTGTCAGCAGACTAGAGCTGACAAGAAACTCCTTGAAAACACCATTGACTCACCGGGCACTGCCTACCGCTCACCATGTAGGGAACATTTTGTTCCCATGTGACGCGGTCACTCTCCTCATCGGAGTGGACATCCAAATCGAAGAAGTGTCGAAGCGTACTATCGAGCGGAAGAAGTAGCGCCGGTATTCCTTGGTCTGTCGCTACAACCGAATTCCATCCACTGCCTGAGGTGAACAGTGTATCATGGGTCAAAGCTGAGGTCGGGTGTCTAGGACCGGCACCTGCTAGCTGCATAAGAAGGTTCCCTCCAACCCGGACGGACTCGACATAGTCTCGGGCTCTTTTGGCTAGCTGCAAAGCATTGGTCGACTTTTCCAGGCCTGATGGTGAAGAGAGTGCAGCATGTACAGCCCAGCATGAGAGCAGCAGGGAGATTCCAATCACAACCCCTAGAAAGGTCTTCCGCCTGCTGTTCGTGGCCTTTCCGGTTGTCACGCAAGGACGATCTTCGATGTCCTGATCCAGCAACCTCGTCTCGTCACTCATAGAGTTCATCTTTGCCGGTCTCCGCAGCGAGCTGCAAATGAATTTTGAAACTGTGTTGGATGTTGAATACCGCCAATGGGAGACAGATGCAGCTGCCGAGATTGAGCGATGAAGCTGAGGATGAGTTCCAAAAGTTCGAACAGATATACTTCGCTTTAGCCGCTTTTGTGCTTCGGACTTGACTGCGAGCCAGCATGACCACCAACGTGTCAGAGGTTCGTTCTCAAAACGGCGACGAAGCCCATCACTGTCAGTTGGCATGAATGACTTGGATATTGACCATTTGATCCACTCGGCTAACGACCGCACTAACACGCTGGTTCGTTCCCATGCGTAGTTCTGCAGAGAAGAGTAACCGAGCTGGCCGGAATGTTTGATTACTTCCTCAATGCCGGTCACCCACCGGCACCAGGGGGCAATGTCACGAGTATGAGGAGTAGTAGCCAGATACTTCGATAGCGCGGGCCCCTCTGATCCTACCAACTGTCCACAAGATGCATTTGACAGATCTTTGTGGACGCAGCCTATGACGGTAACGTCTCTGCGTCTACCATCATCTGCCAGCATCGCTTTCTCATCAAAAGATTTACGAAGAATTTCAACGAGATCAAGGCGGCCTTGACAGCTCCGCCATACTGCGTTGACTCCACGCCCGCTCAACCACCATCTTGAGAGCAATATTTCGAGCGATCCCTTTTAGTTGCAGATCACAACACAAGGCCTTTCCTTCCGGACTAAAGCTGAACGTCTGAAGCCCGGGAAGATGGAGGAAATGGCTTCGAAGCCGACTTGCTATCTCTTCTCGCTCACTCAAGAGCTCGTTGACATCATTTTCGACTACGCCTACACAACCGCGGAGACAACCTATCCCGACAGTCTCGTTGGATGGTACCCCAAAACAATTCTCAAGCCACGGGACACTGCAAGAACAAGAATCAATTCGTCGTGCATCGAGAAGATGATTGTGTCTAAGCGATTTCTCCATGAGGCCGCTCGCGCGTTCATCAAACCTCAATGGATTGACGTCTTGGAGGTCATGCCAGAGACTTGTCTTCGCAAGGACTGCGAAGTCGCGACTCTCGACTGGACGCTGCTGAATGAATACGCCGAGAAGCTGTACGTCGAAGACACAAGTTTGGATCCTGAGATGATTATGAAAGCATTTCCGAGGCTCAAAATGGTCTATCCTTCGGTACCCATCTTGGACATTACTTCGTCCATAGTCGAAGATGAGCTTTAGTTTGTTGGACGAGGGAATCAAATTGGTTGTGTTGTAATTCAATGGGCGATGGGTTTCTCGATCGCATCGTTCAAGTCTCAGTCAAATTGGATAGGAAATTGAAGGCTTGAGAGCGATATGAAATCTTGTGTCATGGCCTTGTTGGCGAAGAACCCAGTCGGGGATGATATCAACAACATGTCAAAATTGTTGACAGCTGACACTCTGGCGGGGTATATAAAGATATCGAGCCTGGAGATATAGAGGTTGGTGGGGAAAGCGAAATGGCAATCGAGTTCAAGCTTTCACTAGCGCTGCACGGACCGTGGAATCCTAACTTCACATGCTTGCCAAGAACATAGAGCAGTGCAAGTTGTTAAGTCAGCATCGAGTTGTGAACGGAACCACGATACCAAAGATGGGCAGGAGTGATAAATCGTCTCAAGAATACAATGGCCATCAATCCTGACATCTGCTAAGAACTGACGACCTGCGGCCTACTACCATTGGGATATCGATCTCAGAAATATCCTTCACGTGCGCAGCCGCTGCGCCGAAATAGAGGATAATGTCCCAGATTCGAGTTCTCGAGATGTTTGGCTCTCGGCGATCCTCTCTTGGCAACAAACTTTGAAGCCACAACAACAACAAGCAGACTACTTCCGATATCATTGCACCCAAAAAGGCCTCGCCAGCGGCTTTCCCTATCCTTCGCCATCTTTCTATCTCCAACTACCATCTCGACATGAATCGCGTCCACCAGATTGAGCAATTGATTCTCAGAACACCCTGGGACGATCTACCTGTCACTATGATTTTCGACCACCGCCTTCGGCAAGCTCTCGTGAGACAATGGATGCCGCGGAGTACATTGTCCTTGCCACAGACTAGGGCGTGAAGGGTTGTGTTCTCCTTCGACAATGCATCGACACAGCAGAAAGAGTCAAATCAGACGGCTATGAGCTTGACTTGAGATTCGTCCATACTTTCGAGGTATTTGGCCAACGCGTCGTCTTTGGTAAGCACGAACTCATTTCGTCTTCGCCTCAATAAAGAATCTTGCCAGAGTACCTCCAGTATGCCTAGTAAGACCGAGCCGCAGTGTCACATCTCCTTCCCAGCGACAAACCACTCATCGACAGCATGTTTAGGCGCTTCAGTACCTGTGGAATTGTCTGGCAGGTTGCACGCTTGCTCCGAGCACTCCAATCCTTCGTATCAGGCGCCACGGGCATGGATGGAGAGAATTATGAGCTCGAGAACTTCACCATCGGCGGTCACCATCCCGGCCAGCTCTTCCCGGGCCAACCTCGGTCAACTTCGCCTGTCCCGCCTTCAGAGCCAGGCCCTTATCCAATGCCAAACCCTTTTTGAAGGACGACTGCATTTGCAACCAGCAAGATTGCTGTGATCGCGGGGTGATGGAGCCTTTGTGTGGATCTGCGGGAATGTAATGGCATGGCAGTCTCACATTCATTCGCATCACAGTCGAGGAGCTTGTTATAGCAATACCAGGAGCGTCCTCGAGTGGCCACTTTGATATGCCATCGGATTACCTTCGGACTTTCACGTATTCTTGTCGTTCCGTACATCTCTGCAGCTCGTCTCTTCGTCTTATCTGAGTTTAGTTTCTGGCATGATGCAGATTGTTCTGAGCCATCATGTTGGTAAGCAACTGGCTTGGTTAGCAACTGGCCTGATTATCTCGAGCGTGCAATGAGCAGGACGACCTGTCACGCAATCCAAGCGGGATTTGCGTGCCAAAGTTAGGGCCTGTCCATTTGGATCTGCGCACTCTCTGTAGAAGGATTCTGCGGCACTAAATGGCCGCGCAGTGCCAAACTGCGCTTCGAGCAGTTCTAAATGGCCACGTTGCAAAGCTAGCAGAACAGAACCAAACTGCTGGTCGAGCAGAACCATTCTGCTGCGCCAGTAGAACGGATTTTGCCCGCAAAATTGCTTGCTTCGATCTGCAGCTTTTCTCTAGCAGAACGCAGCAGAACTACTACGCTAGCAGAACTATTCTACTCGACTAGCAGTTTGATTCTGTTCTGCGGCCCACTCGGCCTGAAATTCCCGCAGATGCAAATGGACAGGCCCTTAGTCCGTTACGCGAGCAGTTTCACATGCAAACCTTGTAAGAAGGTCTCTGCCGCTCCACTTCAGGTCCTTTGTCTTCTGCTCTTCCACCAGCATCTTCGCGGCAGGTATCGCTTTCTCGTCATTATCCACAGGAGGTCTCAAATCAACACTGGATATACCATCAAATCTCCTTACTGGCACGCTTTACCGCCTCCGCCTCTCTACTGTTCCTCTCCGCTGTCCCTGCTCGCCGGCATCACCGCGACCACCGCCCCACGACGCCGCGCATCACTGCCAATTTTGCCACACCTCGCTGCCACACCAATTACCATCCTTCCCGCGGCTTTTCGACCGCGTCCAACCACAGCGATCTGCCACTCAGGATCCTATGACTGTTTAACGCCGTCTTCCCGTCCAGCAAAGCGTCTTCCGTAACTTCGCTCTCGCGGGCATCAGCACATTCACGCAGAAGGGAGAAGAAAAATCGAAACAAGCCACAATTCTGCTGGAGGCACGCGTCCAGAATGACAAACGCACTCCAGGATCAGATACATCAGACTCTTCAGCAGCACGCTGACAGTATCAATCGCCTCTTGATCTACGTGCTAGCGATGTGACATCACAGTCATGCATATTGGGCCAGACGAATGCCTGTGGTGGCAGATCACCTCCTCTGGCACATCCATGGCTCTCTTCCTCGTCCTCTTGCGGCTCAATCAGCTTCTTAACATCAGCTTCACATTGGCATTGGTGTGTGGCGTGCTCGCCTCTGCATACACTGCTCGTACCGAATTGGGGCAGCTCACTCGCCAGTGCATCATCACACTCGAGACCGCGGCCTCCCTACTGTCCAGCGCAATGCCATACGGGTTCTTCGTCGTCGTCATCATTGGGGCTGGTTGCCTCTTTGCCAAGTAACCCCCGTTTTTTGGACCTTCCGCCATGCGCCTGATTGTCATTTGCTTTCGAAACTCTCTGGTCTGGGCTCTTCACATACTCCAGAAGCTTCATGCTGCCATCCAGAACGTCGTACATCTGGTGGCTTGTCTTCCTGGGCATGTGATCGGAGGAACGATCTACATGATTGAACGCCACACTCATGTCATCGAAATCACCTGCAATGTCATGCATAATCTTTCCGATGTGCTTGGGGAGGACCGACACATTGTTCAAGATCGCATTGAGATTGGCGATAGTCGTCACCCGCTCGCTTGCTTTGGTTTCGACTCTTCCAAACACGATCATACCCTGATTTCCCGATTAGTCGTGCGGACGCTCCATTGAAGTCTTTTCGGGAATACCGTCCCTTCTATCAAGTCGTCTAAGAGATGCACATGATCCTTTCACGCTAAGAAGAGAAGCCGCTCTTCCATTTGCCGTTTCCAGGCGCCATAGGCGGACCTTTGCCTTCTAGGTTTCTAGTTACAACTAGCTACACGGCCGACTATCCCCTAACCGTGCGAGTCTTAGCTTTTACTTATACCACCTTAACAACCATTCCAGATTCCGGACACTATATGAATTACACTATATACGGAATAGAACTAGATTTATTAGTACGCTTAACTAGCCTAGAATTAGCGTAAGTATCTATCTCCTTCCTAGCTATTATTAAAGGACTACTAAAGCTAAGTTATGCGGTCCCTTAGCTCGTATACATCCTAAGAAAGCGTCTTCGCTATGTCTAAAGCATAATCTTTCGATCTCGTCTACGTTAACATTCCTAACTACTCGGCTAAATTTCGACGACAGTTTCGAAGGATATTAGTTAAAGGACAAGAAGTAGTAAGAGTCCCTAACTAAAATATGTTAATAGGATAGGCCCTAATACTATTTAAAGCCTACTATAGTTTATATTATAGGGCAGGGTATTTCTTAGTTAGAGAGCTTATTCTATTTACCTCTATCCTATTTATAAAAAGTACCTAGAATCGCGCTAAACTTGCTTAAGTAATAAAACATAGTAATATAAACAAGTTTTGTATAAGGAGATAGCTAATTATCTACGTTAGGGACGTCGAGTAATAGATAGAAAGTAGTTAGGGTTATTTTAAAGTTCGAGAAAGGAGGCTATACGCCTAGCGTAAAGGCTATACGTATAGCCTATCGTAAGCGTAATACGTAGATACGTAGATACGCGTAAACTATAGTCTAATAGTAACCTAATCGTTTATATACGCTAGTAGCTACTAATAGCCCCTATTATTAGAAATAGCTAGCAAATATTTCTATTACGAGAGCTTGTAGTAAGTAGCTATATATTAAGAGTATTAGGTTACTATATAGCCTAATTAGATCGTAGCCTATTTATAGAATAAGTAGTATAAAGTTAAGTAAAGAGAGGCTAAAGAAGTCTAGGACAATTTATAGACATAGTATAGAGTATAAGACTAGAGAGGCGTATTCTAGGTCCCCGTTATAGTAGATTAAGCTATAGACCATTTACCTATATACGAGGATAGTTATAAGTATAGACTATAGCTAGAGAGATACTAGTATATTTGCCGATTAACTAAGAGTATAAGAAACTACTAGTATAGAGTATATTAATAGTCTATAAGGAATGTACGTAGTAGATTAGGGACTATTAAAACATAAGTAGTATAGGACTGTCGAGACATAGTATACTAGAGAGTTTAGTACTAACGATTTTTTACCTAAGGCCTATATTTAAATTACTTCGAGATCTATAGTCTATAGGAGAATAGAGTCGAAGAGACTAAGAACAATAGTAGTAAAAGTATATAGTAGTAAGTATAGATATAGGCCGATAAGTAGTATAGTAAGATTTAGGTAAGTAAGACAATTATAGAGAGCGAGAAAGATAAGGTAAACCTATAGTTACGCTATATAGAGTAGTTAATGTATTTAGCTAGTTTAGAGAGAGAGGAGTTATTATAGTCGATTTAGTAACCTAATCTAGATACTAACGAGGAGAGCAAGTAAGAGCTAGTTAAAGTAGTAATATAGTAGGTAATAGAGAGCATAGTAATTATAAGCTAGAAGAGTATAAAGGAGAGTAGGATTATAGTACGAATATAGGCTATCTAGATAGAGAAAGAGTAGGTCTAGTACGAGCCATTATAGCTATATTAGAGTAAGAAAGATATCTAGTAATAGTGTTATCTATAGTAATAGATATTAATAGGGTTAGGGTTAGGGTTAGGGTTAGGGTTAGGGTTAGGGTTAGGGTTAGGGTTAGGGTTAGGGTTAGGGTTAGG
>JAKLNG010000021.1:371554-448570 GCA_022814565.1 Phaeophleospora eucalypticola | reverse complement strand
CCCCCCCCCCCCCCCCCCGGCGAGGACAATGCTTTACGCCGGAGAAGCGCGAAGGTGTGTCCGGCGGAGACTACCTCTCCAGAGCCTGGATACCACGGCATTATGACAGAGATCAGCGATTGCCGCGGCGAGTGAGGAGACGATTGCATTGACATGAGAAGCTGAAAGTGTGCAACAAAAAGCAAGGAAGTGGAGGGAAATTCAAGATAAGGGCAGAGCTTCAAAGGAAAACAGAACAGGACGAGGTACTAGAATGAAGGAAGAATAGGACGACTTGACCAGAGATACCCATCCCAGCGAGTGAGCGATTTTGTGCACAAATCGAAGGAAGACGACTTCATATCTGCGATTCATACGACTTTCAATCGAATGTCTATCTATTCTTTACTCTTCTCTGAATTGGACACTCATACAGCACGAGGGAATCTCGACGTTCTCACTCACTCACTCCTCGCCACCACCAAAGCGAGCCGTGAAGCGATCAAGGGCAGAGGGCTCGTTGTCTAAGCTGATGGTGACTTGCTCCTCCACTTCATCCTCGTCCTCATCGCCTCCATCCCCTCCCTCAGCAGGCGCAGAAGGCGTCTTTTCCTGGAGGGCGATGTCGGTAGGAGCCGCAATCGCAGCCTCAGCAGGCGCCGGAGTATCAACGCGAGGTTCAAGCGCAAATGTCTCCGTCGGCTGCTGCTCCGCCTTCATCACTGGCTTCTCGTTCTCCTTCTGGCTCTTGGTGTCCTTGTCAGCAGTGAAAGACATCGTCTTCCACCAAGGAGCCACTATGTTCGAACTGCCGACACCACCACCACCACCAACATCCAAGACCTCTCCCTCCCGCACAACACCCATGTCCGTCTTGATCTCCGGCAGAGAAGGAAGCTGCAAGTCGCCCATCAAATCGACAATCGCCTGCTTCTTCTGCGAATTCTTCCCAGTCGGTCTCGCAGCTCTCACCATACCACTCGCGAAAGAAGCTCCCGGAGCAGAACCTGTCGCAATCATTCCTAACTCGCGCACGAACAGCCATGGGAACGACATGAAGGGCATCGTGTGGAAGTTCATCTCTCGCACGAGGACTTCTTGACCGCCCCTGACGATCGTCTCCTGGCAAGCAACCACGGCTTGCTCCACCTCTCGCGCCGTGACGGTGTACATTGCCACAAGGAAAGGCTTGAGGAGTTCCCACTTGCGCTCAGTCTTGTTCGTGCCTGCTTTCTCATAGCAGAGCTCCTGATAGTGCTCGCGCAAGACACTTGCAATCTCGCCGATGTTTTCGGCAAGCTTGTAGTCGTTGATATCCTGATGATGCTCCAGCACAAAGCCCGTCCAGACTTCAAACTCAGTCTTGATACCTTGGGCAGCCATGATGCGATGGACAGCCTCGTCGTACTGGACTTTGATTTCTCGAGCGTCCTGCAGCATCTTCTCATTGGGCTCGCAAGCCTGAAGGATTCGCTCATCAAAAGGCAGCTCCCAAGCAGCATAGAAGGGCTCTCTCTTCACTTCGTTGTAAAGCTTGCCCAGAACTTTGTTGGACTGGTAGATCTTCCTGCTCTCTTTGTTTTTGGGCTCAGACCAATGAGGCCACATCTTCGTCCTCAACTCTAAGGGCATCTCGGCAGGAACACCAGTCTTCGCGAAGTCGACAGCCATGGAGTGAAGCTGGGCAAGTTCAAGGCACTTGGCTGACTTGACACCGTCCGGGTTTTTATCAGCCCAGTAGCGGTGAGCAGCGGCGATGCGACTGAGGTTGTTGTATTTGATATGCTTGACGAAGAAGTTGGTGATATCCTCGACCGTGACTGGACCTCTAGCCACTACTGGCGTAGGAGGCGTGTAGTCCATAGGCGCATGATTCCACTCGGTAGGAAAGAGATCCTTGTCCCACATGACAAGATAGTCATCACCGTCCAAGTCGCCGCCCGAGCACATGTTGGCCAGAGGCCGATCTCCGGTCTGAGGAAGGACCACGCAATTCTTGAGGTGATGCAATGCTGGAACGTCGACAGCTCGCACAACACGCACGTCTCCGGGGTGGAGAGAAGGATTGCGTGCAAGCACACAGATCTGCTCGACAACCTTCCACTTCCCTTCTTGTTCTGGATCCGGGATCTGAAGAAAGATCTCTGGGAGCGTCTCCTTCATGGCGTCGTGATCCTGAGAGGTCTCGGGCTCTTCCCCCATCATGCCAGTAGCTTCGGCTTTCTGCTCGAAGTGGCCACGCAGAGTCTGAGTCTCATCCGTCGTACCAAGAACAAATGCGCCCTTCTCAACGTAGATCCTCGCCTTCTCCTTAAGATACTTTAAGCTCCACGACCTCCACAGCCGCAAGCAAGAAACAAAGAATGGCTCTTGCGTTTCCATGAAACCGTCGAAGATCATCGAAGCCAGCTGAATCGTCATCTGATTGAAGTCAATGTACTTCTGCAGCAGTTCCTTGGCCTTCTTCTCATCAGCCATCGCTTCCGAGAGATCAGCGAGTATGACTCGCAGCTTGCGCACGAAGACTTCGTCTTCCACCCCCAGTGCAGAGAGCACCAAGATCAGCTGCATGTTCAGGTAGGCAGTAGAGAACTGAGAGATCCGGCAGATTTCCAGACCATAGAACTGAGCTGGGAACTTTTCTTGACTGTCGCGGATCTCAATCGTCCTGCCTTTCAGCGCTGGGTCAACCGCCACAACACCTTTACAGCCTGCCATTCGAAATTGAAATACAGATGGATACTCCACGTCAGTGTTGGGCAAGTTGAAGGTGTTTGCAATCATGCGCGCTAGGAAGGGAGATATCTTGCCAACGCCATCAGTAAAACAAAATCCGTTGCGCTCGACGTCTGGAATACGATGCAGGTCGACACTGTTCGGGATGGCTCTAGTTGTGGAGAAGCACATTCCGAGTCGAGAGCAGTATTTGGCTACGACTTTGATGTCGCTAAAGTTGCCCATCCAGTCGCGAATCATCTGCGCTGAGAGCGAAGGAGTGGGGCAGAAGAAGTAGGCTCCAGGCTCACGAAATTGCGAGTTCCCGAAGGCCAGAAATTCGTAATGGCGGTCACCAATGGTGATACCGTAGGCCATTGCACGCTTGATACGAGACAGCACTTCGTCCATGTGGCGATTCTCATCAACAAAGATTGGACCCTTGTACTTCTCATCCGTGAACTTGACCCGCAAGAAGTGATCCTCAAATTTGGAGAACTGCCGAATGACACGATTCGAAGTCTCGAGAACTGGTGTAGCATAGTAGATGGTGCTCGGGGTTACGTTGGCGGACGGAATCTTCGTGCAGTAGCCAGGCCGCTTCTTTTCCGCGACAGACACCTGGTTCCGGAGACGAAAGATCTCATTTGGGTCGTAGTAGCGGGACTTGGCCTCCGCTGCTTTCTCAAGCATCTTGCAGACTCTCAGCTGATCGTCCACCGCCGTGGCTGATAGCTTCTTGATAAAGTCTTTCGTGATGTTGCATTCATGCAGTGCGCCCTGACTAAGACAGACCTCAAGCCGGTAGCGTACGTCGAACGACAGATTGGCCTCGTCGTCTGCCATAATTTGCAAGTCCGAGAGGAACGAGTTGGTTTCGTCAATGGCTTTGTTCGGAGGTGTAGAGTCCAACGCACTCCAGAGAGCTTTCGGGTTTGTGTAGTAGCTTTGGTCATAGGTGAGGTTCTTGTCATTTTCAATCTTGATGTTGTGGTCAACAAGAGCTTGAAAGATGTCATCTCCTCGACGATTCTTGCTGAACACCAATCGATACGTCATCCAGCGCGATATGTCAATAACGCAGTGCTCCTTTCGCAGTTGAACGGTAGAACGGCGCCCAGTTGGGTCTTGGTCAATGTCTGTCTGGCGAAACCAAGCCATTCGGTCATTCCAGACAGCCTTGCCTGGCTCATGGGCCGCTTGAATGTTGGAGATCTGGCGTTCAACAACAGGTGGCATGTCAAGCGTCATAATGAGAGCAGCAGTTTCACCCTCTGGATCTTCAATGCTTGCCTCGCAGACCTGCGTAGGGTTAATTACCATCTTGAACTGACGCTCGAGCACCGTTCCTTGCCCTGAAGGGGATGGCATCCGAACCGAGAAGATCAGAAAAAGAGATTTCCTCTTGAGATCCAAAGCGAGCTTGGGGACAGATGTCTCAGTAGCAGGTGAGGTGTGCATCGCGAGCATGGTCCCTTCATCCTTCATGATGCCGAAATCAATCTGAGACAGTGGCAGTTCCATCCAGCCTGGGAATGTCTTTCCAGGTACTGAGCTGTCGTATGCTGACGGCCCGTCTGTGATGTTTTTCGTCGCCAAATCCTGAACTCTACCATCGGGAGCCGGGCCCCGGAGGGTTGCTCCAGCCCAAGAGCAATCATGTGGCGCTGGTCGAAATTCGACGACTGCATCCTTGTTCAGAGTACCCGGCTCAAGGAGCTTGATGTAAGCAATGTTACCAAAGACTTCGAAATATCGATAGATGTCCCAAGTGGTCCAAGCATTGGGAACCCTGTACACGTACACTCGAAGCTCTGTGGGGTTGTATGTCTTGGATTGATTCCGTGGCATGTTGATGGCTCGAGCTGGTATATTCGGGCCTGCAAATGGTTGCTGCTGCTGCTGTGCCTGAAGAGCCGCTCCTCGTCCCAAAGAGACAGCGTTCTCCGTCTGCCGCCGCTGATGTGGCCCATAGCTCCGCATGTCCCTCGGAGGTGTACGAGGCGGACTGGAAAAGTTCCTACCTTGTCCTGCTCTTCTCAAATGTGGAGGTGTGTTCTTGGGTGGTGATGCGGAGCCTGAGCTTGAAGGAGGCGTGAAGGAAGGCTGGGGCCTTCCATCGGACAGCATCTTGTTGAAGGTTGCGTTGTGCCGGAGACGTTGCTGGTTCCTGTTGTGGTGCCTCGGTTTGTTGCTCTTCGAAGGGGAGTCAGTGGGGTTGGAATTTGAGCTGGTATTGGAGGAAGTGTGTCCGTCTCCGGGCTTGGAAGGGTGAGAGTAGGAAGAGGAAGAGGAGCTCGGAAGCGAATCTGAATATGAATGCATTAGCGATTGTTCACATGCGAATCAGCACATGTAAAGCAATGTGTTGATGAAGGAGAAAGGGGAGAAAGGATGAAGATAGTACAGAGTGAAGCCTGCGCTAAGGCAACGAACGCGAGAGACACGGGAAGGCGCCATTTTCGCGTTTCGGGCATTTGAGGAAGGCTCGATACTCATGAAGTCGCTCCGCGGGAAGGCAGTATCGTGAACATACCAGCAGCTTTCTGTTTACCCTTGTCTCCCGGCCGGATGCGCGCATCCTCATCATTGGAGGCCATCTCCGCAACTCGGTGCGTCCTTGAAAGGCCTCAATCCAGTTCAATCCGGTATTGCTATGTGTCGAGTATGTGAAGTGTTGGTGTCGAAGTAAAGAAAATGAAGGACGTCGAAAGATCGAAATCTTGCGAAAGTGAGGTTTGTCGTTTGCTGATGCCGGTACCCGCGCAACCTCTGTTTGTGTACTGGGAGAACTTCGGCCCCAATTCGGGAAGGTGCGATCCGCTATCATGTGAAAGTGAGCTCAATGTACTCTCGCGAGACTCCTGGTCAGCTCCTACACAACTGTCAAGACATGAAATGCAATCCATACTTCCTTCTCCCAAAACTCGTATCCCATGGGTATCATACTCAGCCAGGCCCTCGCCCTCGCAAACGCCACGCTGAAACGCAACGCAATCAATGAAGAGTCGTTCAACTACCCTTTTCCTTCTCTATTTCTTTCCCAATAAGGACATGCCTCATACCTATCGGCGGCCGCCTCTTGTAACCTTTCCGACTGCGGTTCAACTCCCTAACAAGCGCCATGCTGAGTCGCTCCAGAATCCACTCGCCTTCGGACTTTGTGCTCATCAAAGGACTTTCCTCACTGAGCCAAGACCATTCGCGAAGCGGATCGTCATTTTCTTCTCGTTGGTTCCGGGACTTAGGCTGATCCCTTTTGGATCTTTGCTTCTTCTGAGCGTGTTCGGGAACGGACTTCCAGGCGTACTTGTCCTTTCGCTCGGTCTCCCGATCCACAAAGCCGTCTGTGTCTGCGTCTACGGGTGTACTCTCGGAAGAGGAGTTGGCTTGTCGCGCCTCAATTGCCTCGAGATCTTCCCATTTCTTTTGATCACGCTCGAAGTTGCCAGTGAGAGCGTGTGGAGGCGTCTTCATCGTCTCGGGAACCAGCACGTTCGGAATCCGCTGTCCCTCAAAGTCGTCCACATCATCGTCGTCGCCCATCAGCTTCAGGAAGTATTCCCACTCGTGCCAGTTGTACTCTTTTGCGGGATTCTCCTTCAGGTCCTTCTGAACACCTCTCATCTCACTCGAGAGCACGTAGTGATAGAAGTGGATATCTCTCTCCAGGTCGTTCCCTTGCGCTTCCGCGTCTTTGGCAGCCTGCAGCTCCTCGTCCTCAACGTGTCGCTCCAGTCTTCTCGAGAGCCTCTCTAACATTTCCTCATAATGCTTCTTGCCATCCATTGGCTGATAGGTCCTACTCGCTCCGAGAAGACCGGGAGGAGTGAACTTCATCAGCACCTGGGTTGCGCCATTCGTGAAGCGCCGTAGGAGACTTTGCCCATCCTTCTCCGGGAGGACAGTGAAGCTTGCAACCCAATTAGTGATGTCCTGAAACCACTTGACGATAGTGTCGCCCATGTTGGAGATGAGAATCGTGAGAGAAGGGACCGCCAGTAGTGACCAGATGACGAACAAAGCCTTCCCAGAATTGCTGACAGGAGTGAGGTCGCCGTAACCGATAGTCAGCAGCACCACAAAGGTGAAGTAGAGGGCATCGAAATAGCTCCATCCTTGCTCTTCCCTTTCGCACACCATGAAAACGACAGCGCCAACAAACCAGAGTAGCAGCGCAAAGAAGGATGAAGTGCATAGAGCAAAATACCTCCTCTCACGTTCCGCAGCTCTTATGACTCGGCGCATGACATTGAACTCTTCCTCACGGCGTTGAGCAGGCGTGAGTGTCGGGTCGGTGCTGAAGTCAGCCTGTGCAAACCAGGAAATCTTGATGGTCTGTTTCCGCTTGTCCACATTATGGACTGCAGATTCCCTCCTCTTCTCAGTAATCCTGGCTGCAATTTTCTCCTTGCCTCTTTCCAGGACCAAGCTTCTGATCGATCCTACCACCAGACCGACTATGAGAATGCCGCCAATTGCAAAAGGGAACAGCAAGCCACGGCCAGTATTCGTCATAGGCGAGAAATCTCCGAGTCCGACAGTGAGCAAAGTCACTTGTGCCCAGTACACGCTGTCCAGGTATTTCCAGCCTTCAATGTTACTGAAGACCAGGGCTCCTAGCAGAAGATACGCAATGAAGCTCATCGTCTGCAACATTAAGGTTCTCTGTGCTGGCGTGAGGTTGAAGTCTCGCTTGTAGTGGCCTTTCTGAGCACCATAGACAGTAAGACACATGAGCAGGCCCACGACGATATATAGCACAGCTGCAAAGATAGCGTAGTAATATGCAGACGTCAAAGCGTGCCTGGCGTTCGGGATGGCCCTTGGTTCGGTGATATAGTAATCCGGTGATCCGTTGATGGCTCCCACATCAGCGACGAGGAGCAGACCAGCGATGATGAAGCCTAAGATCGTGGTCGGCTGCGCAATGGAGAATCTCACTCGTTTTGCCATGTTCAGCAAGAGAGCAATGTTTCCGAGCAGCGCAAATACCAGAGATACCGCGTTGATGGCAACCAGCCAATGCGGATCTGTCAACCTAGACAAATATCGCATCAGTATCACACTCATGTTTCATCATTATCAGCTGCAAAATAATTTCGACGTACTTCACTCCATCACTCTCTCCCTTCCCTGGCGGAATGTATGCTCTCCAAGAATATACCAACGCACAAATTGAGAATCCGTTCGCCATAGGTCCGAAAGTCGCCGCAATCAGCGGAATAGCAGTCGACGCGAACCACCAATGGCCCGGCAGACTCTGATCTTGTGCACCCTCTCCATCCTGACTCGACGCCTCAGTTTCCAAGACGCCATCGCGTTCCTTCTCTGAGTTCTGTTCCAGCGTGCCGTTGATGTTTGTCGCGGCTTTCGCGACGGGCTCGCCGATGCCAGGGTCGATGGTAGCCATGGCGGACTGAGTGTCATCGCATGGCGAGGTGGAATGGAAAGAGGTGAAGTGAAGTTGGAGACAGGAAGTGGAGGAAGTTGGCTAGAACTTTGAGTTCCTGGAGAAGGGTCTCAAAACAAGCTTTCCCTGCTCGTGACAGGTGAACGGTTCCGCACGTGCCGTATGACGTGCAGCCACGCGGCCAGAATGGACGTCGCCTTCTGGAATGGGATGAGATTGCACGAACAACAACACAAAGAAATACATATTTTAGACGTGGAACACAAACGTCCTTCTTCAGAGAACGACCAAGAGACTTGTTAAAAAGGATCGAATTGTTTGGTCAAATGCGTCCTAGCCGCAGCAAGAATCGAAAAGAAAGAAACCTCCACTCCTATCCATCCGACCCAATCCAAAAAGAGCGTGTTGAAAACCGTACAGGACAGACACTTTGGAGCTGATTGTTGTCGGCTCACCAGGCCGTCTACTTCTGGTTCTGGAGGAGGAGCCACCAAGGAAGCTGGCCATTGCCATTGCCACTGAAGAGCAGCCTCAACATTAGCAAGACGGTCGATCTCTTGTGAAGTTGATTGGTTGCGATATCACTTACTTGCCCCAGTTGCTGTTGATGCAAGGACAGCCCGCGTACATACCGGCGGAGCACTGACCAAAGTATCCTGCGCAGCCGTTCTCTCGATTCCAACAGTCGCCCACATAGTTGCCTTGGGCGCCGCCACACTTGGTGCATGGGCAGCCAGCGTAAGGGCCGGTCGTGCAGACGCCATTGGCGGAGAACTGGTATGGAAAAGCTCCATTGCAGCCTACATGCCGGTCAGAATCCTGCTTCAAGCTGCGGCTATGTTCAGCGCTCACCAGAGCATTGACCAAGGAATGAGTTGGAGCACGAGTTCTGGCCGAAAGGACCACCGCTGTTGCGGTTAGGCGAGAAAGGCTGGCCGTTGATGTTGAAGAAGTCGGCATTGTTGAATGGGTTGCCGTCGCCAAAGGCATTCTCGCCTTGTGCTTTCTGCTTGGCGAACGCTGCCTGCTCTGCCTGTTCGGAGCGTGCAACAATGGCAGCTGCAGAGTCCTTTGATAAAGTCAGATCAAGAAAGATCAGCCGGAGCCATAGCAATTTACCTCTTTTGCCGCTGCTTTGGCAAGCACCCCAGAGGAGAGGGCGAATCCAGCCAGGAGCGTGGCAATGTACTTCAACTGCATGGTGTCGGATGACTTGGAGTATTTGATTCGAAAGAGCCTTCAAGGCGCAAGAAAGAGACTGAGTTGGAATGACGCTTTGCTCAATGTCAGTCGAGGGTGCCTCAAAGGTGTTTATATATCACGAGCTGGATCAGGACCGGTGCCTAGCCTTGACCGATGAGCACTGCGCTATCGATCTGATGCTCGTTCCAGACCGGTATTCTGGTGCTAGAATGCATGGTTGCTCTTGGTATGCCGAGACGTCAAGATATATTGAGGATGATCGACGTCCAGAGAGGCTTGCAAAAGGCTTAGGTACCACGTCGAAGGCAGTAGGCGTATACCGACTTACTGCGCGATTGCAGCAAACCAACAGCATCCGCATGATGTGAGAGCATTGGCTATTGGCCATGTTTGAGTATTTTCAGTCTCCTTCCTACCTGTAGATCAAACTCGGATGCGAAGCCTCCGCACACAGAGCAAAGCGGAGTTGCAGGTGAGCTCAGCCAGGAGCAGAGCAGTCCGGGTTGCCTAGCTGATCTGAAACCAGGGCAAACGGCAGGCTCGAGCCCAAGCTGGCAATTGTGGCCTCGCATCGAATACTTCTGTTTGTCATCACAGGTCACTTTCGCAGCTCCTAGTGATGTTGGACTGTGGAGCAATCGCATCGGATCCTGGCTATGTGTCTCACAGCTGATGTCGGCAGTGGTGTATTGTCTAAAAGTAGGAGTCGAGCTTGCAAGACTCATCCAGGTCTGAAGCGTGATGACAGCCTCGTCACAATGGCGTCCAGTTTGGAAGAGGATGTGACTGTGTCAGGTTGGAGTTGGATGTTGTGGTCAGTATCGGTCCAAGTTAGAAGTTGAATGCTGCGATCGAGGGGACGCGCCGTCTCGCCTGCGTCTTTCGCATCAGGGCAACTGCAAGAAACGCGACAAAATAGACCAGAAGATGGGTACAGACATTCTTGGCAAAGACTCGCCAGTGACGGCGACATCTCTTCTTCCAGAGCCGCAGTGTGGTCGTAGGGTCTGGTGCAAATTACTCGACGGCTTCTTCAGCCGAATTTGAAGATGCTGCAGACCTTGTTTGTAGACGTCTGCGGAGGAAAGTCGTATGTGTCGAGTCCTCCCAACATCTGCGGGAATGCGGCCGCTGCTGCCGACGCCGCTTCCGAAATTGTGGCCCAGCGGCCGCAAGAAGGCCCTATTTTGGTAAGTGGCACAAGACAAACGTCCGTACGATGAGCAAGGCGTGCAATCAGAATCATTCGACTCGTTTTCCTAAAGCCACAAATCTCTTGTCGTTATTCTGCTGCCTGAAAGTTCGTCAATTGAAAACCTCAAAGACTCTGCGCTGCTCTGGACACGGAAGTCTCAACTTACTCTAGCCGGGAGTGAGACGTCAAGATGGTCTCCTTCACAGAAAACGACATCCCCGACCTGACTGGGCAGATCATCATCGTCACGGGTGGAAACGCCGGTTTAGGCTACGAGACTGTCCGCCAACTGAGCAAGCACAACCCGAGCCGCGTCTACCTCGCAGCACGTTCCGCTGAGAAGGCTGAGCAGGCAATCAGGCAACTCAGAGACGAGAATCCGAATGCGTCTCCAATCGAGTTCCTCCAGCTTGATCTGGCTTCTTTCGACAGCATCAAGACAGCCGCGAAGACGTTCACCAGCAAAGAGTCCCGGCTCGATATCCTCATCAACAATGCCGGCATCATGATGACGCCTGAAGGCCTCACAAGAGAAGGATATGAGATTCAGTTCGGCACAAACGTGATGGGGACTGCTCTGCTCACACAGCTCCTTCTGCCTATGGTTCGCGCAACGACCAAGCTCAACCCCCATGCCCGGGTGGTGATTCTCTCCTCCGCCTCCGAGAAGATGGCACCCAGCGACATCTACCAATTCGATCAGCTGAAGACCACAATGGCGGAAAAGCATACCACCGCACGCTACACCACGTCGAAGATCGCAAACGCCCACTACACCATCGCCCTCGCCGAGCACAACAAGGACGTCAAGTGTGTCTGCGTCGAGCCAGGCATGGTCAAGACCAATCTTCACCATCAAGCCGCCGGAATATTCCTGAGACCATTCTTGAATGCCGCAATTTGCTTTGCAACTCCAGTCGAAAAGGGCGCACTATCGCAGGTCTGGGCCTCGGTAAGCCAGGACGCAAAGAGTGGAGAGTTCTACAGTCCTGTGGGCGTGACTGGAAAGGGTTCCAAGGCTCTGTGGGATCCAAAGAAGAGAGAAGCTCTCTGGACGTACATCCAAAAGGAGCTTGAGGGTCATCTGTGAGGAGTGCGTGGGCGAGACAGCGACTCCATCGCGGAGTTGAACGTGGGCCTGCAAAGGGAAGCAGTCCGAGGCATAGAGAGGCATAACGACAGATCCAATACAGAGCCAGCAATCGCAAGTCTCAGCAATCGCGGTATGGAGAGAACTTGAGCCTTCAATCCTCGAGCGTTGGTAGCGCGAGTCTCTTGTGAGAACAGGTTTGCGAAAGACTCAACGTCAAGAGGTGGTGTCTCATCTCGGCGTACAGTTCATGATATTTTAGGTGTGACTTCTCAAAATGTGGGCACGAGTCTCGCTCGCCAGTTCGAAGAAGCAGTGGAAAGCAGCTGTGTGATCGTGGAGCGCAAAGTCGAGACCGTTCACCTCCGTACCTGCCCCGTGCTCTTAGCGCCGGAGTAACATTCAGCCGAGGCTGTGACCTCAGGCCAGCTCGTGACATTGCACTCACACGCGCACTTGCATCTTCTAAACACTCTCGTCTAGTCTCTGTGCATGTGCATTCAGCGTCTTCATCACACGACGTCCGACACTCGCCGAACCTCATGTAACCATGTTCCACGACGGCGACCTCCAGTCCGGCATCAGCCGAGCCATCAGCGAAGGCAAGCTAGTCGCCTGCTTCATCCACGAACCCGCCAACGAAGAGTCGCGGAAATGGGAAGAAGAATGGCTCGGACAGTCTTCACGAACCGTCTCCGTCGGGACTCAATCATATAGCACCGGCGATCTGTTTGCTTCGAGAGCAGTGTTGTTGCGGCTGCAATTCGGCAGCCAAGAAGCGAACTTCCTCAATGCCTTCTGTCCAATCACTCAGGCGCCGACTTTTGTGGTGATAGACAAGGGACAGGTTCTCGAGAAGGTTGAAGGCGAATTGGAGAAGGTGGAATGGCTAAGCAGGATATCAAGAGCGTTGGGTATAGAGGGATCGGTGATGAGCTTGGGTGATTTCCATGCGATGAGGCAAGAGCAGGAAAGGAGCGGCGGCTTAGAGAGGGGACCTCAAGAAGTCGCAGATGCAGATACGCTGAACCAGTCAAGGGTTCCGCAGCGAGATCCGCAAGCGGACGCATCGAATATTGCAGTGTCGCCCACGCCTGTCGAAGCACCTGCAGCATCTGGCATTCACGGAGACCAACGTTCACAAACAACACAACAGACAGAATCAAGCTCAAGTACATCAAATCAAGACGAGCCACCAAACATGTCTTCTTACTTCCCCAATCGCGCCGAGCAAATGGAAGAGGCCAAGGCCAAGCAAGAAGCCGCGGAGAAAGCCGAACGTATCGCTAAGGCGAACCGAAGACGGAAAGAAGCTGAAGAAGCACATGCTGCGCACGCAGGCAAAGGCAAGGGCAAAGACACTGGCGATGCATCTGACAAGGAGAAAGCTCGGAGAGACTGGATCGTGCAGCAGAAAAAGCGGAAAGACGAGGCCAAGCAGGATCGTGAACGGGTTTTGGCACAAATTGAGGCTGACAAGCAGGAGCGGAAATCAAGATCTCAACGCCCGCAGGAAGCTCCGAGTGAGCCTCTGTCGCCTTCCGTAGACGCAGCTTCGAAGCGAAGAATGGGTGCGGGAGGCATGTGCTCACTCCAAATCCGACTTTTCGACGGCTCCTCTATCAAGGGTCGTTTTGAGCCCAGTGCTACGCTGGGAACCACCGTGCGAAACTGGATCAAAGAGACGACTGCAGACTCTGGTCGTGCCGAAGCGGCAGATACTCCGTTCACATTCAAGCAGATTCTCGCTCCGCTACCAAGCCGCAGCATTGAAGTCTCAGAGGAGCACCAGACAGTATCAGAGCTTGGTTTAGCACCGACCGCAACTCTCGTGCTTGTGCCAATCAGTGGCTTCACTGAGGCTTATACCGGTGGTGGTCGTGGCTACATGAGTTCCGCGCTGCACACTGCCTATGGCATTGCTGGTACAGCCTCCAACATCGCATCATCCTTGCTCTCCTTCGTCCCAGGGCTGGGTGCATCGCCTTCGGCCGAGAACAATTCACGGGACAGTACCCCGGACCAGCCTGGCTCTGGCGACAATAGCATGAGTGGCTCGTCCGCAAGTCTCAAAGTCAAGACGCTTGCTGATCAACGCGCTGAGGCAGCGAGGAAAGAAGACCAACAGGCAGAATTCTACAACGGGAACTCGTCGGCCTTCGAAGGGAGAAAAGACGATGAAGACGGTCGCAAGAAAGACTGAGCTCGTCGGAATACGAGAGCGAGATTAGCTACTACGCTGCTTTACGAATGCCGACAGAAGTCAGCCTGAGGCATTAACAATCCCTGTCTTCCACTAGCCTCTTCAGTGCTGGTGCACTGCATGGATCTCAAGGGGAAACTGCCGACATTGGACTTCATCTCTTCTTCCTATTTTCTACCCATCTTCAAAGCGCTTGCAGGTGCCAAAAGGACGATCAGTGTCGTCAAAGCCCCAAAAGAGGATTCCATATTGCTGGACAGCCATACTGCTTTCCCAAACTCGGGGACTCCGGAATATCAATTTACCCGGCTCATTTTGCAAGTTCGTATTGCTCTGACCAGCAGTCGTCCTCCGAGCTTCATCCTTCGTGACCTATGTAGCCCTTTTCTACCGCCCCACGACTACTAATGATGAGATGATACGCTTGCTGTACAATACGAGTGTATCGACGTCAAGCCTTTCATCTAGTTGGCTTGGCGATAGCGACGTTAGGTTAGGTCAGATCATGGAGATGGCCTAAGTGGCGTGCATCTGGTTGATGGCGGCGAACATCATTAGCTGTTAAGGATTGCTGAAGCGCATGAAGGAGTACAATGCGACTGCTCCGAAAAGCGCGAGTCAGCGAGGTGGGTAGGTGCGGTGACTATGCATCATAGGACATCAGGCTGACAACACTGACCAGCATCAGTCTCTTTACGAGGGATACCGATTTCTGCCCGAGGCGGAGCACTGAATAGGGATAGACACTACCACCACGCCTATAAGACAGCAGTCTGCCATTTTCTGGTCTTTGACAGCAACAACGGCCTTACGACTTCAAGATTTCTTGTTGCCATCACATTCATTTTCTCATAATACTTACTACAGTCATTCTTTTTTCACTGATTGATACGAAAGCTTTCGTTCTCACGACACTCTTTTGAAAACACTTACAGAATGCAATACATTACCGCCCTCGTGGCACTCTCTGCCGGCTTCGCGGCTGCTCTGCCTCAACAGGCTCCTGGATACGGAGCTCCGCCACCACCTGGATACGGTCCTCCAAGCGAGTCTACCAGCACTACGCCTTCGGGACCACTGTCGTCCTCGACCAAGCCGCCTGGTGGATATGGCAAGCCATCCACCAGCTCCTCGGTGCCACCGCCAGCTCCAACTGCATCGACTAGCTCTACCGTTCCACCAGCACCAGAGACCAGCTGCACCGAGAGCACTACCAGCACGACTCCTGAGAGCCCGATCTCGAGCACCAAGAGCTCTTCGGTGCCGCCACCACCGGTTCTCACCAGCTCAACCAGCACCACTCCTGAGAGCCCAGTCTCCAGCACCAAAAGCTCTTCCGTGCCTCCTCCACCGTCAATGACTTCTCCATCGAGCTGGGGCACTGTGCCGCCAAGCCCATCGCGCACTGCTTCCACTACCACCCCGGCTTGCTTCACCACTCAGACTTGCAAGGCCGTCTCGCACTACGAGACGAAGACTGTGCCTCACGGCGAGGAGAAGACTGTAAGAAGCCTCACTTCGTCTTGAAAAGGTTCCAACTGACATCAACTCCAGGTGACCGTCACTGAGTACCAGACTGCCACCAGCGTTGCTCAGGTTACCAAGACTGTCCAGGAGACGACTCTGGGTACGCAATGCAGGCATTAAGCAATCGCTAAAGATACTAATTCTTCTTCCAGTTCCATCGACTCACGTCGAGACCCGCACCGTTACCCAGACCAAGTCTGTTCCTGTCACCACCTGGAGCTTGACCACCATTTGCCAAACCTCCACTGTGCCAGTCGTCACCCACACCGTCGACGTCGACACCGTCCAGAAGCCTCACCAGGTCGTCACTCAGATCCCTCGCGTCATCACCAAGGTCACCCAGGTCCCGCACACCATCACGACCAGCGTCCCCGTCCGTGAGACTTCCACCAAGGACTTCGAGAGCTACGTTACCAGCGTGCACACTGAGGTTTCGACTGAGTGCCAGCCTGTGACCACCTGCAGCAACACCCCAACTGGACCTGTCCCAACTCAGAGCAAGCCCACCACCAGCACCACCCCTGACAGCCCGGTCTCTCCTTCGTCGACGAGCACCACCCCGAACAGCCCAGTCTCGTCTTCGTCGACTGTCCCAGGCTACGGCCCAAAGCCATCGACCACTAGCTCAACCCCCAACAGCCCTGTCTCGTCCTCTTCTACTCAGCCCGGCTACGGACCAAAGCCATCGACCACCAGCTCGACCCCTAACAGCCCGGTCTCGTCTGGTCCTAGCGTCCCTGGCGTAAGTCAATCCGCATCCAAAACACAAATTGGAGCACGAAATAGCATTGAATACTAATTTTATCTTCTCTACAGTACGGCCCCGGTCCAGCCACCACCTCCACCGCCCCAGCCGGCCCAACCAGCACCGGTCCAGCCTCCCCACCAGGCTACGCCCCTCCTGCCGGCTACTAGAGGAGAGAGCAAAATGCGTCCAAGGATGAAGGACTGAAATGAAGTCAACGGATCGTCATCTGAGATACCTTTCTTGTGTTGAGGGAGAGATGCTTTTGATTGGTAGAGTTCTTTCGTCGGTAGAGAGATGGTAATGTAATGTTTCGCGCGGAGTCTCGACTCTGCGTCAAGCGCAAATTTGGCGTGCTCCTTCCAAGTTGTGAATTTTGAGTTGAAAGAGGGGTTAGGGCTTCTTGTTGATGATGACGTCCGCGTTGGCGATGATGTTTCGTCGTCTTAATCATTGGCGTGCATCACTTCCTCAAGCCAGAGTGTGTTCTTGAAGGCTGACTAGCCGGCGCGGTATCTGTGAAAGTCTTGTATGCTGGGGATATGGGACGTACGAACTTGCTGCGGGTGCTCATTTTGGTAAATCTCGGCGTAGTTGATGACCAGCTCAGCCAGGAAGTCGTAGGGCAGCTTGCGGATGATATCGTCCTCTGGATCCAGGCGAGGGATGACTCTGTCCACAAACCATCGCCTCAGAGCTGAAGTAGTTGGAAGTTTTTGGATGATAAATTTGACGGATTTCATGGTCACAGGAGCGTTGTGCTTGTGGTCGAGATTGATCAGGTGACGCATGGCGGCGTTCGTTGTCGTTTCGTCTTCGAGATAGTCCGCAAGGTGCCAGAGCTGACATAGAAGATGGACTAAAATGCACATGTCCTCTGTGTGCACTGGAATGGAGTCGCCGTCTTCATCTTTGAACGGAACATCCAGAATTCTCTCCAAATCGATCGTTCCAAAGTTGACACTGTCGAGATAGTTCTTGAAGGTGTAGAGGGTATGGTCTTTGAGATCCATATGCCAACTCCCGCCTTCGTTTTGGTGACCCATCGTTGCGCGAAGAAGTCGATCAGATCTTGAAAGTAGGGTCCTCGTTGCGTCCACTCTCACTGTCTCTGGTGGGAATATGCGTGAATCTGGGATGATACGAAAGATGAAATGTCCAGGTAAAAGGTCCCAAAGGGCATCAACCAGATCATCCGGCAGCCCAAATTGGTTTTCGATGAGGCCGGACTTTTGAGGCCGGGAAGTTAGCCAACGAGGGAGCCACTCTCTGATTTCGGTCGTGTAAAGCCCATCCCAGAGGTCAACGACCTCTTGCAGATTCAACCCAACGTGAGCATCGCTCGCATCACTGCGAAAATCAAGCAATTGGATGAGGACGGACTTTGCAAACACAGCGTCCTTGAGTTGCTTGGCCAAAAGCAGCAGCCTGCAGAGTGCTAAGACAATCTTGCCTCTTTGTTCCGGGAGAGTTGAAATCTGATGTGGGTCGTCTTCGTTTTCGAGCAATGCTTCAAGCTCAATCCCGCGAATGTACAGCCAGTCAATGTACAATCTGAAGTGCTCGATTGTGATAGTGGACCTTGGCAAACGAAAGATGGCGTCTCTCAATCCCGACACAGCAAGCGTCGAGATCCGTGCCGAACCAGAATTTGTCAGAGCTTGTTTGTGGACCGTGAATATATGCGGCTGAGCATATCGTCCCATATCGGTAGCGACGTGCTCAAAGATCGTGAGTGTCATCGTGTCTCCGTACTCTCGCCTATGACTTTGTATTAGAAATGCCCGCGTCGCAAGGTATTGCTTTGATGTCACCGAGACCGCTTCAAACGTCCACCGCCGTCTTCATCATTTGTACGCCGCTTGCGATTGTCAGTGCTAAATGCTGGCTTAGACAGCTCAGCAGATATGTCGTCGATATCCATTCTCGGCGGTCAAGTTGCACTGCCTGATGCTGTTGCTTCGACCGCAGATGCCGTTGGTGGTCGTGGTCAAGGGGATGTCGTGGTTGTTGCAGTGACAAGCAAGAAGAGAAACCAGAGACTGTCTCATCGTTAGAAGCATCCGGTGGACCCACCGCTTTCTTTCGCATGTGCAAGTCCAAAGCTGATTGCACGTGTCATAACAAATCCATCTTCAACCTCGAAACGCACTTTCATATGGTTTCAAGCTCAGCTTCTCTTCTCGTGCTCGTTGAGAGATGTTTTTCGAAGCGTGGAGCATAACTTCTTTCTTGGCTCATGAAACATGGCTGTACCTAAGCTGAAGAGTAACAGCATTCTGTTGGTTGAAAGATGATGCCTGTCTCCAGCACATCATAGATGGTTGTCTGCCTGGCCGTTGAAAACATCAACTTTGAATTCAGCAGGATTGAGAGTCGCTGTAGCCTGAAATGAACATGAAGAAGGAAGTTGTCGTACTGCACTTCATTAAGCCAAGGGTCTTGAACTGCGCATCTCGCAAATTAGAATCCTTTCAGACCCACCAGCTCTAGTCATCTCGACATTGGCATCGCCAGAACATTGAGTGAAGCGAGCGCACAACAAGGCTGCGAAATCGTCTGCTATCTCCCTTCCGCGTGAACCGAGAAACATGCATGTGGCGCTCTTGGCAGCCTTGTTGACGGGTCTGATAAACCGACGATCATGGCCGAAAGAAGAAAGAGCTGAGCCGCTGTCTTGCAATGATAGGCTGCTCACTCGCTTGTAATTCTTATAGGGAGTGAAGATAGGCGATTAATTCAAGATTGTTGATGTCTTGATCGACTTTGCATTGGTGGGGTGCGATTACGCTGCAGACGTTTGGGACCAGTGCTCGTCGATAATTTCCAGCTACTGTACGCCAGTGGTGGGTGTGCCCTGGAGGACCAATCTCTTTAGCCGGTGGAGATGCGAGATTCGGACATTCTTTCCTGCTCCCTTTGCAATTTGCGACTTTCGTTTGCTGCAGTATCTTGCTGCGACATCACCTCTTCATTGTCGTACAAAGGTCAAAACGATGCCGACCCTCATTCCAGCATCCTACAGGGCCAAGTACCCGGTGCTGTTCGCCCCAGACCAGCACATTGACAGGCACAAATGCACTCGTCAACGACCGATGCAAGTGCTCGCGCTGGGATATGCGCGAACAGGAACAGCTTCCATGCGACAAGCTCTGGAGACGCTCGGCATACCAACATACCACTTCTACCGCCTCTTCACAAGCATCCGTGATTCCGATATGTGGCTCGAAGCATATGACAGCAAGTTCTTCTCTGGCAGCAAGGCCCTGGATCGAAATTTCTGGGATGGCCTGCTGGGCCACGTCGGCGCCGTGACTGATCATCCATGTATCGGCTTCGCAGAGGAGTTGATTGCAGCGTATCCGGAAGCGAAGGTCATCCTGTGGGAGAGAGACGAGGACGCTTGGTTCAAAAGCATCGATGAGTCGCTCATCAAACCTTACAAGAGTCGTTTGGGAATCGTCTTGTCGTGGTTGGATTTCGACTGGCTCGGCCGGCTGGCCGCTCTCGCGAATCGTGGGACAGAAGGCATCTACAGCGCTCGAACCAAGGACGACATTCGGAAGAACGCCCGACCAGTGTATCGGAGGCATCATGCAACTGTGAGAAACTTGCTGAAAGACCAGCCGGATCGACTGCTGGAGTACAAGATGGGAGATGGTTGGGAGCCGATCTGCCACTTTCTTGAGCTTCCTGTGCCGAAAGAGCCATTTCCGCACGTCAACGAGAAGGCGTACATGGAGTCGCAGAAGGGTGCCATGCTGTTGAAGGTCCTCGATAGGTTGTTTTGGAAGGCTGCTGCTGTTTCAATACCCGTCATTATGCTCATGCTGGCGATGAGATTGAGTCCATCGGAAGACCGCGGGGTAATGCGGTTGCTTTCGAGATGGAGAGATCATGCATCAGGGTCAATCACAAGGGTTCTGGGCAAGTCGTGACCAGCTGGTCCAAGGGTGCAAGCGCGACAAGAAGTCAGGCTCTGTGTGACTCTCCTTCCTTGCGGTGCCCTCTGAACAAGTAGAAATGTCTTTTGAGTTGCTGAATCGGTGGCGAACTTCAACGCAAGATGTATCTAGCCCACAGAGCTCTGGAAGCAAGATACGGGCGTCATCCTTAGGATCTGAGTTTGAACCAAGTCTCATGATTGAAAATCGGGCCTCGGTGATGACGATCTCATCATCCACGTCAGAGTATCTGCCCAGAAAGACACGTGCAGTATGCTGTTTGTAGAAATTGTTCCAGTCAACGCCACTGCCGAAGTCTGCGCAAATCTCAGCAATCCAAAGGCGAGCCTCCTCGGGAAAGTCCTTGGGATCCAGATCAAGTTTTGCATGTTTTCCAGTCAGTGCCTTTGCTTGGCGTTCTTCCAGAGCCACGGTGTGCTCTAGAAGCGATGCCACATAATGCTGGTCAGAAACGCCCTGCAAGTTCATTCTTCGCAATAGTTGAGTGCATCGCCGTCTTACACGAGAGCTTCGGCACTTCTCCGCAATGGTGTACACAATTACCGGAACATTGGTTCCCAAGGTCGGAACGCGACGATTGTTCGAGCCGGAAGCTGGAGTCTGCTGTGTCAGACTCTGTTCAAGCTCGACGTATCGCTCGGCTAATGACAAGGTGTGCTCAAGCTCGTCATAAATCTTATCAAAGTCCATTTCAGAACTGGATCTCCAGTAGATGATCTCGAGCCAGAGGAAGAAAGAGTGAATGCTAGCGAGAAGGTGCATGAGCTCATCCTCTGGCTTCCACCGTAGAGACGCATATGCTGCGTTCCATGCCTTTAGCTTTCGCCCGAATGCTTCCATCCGCTCTTGCAATTCAGGAACAGAGTCCAACGGCATCAAGCGGAATTTGACGTGTACTAGAGCCGCTACCATGCTCTCTTCAAAGCCGTGCAAGTCATGTGCAGCATTTAGCTGGGATCTTGTAAATTCTTGAATCGACGACATGATGTCTGTCCCTTCGAATTGCAATGCATCCAGATGGACCAGCGCTTCGTCGACCGAGACGAAGCATTTCGGAATTGGCTGCGGACAGATTGGTCGTAGCGTGAATCCACTCTCCCGCACCAGCGCGAGGTCGCTGTCCAGGCGTACGAACGTCTGGGCTAGAAGCTCGACTTTTTCGAGGGGACGACTTCGTAGCACGACTTGACGCCCGTTCTTTGGATAACCTGTAGTTTGTTCCCTGTTGAGTCGATCGAGAAGGAGACGGGTGCCAGTCCGGAAGTGAGCCTGAGCGGTAGCATCCTCTCCCTGGAAGATCTCAAAGCAGAAGAAGAGCAGAGAAAGCAGGATGATCACTTCCAAACCAGAATTGGAAGCTGCCGTTTCCTGTCTCATGAAGTCTTGAAGGCACTTCAAAGCTCTGGTATACTGCTTGAGAGCGAAGTGGTGCTGTGTGGAGTCGAACAGGAGATCGTCATAGCCTCCATACTTTTCATCCGATAAGTTCTGGGCTCGGTGTATAGATGCCAGAGCAATCATGGCGTGAGCAACTGCAGGTTCATATTGACTGGTAGGAAGAGTGAGTAGCTCCCAGGACAGAACTCTGGAGCTTCCCGGCAATTGGTGAATGGTGTACTTCCGAAAGTAGTCAAAGGCGTTGGATTCTTCCGAACTCATGGCGAATGAAACGTTGCTCGGAGCGAATGATATGCAGGAAGCTCTGTCTGCAACGGTCCTCGGAAGCAACACCGCCGCCGTCTGGTCGATTGCTTGAACAGCATCGTATCCCAAGCATTCTCGTTTAGATCTGACGCCTATCAAGGGTCAGTGGTGGGTATAAGTCTTGGGAGGAAGATCTTCAGGTACACTGTAGGCATTGTGGTCTTCCTTCATCGCACTTGATTCTTCGAATCCGGCAAGTTCTGCAGCCAGTGCGGGTCTTCCTGTGCTTCACTCGCTGTCGCACAACGGGGACGGTCATGATGATCTCCCCAAAATGCAACCACTGTTCCACAAAGAGGCAACGCAGAATTTCACAGTGCTATGGCCCAAGACTTCGGTGACTCTATGTTTCTTAGGCTGAAGTGCGTGCCTAGAGAAGCTGAGCCTCGTAATTCGGTGGAGAGTTTCACTCAGCCTGCAATTTCTCGTTCAGCGTCCAATGGGAAGAGAGCTCGGAAGTTGTTAAGTCCGACCAGGATAGCGTGGCTTTCAGCATTGTGGAATCTGATGACACAGCCGGCAGTCCAAGGCTGCTTGTTACATGCATGATTTTTACCGCGGCCAACTGAGAGCACTCTGACACTATCTCCTCAAGCTTTCCAAACCTAATCATGTCGTAGGATGAGCGGTGAAGCTCAAGGAACTCTCAAATCCTCGTCGTCCAAGTACAGCGTCTTCGCAAATCGGAGGGTGATCTCAACGGACTAGGCCGCTCCTATCATAATATGTGACTAGTCGTAGCCCCTGTTTTCGCCAGGATACTCGGGAACGAAATAACCTTCCGACGTGCAAAGACGCTGTATGTTGTGTTGTTCGGCACTGCGAGATCAGTATGACCAGTAATGCATTGATATCGTTGACTTGAAAAGGCCGAGACGTTCAATTGCCAGTTCATGATGATGACCGGTCCGCAGCGACAGAACGTTGAATGAGTCGAAAGCGATGTCTGAGAAAAGGATCGCGTCGACGCGTCGAAGAGCAAATTTCATGTCGGGTTCGGACCATAAACGTTGATGACTAACAAGCTCCAGGGGCAGGGATCACCTTCCACTTCACCTCATCCTCAGATCCAAATTCTATCTCGTCCACATCTCTATCAAAACAACTCTTATCGGTCAACAAGACATGCATCATCGCACATACTTACGTTTTCATCACCTTCTCTAGTGCCCTAGCAGGATTGAGCCCCTGGAGTTGAACCCGGACCCCCTCTCCAAGGCCCGCGCTCCCTTTCCGTGGCAAACCTCGACTACCTGCCTGAGCATTCGAATCATTTGCTCCACCTCTCCAAAATCCTTGGTATCGACAACATCCGTCAAGATTGTCTCATCGCTGCAGAGATGTTGAGGGAGTACATAATCACGTAAAACTTCCGCGAGCTTGTCCTTTGGCCAGTCGAAGCCATTCCTGAAGAGATGTGAACTCCGTTGCTTGAGGCAGAGAAATGCAATCATGACCGCGGCGCCAAATTCGCTTCCGTACTGGTCTGCAACACTTCTGGCATCGTGAATGTCGGCGTCGCTGAACGGCTGGCCTGGAAGCCCAACACGGATGTTCGATCCGCTTGCGAATCCGCGAGGCAGTCCAGCATCCACAAATGCTTTAATAGGGACTGCTTTGAGAGCGGGACCACTGATGACACCATGTGCGAGGTATTCATGCGGATACATGCGCTCTTCCAGAAGGGAGGGGACGTGAATGATGACGTTCTCGACTTTCGACGTGTCGAGGACGCTGATGTACGCCTGCTTGCGGCCCTCCTCGGCGAAATGGATTGCAACTTGAAGCGAAGCGGCCCAGGACGAGATCTCGCTTTTGAAGTCGGACCGCATATCCCATCTCAGATGACGGCGAGCCATAATGAGCATTTCTTTGCGCGAGAGGTCATATATCTGGGTTGACATTCCCGGAATTTTGAAGAATGCCAGCGGCGTGATGGTATCTGGCGTGTTCAGATCTTTATACCCTCCTGAGTAGGGGTAGCCGGCAGCATTGCTCCATCCACGAAAGAGATACCGAGGTGTCTTGCGTTGCGCCTCCAGAAGCTGCCTTTTGGTGTCGATGTCCATCTTCCCACTTGGAATGTTGCGAATGCTGGGTGTCCTCTTCCGTCTCTCGCTGGAAATGGCTTCGAGCGTCAGCTGCACGTCACTATCAGTCTCGCCTTTGGTCTTCTCATCGCCTAGTCTGTAAACAGGCTGGCTTTCATCATTTCTGGTTGACTCGTCAATGCTCGAATGTCCTTTCTTGCTAGCATCTTTCTTCTCGACATGATGAGAAGCTAGGACTCGACGCTTCTTGTCTGGTGGCTCTGTTGATGATGGAACCGAGTCGCGATGGAGGCGCTTCATCCCGGCGATTTGGGTTCAAGGATGTGTTTGAGGCAGGTAGGTGAGGAAGTTTGATTTGGCATACTATGCTAATCGTCAGGATTGCTTCGTACTCTTATAGTCCGCACGACTTTGAGCTTGAGACCTATCGTTGAGATATCTCAGTCTTGACTACGACGATTCTCCAACCTGAACGAGGCGCCTGTCGAGGTGAGACAAGTAAGGCAGATTGCAAAATTGTCTTCGACATGATTCAAGCGACGCAGGATGTAAGCTTTCTCGGCATTCTCCGACGAGAGACAGTGGCATCGGGTATGTCTCAACAAAGCGTTACACGTACGCCCTCATGCCTCATTCGCGCATGCGCTCACAGCACAGAGTACTCAGCACTCGTAGGCTCGCCACCATTGCAAGAGCTCAAGTCCATGGGACAAGCACTCATCACCACCACGCAATCTTGCTCCGCCTTCAGGATGATGTAATCTCCTGGACGACTCGTCGGATCCTTGTTGACCAAGACATTGTTGTTAATGATTTCCACATTCATAAAAACATTGAACGGGTCGGGCATCCACCCATATTCCAGAAACTCAAGCACCTTCGCTTTGTTGGTCAAGTCTTCTGAAGCCTTTATTGCGCAATAAAAGTTTTCCGCACAGTTTGGATGCCCTGGAGGTGCATTCAGTTGCGCATAGCGCTCAGGAGAGCAGGCAGAGAACAAAACGTCGTGAGCGCCAGGCGATGTGTCCTCGGTGATGGCAAGGATGGGATTCCGATTGTTGTCGAGAAAGCTCTCTCCTGTGGTTGGCAGCAGCTTGTGAGGCGTTGATCTTGTATGTGCCATGGACATGAATGTCGGAAAAGGCGCTGAGCTTACGCCTAGTGCCCAGAAGTCGATTACTTGGCCACCAGATGTGTTGACCAATTTTATGGAGTCGCCGATCCGAAGGCGCTGGCTTGCGAAGGAGCGTGCGGGGATGGAAGGCATTGCAAAGAGACAAGGACGTATTTCAGCATCGACTAGCAGAGTGCAGACAATGAAAAAAAGTAAGTACTTCAAACGAGAATTGACAGAACTTTCCAGAGTAAATTATGAGTCATTTAGGGAGCAAATGGATCACTCCGAAGCACATGTCAATCAATTTTGGGTCGTTAATTGGTCGTAAACGGTCAGTAAAGAGGTCGGAGATGAAGGTGAAGACATAGGTGCTGACAAAGCCTTCCCGTATAGAAATTCCGCCTTCGGAAGGTAGACCCGGACGAAAAGGGCTTTGCAGCCTGGTAGAGAAACAGCATCGAGACCATGTCTAGAACAAAGAATTAGCACTTCCTCAATCTCCTATACGGCCGGTCAGGACCATTTGTTGCCTTCCATGGGCCACGAACGTGCTCGACATAATCATCTACATCTCGACCGGAACTCTCAGACTCGGGTCCAGAGACCTCGAGTTCGAGACATCAAGATGACCGTTCCGGATGTCTTGGTTCCTACGAGGTATTTGATTCAAATGCCGAATTCAGAAAGCCAGAAGGAATTGACAAGATGCAGCTTGGAATCTCAGCGCATGCCATCGATGAAGAGGGACTGTGCGGCACATTGAATGCGCGAAGCACTCGGCTCGGCGATGTGCAGTAGCAAACTGAAAATAATTCGCTGCGTTGACTGTCGTGTCACCAAGTACTGCAGATGCTGCCTGGAGGACTGAAAACTACAAGACGGGCGATTTTGTGACAACCCGTCTTCTCTGCCTTCAGTCGTCAGTCCTAGGACGCTCCCATGTCGCTCGTTGGAAGTCTTTGCTTGCGCACCGATTGCGGCGGCCTTCTGCCCCGAGCAGCGCCAAGTGAGGAGAAGATCGTTTGTGATGCATGCGAACGCATTAACATGAGTATCTGCTCACCCTCTATTCTTTCCTTGTCTGATGTTGCACGCTGACTTCAATCAGACCAATGGCCGCGTCAAATCACCAGCACTTCGATGTCCAGCGCGTTCCCCTCGAAGCTGCAGTAAAGACTCAGAGGAGATGTTCAAGGTATTTCGACTGTCGAAATCAAGGAAGGCAAGGCCATCGAGTCTCCATGCGAGAAGTGTGGCGCGCGGGAGTTGAGATAAGTCTTGCTTCAGCTGAGGAGTACCGACGAAGGAACTACGCTCTTGTATCACTGTCAGAAGTGTGGTCACCATTCCAACAAGAGAATTAGACGGGAAAAGGTCGGCTTGCGCGGATGATGTACCCAAAGCCATCAACGCGACTATCTGTGACAGGCTATTACATTCCTTGAAACGAATCTCCTCATCGCATTACCAGCTTGCCCCATCACTTGACACAAAAGATTTGTTGGGTGCTCATTCGCCACAAAGACAGAGGACGATCAAGTCTGATCGCATAGAAATGCTGTACCTCGCCACCAAAAATTGACGACCATATTGGCGAGACCTCAAAGCATCTTCACAAGAGTGAACATCACCAAACCGAGAAAACCCATTTGGATTTTTTCCTTGGGCTCATACTCGCAAGGAACGGCAATTGAAAGTTGCAAAATTTCATACAAGATCAATTCAAAGTCTTTAGAGTCTGTAACGACAGGTCTGCAACGATGCAAGGAAAACGTCTCGAGACGGCCACCGCATCTTCGCCACGCGGGCCACGCGGGCCACGCTTCACACTCAGCGGACATGTTTGCTTTGCGGAGTAACGTCACATGAAGCGGTTTCAAAGCTCAATGTTGTTCGTCCATTCGTCAATCACGGTAAAATTGATTGCCGGCACTAGAGCGTCAACAAGCTTTGGGGTGACAATGCTCAAGTCCTCACTCCAGCAAGCCCCAGAAGTTACATCCTCGCAGAACGGGAACAATTGTTTCGTTGGCATGTGACAGAACATTCGCTCCGTGTGGGAAACGAAGCTGGGTCCGGCAGAGGCCTTTGCCTGGCAGAGGTAGGTAGCGTCCAGTTCCGTCAACCAGGACTTGACGAGCTGAGAGGCGAATTGGTAGCTTGACCCGCTCTTCTGAGGTTGGTCAGAGAGTGCACGTCGTTCTTTGCGGCTCGTTGCGGGAACATCCGATCCTCTGTCGTCCCTTTTCAAATTTCCAGGCAAGACAACGTAGTTGGGGTCAGCATCGGTGTGGAAATTGAGCACGGTGTTGTCGTTGCAGAATTGTCCCGCATTCACGGTGTTTGCGGGAATGCTTGCGCCATTGTATCTCGGCCAGTTAATCTGAATGCCAGTGGTGGGCTGATCTCCGTCTCGATCGATCCACGCACATCTTGCAGGGTATGACCGCTTGTTTTGGTCCTTGAAAGTCGCGGCTGTGTAGTACCTATTTCGTCCGTTAGAAAATGTTCGATCCGGGACGCTGTGAAGTCCTTACCAAGTTGCTTGAGTAATGCCATAGTCCTCGCTGCATCGCTCGGCCCAATTTCCGATGACCTGTCCAAACATTTAGTGAAGGCATCATGATCCAGCATCGAAACCCTTACATTCGCGTATTTGTCATTGTTTGGATATCGTATTTGTCATTGTTAGCTTCATCCCGTGTTTGGATAGTGGGCTCGAACAACGGATGATGGTGGATGGGCTTTCGCGTCTCTGTACAATCCTTTGGGACGGGCTAGCAGTGGGTTGCCGTGTCCTCCTCGTCTTTCTTGCCAATTACAGATTCCAACTATCAGCGAAATCTTGTGATGAAGGATGAAGCTCCTCGAGCTCTAAGTGGGCAGCCCGGCGATGAGGAGCATTCCGACGACCAGATCCCGCTGGTGCACCGTCAAGGTCTGGGCAAAAGGACAGAGAGCCGTCCAAGTTGAGGAAAGGTCCATGCGAAGATGCGGCGTAGACAGCAGGACTATTGATATATGAACGTCAGAGCTTGATCCGATGACGAGACATGAGCTCCATCAGAGGCCTCACCAGCCCGCGGATTCATCCATAGCTCATTCATGCAGAAGACGGCCAAGAACGCGTAGTCTCCACAGACCCTCTTAAGAGTTTCTCTTACGGTAACGTGTAAAATGCGATGCGTTCGCTCATATGGCGTATTTGCAGATTTGTACATCGTGCCAAAGGAACATCGTCGAGGACTCACGATTGCATTGGTCGAATTAATTCGTTGTAATTAATTCGTTGTTGAAGACCACGTGCCTCATGTTCGCATGATTTCGACAGTCTCCACACTCGGAACAGAAACTAGAGTATAGTCAACTCTTGGCATGCTTGAACCGCAATGAATGTTTCTGATAACGGGCAGACTTGACTTGACAAGCGGGAGGCACCTGCTCAGAGATGAGCTCCTTTCCTTTCCGGCGTCTGATGCGTCGAGCGAGCGCTGCGACTAACGATTCGCGCATCATCATGTACTTCAGCGTCCAGCGGTCTCTTGACATAAGTTGCAGCAATATCGGATGGTAGCAAGCGCGAGGGAAGTTGTTTGTGTTTGTTTATGGAGACGCAGTAGCGTCATCAGTGCCGATCGTGCAGCCGCGGAGCGGCTCTGCGCGCCGCACACTAGCCTCGTCGAAGGATTCGGAAGGAATGCTCATCAGACTCTAATCCAACGCAGCGCTCCTCATGAGCAGATGCCAAGAATCTATGCGTCTGATCACTTCTTGGCTGGGCGCCCGATTGGTCTTTCCAATTCATCTGCTATAGTCGGCTCAACGGAACAATGCTGAACTTCCTCGATGCTCTACTAGCACACCAGCTGCAACATCTATCGGTGTCGGGGTGTTGAAAATGATATCTTTGAAGGCAACACCCTCCGACAGCTCTGGGACTCTCCACATCCAAGCAGCCATCAGTCCTCCGAACGCAATCCTTCTTTTCGGCTCCAATAATGCATCATCATCCAAAGCTGACAGGCCTGCTCTTGGGCCTTTCGACATCTTGTCTTGCTCAGAGCAACGGCGATGACAGAAACATTAATCCAGACCTGAACATCCTGGGATGTGATGCCTTAAATTGCGCTCAGAACGACAACAACACCATCTGCTACCCCTTCCCGGAGCAACAAGATGAAAAGCACGAGGCTTATGGAGTGGCAATGCTCTCAAAAGTGCTCAACATCTCCGACGACACCTCACTCTCTCTAACCCTCATCGATGGCTATCCCGTCAGTCGCTCCATCAACAGCGTCACAGGCGACACTCAAAACACCCGTGCCCTCTACTTCGGGGCCCCGCAGGATGAGATATCTGACCTGAAAGATCAAAAGCCAGGATGTGCGCTCATGATGCAACACGACGGCGCAACATTTCCATATGCCCCTTCGGATGGAGTCTTCAATATGAACTCAACGACTTGCCCAATTGAATTTCTCTCCCAGGGTAGTACGAACAGCTTGATCTCTTCTTGGGTCCGCGACTTCAATCCCGGAGACTCCAATCTCAACGCGACCGGCCTCAATCGCTGCGAAGCTCTAGCACAGTACATGGAGTATCGCGCGCACACAGACACCACAACAACTACCATCGGAGGCTACTATTCAGCCCTCGTCACCTTCGCAGGCGGTGCTGTGTCTGGTCCAGACGTGGATACGGAAGACAGAGCGCATATCATCACTTCAATCACTGGTTCAACCAACCCGGAGTCTTGTCAGCCTGTGCAGCCTCCGAACTACAGCCTCTACAACGTCACTTCGATGTCGCAAATTTTGCGCAACAACACCATGAACCAGAATAATACCTTCGGCGGCAGGACTGGATATACTCCTGTCATGAGCGTTCTGTACGGGGATGATGATTACTCGGACCCGGATGTGCAGTTCTACTGTGTGCATGTACGGGCGTCTAGTGGCGAGGAGTTGCCGTACTCGAATTTTGTAACTAGCAGTGGCAGCAGCGTTGTTCAATGGCACGGGCTCCTACTGGCCGCATTCACCATGTTGACGGGCGCGTGGGTTGCATGGTAGGCATCATGTCAATATCAGCAACGAGTGAACATACCTAGTACTAGCGTCTTCATGACCAGAAAGAATATCGCCGACGTAGGGCAGAGCAGCAAATGTGATTGAACGCTACTGCTGCTAAACCTTTCAATTCTGCGTCTTCAATTTGCATTCCCGACCGCAACACGTCGTCCCCTATTCTTCAGGACAGACTTGTACCAAAATCCGGTCGGCTTGGACGAGAATCACTCCGTGCCGACGCCTCTTTCGGCAGCGTCCGCATGAGGTGTCCCTAAAAGAGCTTGCTTCAAGGGACGTACCGGGATCTTTTCAAGCTCTCCGAGGTATAAGTTTACTTTGGGAAGATGGGATGATCGTCTCGAATGTACGCTATCCAAGCAACCGCCTCCTGAACAAAGGGTCTGCCTCTGTGTTCGGTACCCGAACGTCTCATCTTCTTATGTCTTGCTCTTCTAGATCAACATGCACCTCGGCAAGATCCTAGTTAGAAAATATCATCTCATATCAAAGAGGCTTCGCCCTCGCAGAGAATTATTTGCAATGTTAACACGGGAGCATCCTCGGCAACAGACTACATCGCTGCGGTACAGACATGAAAAAGCTTGCTATAACGCAAAAGCTTTGCAGCCAAGCAATCCCTGCTCGCTGGCACATAGCTAGAAGAGACGTAGTGCGCGTGCGCTGGCCATGTGGCAAGAGAACATTGTCCGAACAGTTGGACAAACATACAGGAGATCTACCGCCTTGAACTTTGTAAAGCCCTCTCCACCTTGATTTGGCAATCGAACGATGACAGCTGTGCTTAATACTCTCGCTTTGCATTAAGAGACTCACAGTGAGCCTCATAATCTTATTGAACATTACTACGTTACTATTTCCTTTTTCCGCCCGTTCGAGCTCTTGTATGCTCTATCCAATATGTACAAGAATCGTTACATCATGATCTTTCAAATTGCGCACATCAAAATCATGTAAGCATGAAGTCGATGGTAGCTGGCTGGCTGATGGCATTCATCGAAGTGCTCTCATCAACAACGTCAGGAGCGGTGCCGTTGACGAAGTAAACGGTCGCCTGAGTAGCCGAGTGGCCCGCAATGGGCATGCCAACGAACCAGCTCGACCAGACCTGGATCATGGAGTCACAGTTGACGACTCTGGCGACGTTGGCCTGGAAGAGACCAGCAAGGTTGGTCATTGGACCGGAGAAAGGTCCCATGTTCTGGGTGGTGTTGAGCAGGACGACCATGCCTGGCAGGAAAGCACTGGCGCCCGGAGCGAAGGTGGAAGAGTTGGGGGTGTTGTAACCGGAGGTGTAGCCGCTGGAGTTGCTGAGTTGAGAGTTGTACATGGACGACGATACAGTGCCGGCAACGCTCATTAACCAGCCACGGCCGTTCACGCCAACCTTGTCTCCGGCGGCAGGGTAAGGTACTGTGATGTCGACCGCGGAGTTGGCAGCAGAAGCACTCATTTGTGGCTCGTAAACGTCCCCGTTGTAGCAGGTGCGGGTATTGTCGGGGACTGCGTTCTCCGAGCGATTGGAGATGGTGAATGGCACACGGACGACGTTGGACAGGAGTCCTGAGGTTGGGCGGTAGGAAGCAGTCTTGCCGGCCTGGCCTTCAACATAGTAGACGACAAGCTCGGATGGTCCAGTACCGAAGAGTGGGCCACCGGCCTGCCAAACAGTGTTGTACTGGTTCAAGCCATTGCGCTGAGAGATACCGTTAAGCTGGAAGACGCCAGCCAGGTTGGTGCTTGGGCCTCCGAGCATGCTGCTAGTGGTGTTCTGGAGGACGACAAGACCAGGGAAGGCAGCATTGGGTCCAGGGCCGAAAGTAGAGCTGTTCATGTCCTGGTACAGTGGCTTCTCTGGGATGATAGAGTTGGCACCCATCGACAGAGCGTTGAAGGTGATGTCGACGATGAAGTCTGCGGCATCGATACCATCAACGTCGCCAACAGATGGGGCGTTGACACGAGCCTGGAACATCTGGTTGGAAGGAGCTCCAAGGGCGGTGCCGTTGGTGGTCACATTTGCGAAAGACGTCCCGTTGGAGGAAGCGCCATAGTCTGAGCATGCGTAGAGGCCGGCGAGCTTGACAGTTCCAACAGGGCAGAGGAAGTTGAACGTGCAAGAGTACCTGCTAGGGTTGTAGCATTGTGGGTACTTGCCGCTGGAACCAGCCCAAGGAGCCTCCTTGCGAGTGGGGTCGGAGACGTAGCAAGTGCTCAAACCCGGACCGCACGTCGAGTTTGTAACCGCTGCGCCGCCAGTGGGAGCCACGGAAGGATATGCCGAAGCAGCCCTGGAGGTGGTTACTGTCGCAAAAGAGTTGCTCTGCGCAGATGTGAGCTCCAAAAGGGAGGCCGCAAGGGCAACGGAAGTCTTGAAGAGCATGATTGAGGATGTCGTTTGGAGAGGCGTCTTCACAACATGAGCGCCTGGGGGCCGTCTACATATACACGTACGCTTGCCCGCGTCCGCGGCCACAAAAGTTCCAAATCATCCTCATCGCTTTGGTTGTGACGCCATCCTGGAACTTGGCATGAAGGACGCCGTGGAATATTGTTGAGGGTGTTGAGAGCTTGTTCCAGTATGATTCCAGCCAAAAATCATCATCCGAGCATGCCGCGGCCTAGACCTTTGCGACTGGCTCAAGACCCTCCGCGGTGCCACAGGCTGAGGTGACGAAGAGGAGTATGTTAAGCTTTCCCATGCAGGTCTGTCTTTCGGTTTCGGATAGGCCATTTGGCCCGCGGAGCTGCTTCCGCTCCTCCAGGAACAAAAGTTTCTCCCAGCCACTTTCGTAGCTAGTGCTACCGCAGCAGAAAAAAAATTGCCAAGCAAAACATACAGCACGAGGGATTCTCGACTGGTCACCCACATCAATACTAGTCTCGCGATTCCGTGATTAAGTACACGAGAGCGGACGGGATCGTCTGTTCTCACGGATCTGTGGCCGTATGTGACCCACTTTTCTCAAATTAATTATACATAGCTTACATTGCCATCGCCAGCCTCGCGCCTGCAGAGAAATCAAATGTCGTTTTCTTTCTGTAGAGTACAACGTTCGCGCGTGAGGCTGAAGGTCGATCTTCATCGTAGTCCTTGAGGGGTTTGCACCTAAGGGAAGTACATCACTAACAGCGAAGTAGATGAAAGGCTGAGAAAGCCTTGATATGCTATGAATCTGGAAGCTGTAGTAAGTATGACTTTGCAGTTTCCTCACACATCGTTTCGCTGACCTTTTCAAGTCTCGTTTTATGTCTTGCTCCAAAGCTTTCTACCTAAGAAGTCCGGGTTTCCTCAGGCCCCAGCAGAGAAGCTCGGCTACACCACCTCCAACGAATACAATGATAAACAGTTGTTGCCGTGTTGGCTCATCGTTGCCGAGCAGCCAGAACACCTCATATGCTGCGCCCATAGAAAAAACTCGGATAGTGAACGCAATTAGCGTGGCCCTCCAAGATGTATCAATCTTGTCTTGTTGTAGAGCACATGCACGTGCACGGCTATCTGGTGCTTTTTCTACTGTTCTGTCAGCGTGTCGCTTAGTAGTTGGAGATTTCTTAGCATACTCGGATTCATGGTCTTAGATCGCCACCTTGATGCACGTAGTAGATCTTCTGGAATGGGTCCGCGTTAATTGTGGTTGTGCAAAGCTCATGCGAATGCTGTGGCTCAAGTATCTCACGATCTCAGCATTGGAACATTCCTGGACGATATGTAAATTCAGGATCACATGCGAGGCTCTTAGCATCCGAGGGCAACAACTTTGGAGCTCAGCGATTGGTAGGCTTAGTTGCAGATTTTAGCCACACGGATGCACAGCTGCCCGGTCGGAGCTAAGGTACATAGAGTATGAACGAGTGAAACTTTATTTCAACACCTTGCTGTGCCTCATCTGCACCTTTGGAGAAAGCCATCGAGAGACTGGAACGAAGCGTCAAAAAGAAGCGCATGGGAATTGGCCAACGGAGAAACCTCAATTTCAACATTATGCTCTCCTCGCAGAATCAAGATATGGTCTTGACCCTCAAAGCTCTTTGCTGAGGGCTTGATTGAAACTATTTGTTCATGTGCTCAACCGGTGTCCTTCTTTTCAATTATCTTTCTGAGTCTGCACCTCTGCCTTCAGTTGGACTTTATTAGCGGCATCGGCATATTCAGCTTTGCTTCCCCGTGTGGCAGATGCTTTGCCTTGATTTCCGTTGATCTCGTTCTAGAACAGTCAGTTGGCAATCCCAAGAGCGAGCAAAAGCAGCACTCACGTCACAGAGCGTGTTAATCTGATACTGGAGCTCCCCAGCGCATGAATTGACGCTTGCGAACTTTGTGGCAAACCATGTCCACTTGAAGACGGCTGTCATGGACTCCCCGAAGGCGTCTTCAAGCTTGTAACGCTCCACAACTTGGGTTCGACCATAGTAGCCTCCCGTGAAGACAAAGGCACCACAAACACCGTTCGTCAAAGCACCAAGAGTATAAGTGTACGCGCGAGGATGATTCTTCTTTGGTTGGCAAGCAGTGTACACCGGATTGAACTCTGCGTCCCGAGCCGCCAACTCTGTCGTGGCATTGGCACCGAAAAGTCCCTCCAGAAGTCGAGAGTGCATGCTGTCCCATTCTTCAGTGTCGAAGTCATAAGCCGCCTGGTAAGTGAAGCCCGTATCGTCCTGCCAAGACTTCCTTGGAACCGCGCTGGGATGGCCCTGAGCTTTGAAAGCGTTCAAGATCTCGCCCGCTCCTATGGGAGAGCCATGGGTCAAGAGCTGGTCGGAAGCAGAGCGCCCAGTTGCATATTCTGTCGGAGTGGAGATTCCAAGGGAAGCAAAGCCAAAGCAAGTGGCAGTCAGAAGTAGAGCATAATGCATGATGAATGTGAGAGGTGTGATTAGAGTAAAGTCAGTATGTCAAGTTCAATATTGACCTCTCGATGTCCATATATATGTGCATATATGTGCCTTTCGGGGGCGGCAGTGACGCATCCTTGATCATGATCGACGCTATGAAAGCAATTCTGTCCCCATTTGGCCCGCTGCACCTCGCAAGCGCATCGACATCCGAAGGTGTGATGCAACGGATCGACCAACTGGGAGTCAAGCGAGAGTTACATCGCGCACATTGACCCTTGGTTTTATGCCGACAAAATGACTTCAACAGTATATCGGATTGAACAGCTACTTGATCAACAGTCCGTCAAAATCGTCACCTTGCAGTAGAAGCTGCGAATCAGTTTCGTGATGCGGAGGGTATCACAATCGTGGCGGTGTTGGCAAAGCCATTGAACAGCCCAGTCCTCGTTGTCAAAGCCCGGTGACTACATTTACAGGACAGTGGTCGGTCGTTACATGCTCTCAACACCCTTTTCATGGCCCGCGGAGCTTTCGACTGACAAGTTTCAGGGTCTGATAGATCTCTGAGGTTACATCGCCAAAGCACCTTCGGATCAGAAACACCTTGCGCTGACGATACTGCGGTATATGTAACGTAGGTTGGAGCGGCTTCGTAGAAAACGACATCCGATTAAACATGCCGTTCCAAAGAGTTGCTGAGCTCGATGAAGCGACGCAGTGCGTGCACGTGCGTGCACGCTACAAGCGTGACCTTGGAGGGTGAGAGCTTTCAGTGACGGGAACGGCCGTTCCAACTGGAAGAGCGAGTCGAGAAAATCGCCTGTACGTTTATGGAAATTGTCCCATGCCGTGAAAACGACCAAGCTCGATAAGGTTGGTAGTGATTGAAGCATTTCACAGAATCTCACCCTTCGTTTGCTGTCTTTCCCCCAATCCGACCAGGGAGTGCGCAAATTGAAGCAGAGATGCGAAACCAGCTGCAAAGATAGTCGCATCGATTCGACTTGGTCTTGTTTTAAATCGTCCGGGCAAAGCGGACCGCCCATGCTGTCATTCCTGAGGCTTGAAATCTGCAGCTCGCTAAGAGCGAGAGCTTCCATTAGCACCCTCAAAGGTCGTTTATCCTCCCAGCTTGGGCTTACTATTAGCTCACTGCGTTTGATAATGCCCTTTGGGTCCAATTTCTGTTCCAAGATCGCCCTGCGCCGTGAGATCGTGATCCCTGGGTGCAAAGCGTTTCCATGTAGCTTGGAAAACAAGACCTTCAACAGCTCGACGTCTTTGCCGGATCCCCTGAAACCATTTTGCCTCGCTCGATAGAGCTTCAACCGTGCCTTCAATTCGACTTCGTCTTTAAGGAACAGTTTCGTTTTGCGGATGAAGGATTGGCCACCGATCCGGTCAAGATTTACAGTCAATTGCTTCAGCGCAGGTCCGAAGGTAGGATGGTCGGCGATCTCTATGGCCTGTAGCAGATCATCTTCGAGACAGAGGTAAATGTTTCGGCAAGTGAAATGCGCTTTGGTGTATGTTCGCAACACCCGAGACGCAGTCGCTCGATTCGTCAGCCGCAGCGCAAGCAAGTCTAAATTGCTGGCATGCTCAGCAATATGCTCGAAGATCTCTGGCGGCACTCCTAGAAGTGTGGGCTCCGCCTTGCCTGGAAGAGGCATGTTGCTGGAGCTTGCAAGAAGGGCGTGGAGTTTTTCCAACTCGGTTTGCTTCGCAAACTTGTAAGGCTGGATCGCAAAGTATATTGCAGAATATTTGGTATCTGTTTCAACCTGTGCGAAGCAAAAGCAAGGATGTACGAAGCGCTGTTAGAGTTTGTGTAGGGTGGATCGTTAAGTGGCTCATCTATTTGACACACGTCAGTCTCTCATGTGCTTGATTGGCACTGTCAAACCACGGTCGCTCGACGACACGCGCCTCAATTGGATTGCTGGAGAAGCATCCAGCATCATGCATCGGCCTGTAGCAATTCGGTGCGACGGGAACTCAAGCCCTGTCCACTGTCGAGACTGGGTTGCGCATGACCAGGCCGACCGCACAGGCTCCAGATAGTACTTGATATCGAAGAAAGCGGATTGATTGCCATCTCCAAGAGGACTTAGTTGCGATGAGAGAAAGATGCGTTGTCATGAAAGCAAGATGCGTGAGATGAAGAGGTGAGGTCAGGAAACGTGGGTGGCCCGTGCATTTCAACCCTCCACCTCAAGGAGGTACGAAGAGATCGGTCACGTATTTGTTTTGCGCCGCAACGTAATCTTCTGCCTAATAGCACAGAATCTCCATAGTCGTGATGGCTAGTACTGCCTTCGTTTTGAACCATCTCATCTCAAACGAGCCCTTGCATCGCGTGACCGGAATATCGTTAAAATATCCACAAGAACCATTCACCTTGTTCATCTCATCAAAGAAATGGTTCAATACTGCCATTGCACGACTGTGCTCCTGAGAGAGCAAATTACGGTCAACCGGGGATACAACGGCCTCGCGTCGCGGCTCCACAGCTAATAGGCCTAAAAGTAAGCTTGACAGGACCCTTCTTACCAGTTCGGGAAGTATAGTCTCCAACGGCGCCAGAGGGACACGATGGTCCTTGATGAAGATGAGCGCCAGGATTGGAGATGTGATTCTTCCCTTCAACAGCTCGTCTCCTCGCTGTTTCCAGTTCTCTGCGTGCTTGTTCTTGAGCGTTGTTTGGCGTTGCGGACAACATGGTCAAATTCGCTGTGCTTTTCGCTGCGGCGGCTGCTGCTTTCGAGAATGTCGGGGACCGACATGCGCAATTGCATCGACACGGACAGATTTTGCGGCGACAGACGGATGAGAATGCGGCGAAGGAGGTGATGGGTGAGTTGCAGGCGAACTACACTGCTGCGACGAGGGCGGCGGTGCAAGGCAATGGGCAGGGCGAGTGTACCTGGGAGAAAATGATTGTGCGGAAAGAATGGTATGCTTCTTGCGACAAGGAAGTGGATGCGCTGAGGTGCGGTGCTGACTTTCTGATGTAGGAGCGCGCTGACTCCAGACGAGCGCCAGAGGTATTTGCAAGCACTTCAATGCTTGCAGAACTCGCCCAACAAGACGCCGGGCAACATCGCGCCTGGAGCCAGAAATCGGAATGATGATTTCGCCGCTGCACATGTCTTCAACATGGAGAAAGTGCACTTCAGTCCGTGGTTGTTGCCTTGGCATCGCCAATTCACGTACAACTTCGAGAAGGTGTTGAGGGATGAGTGTGGATGGGATCAAGGTAAGCTCCAGCAGCGTGAACCGGATTAGCGGAGTGTTGGCTTATGCTCTTTGTAGGCCAGCCATACTGGGATTGGTCGCTCACGGCGACACAGCCGATGGCAGAAAATGCTCTCTTTGACGGCTCTGCCACTTCTCTTTCGGGTAATGGCCATGTCGTGCAGACGGCTGCGGATGGAGGCGAGTGTTCCTGCGTGACGTCTGGACCGCTCTCGAACTGGACTGTCAACTTGGGCCCCAAGTACACCGCCGCCTCGTGCAAGGACAACCCACAAGCCGATGGGTTGGGATACAATCCCAGGTGTCTTGAGCGAGAGTTTGCTGAGCAGTATATGGAGAACATCACGTACTCCCACGTTGTCGACTTCGTTATGAACTACGGGCGTAAGCATCGGAGCCTGCTCCTTGTCTTGCTTCGAAATGCTGACGTTGATTGCTCGCAGCCGATCGCCCGACCGAAGTGAAGCGCGACTTCTTCACGCAACTCGAGTCCTGGCCTAACGGCCCGCATCCGATCCCTCACACCGTAATCGGCGGACTGCAAAACGACATCCCTGCCTCGCCTTCCGATCCCTGGTTCTTCTTTCACCATTCCCAGCTCGATCGTATATGGGCAATTTGGCAGACCCGAGATGAACAGAACAGGAGAACAGCGATGGCCAATCCGGATGATTACAGCGCCGAGCGGCAGCGAAGAGGTTGGGGCGAGAGTGTGGTCGTAGGAATGGATAGCGTGATCTCTTTTGGTAATGGCACCGAGTGGGATGGTGTGTTCGGGCAGGCGAAGGTCGGAGACGTCATGAGCCCGACCGAGGGAGCGTACTGCTACAGGTACGAGTAGGTTGACCAACTCTGTGAGCAAGCGTTGCTGCACTTCTACCGTATCACATCCTCTTCTGATGTGTTCGTCTTCTTTTGCTTGATCGGTCGGCCCTCTGCAGCTTCGGGGAGGAAGTAGACCGGAATGTTTAGGGCCAAAGCAAGCGCAACAAGAATGAACCAGACGAGGTGGCCATCTGCCCAGCCGATTTTCACACCAAGCGCGAATATGCTGTTAAACAGGGCTGGCGCAACAGCTCGGACGCCCGAGTTGAGAGAGAGTGCGAGCGCATTCACGGTCGCCAGAACGGTGAGCGAGGGTGAAATGTCATTTAAACAGAGTTGTACGCACGCTGTGGGCAAAGTCAGAAGATTCATCGCATGTGGCAAACGCAAAGAATACGCACCAAATGCCATTGCCACTCCACTGCCCAGCGCTGTGAACAGCGGCGCCGTGATCCAGAAGGCAGTCTTGTATCCATGCCGGACAAATTCATTGTAGATTGGTAAACTGGCCATGAAGAGTGGCCAGAATGCGGCGCAGTACCTGAGCAGATTTCCAGTCCCAATTTTCTTCTGCAGAGATGGAAAGACGAGGAGCAGCCACAGAGCTTGCGATGCGCCTGCGAGAGCGATGGTGTACGAGATCCAAGTCGGGCCGAATCCAATCCCACCTTCTTCAATGGGAGTGTAAAGGAATGTTGGCATGACTGCAGTGTAAGCGAGGGCAAGCAGCATGGTGTGACTGAAGATGTAGAGGACGATCGGAACGCCCGGGGAGTTGAGAACAGACCAGGTAGACATTGGGGGCTCTGCTTTGCCGTTGGCGAGCTCGTGCTTCTTCAAAGTCTGAATTGGGAGTCAACATTGTTTTGAGCACCCAAATAGCTTTGATAAATACCTCTTTCAATCCAAACAAACTAGTCAGGGTTCCTGTGAGACAGATAGCACCAGCAGCGAAGGTGGAAAGTGCGTATGGAAAGTCTTTGAAGAACTGCACATTGCCAAATGCCCCCGGAAACTGGGTTGCTGGATTTGCCAGACCGCCACCTGAGATACATTAGCACAAATCGCCACGCGAGTAGACAAGCAAAGAAAATCATACCAATAAGGGGCCCCAAGAAGATCCCGAGGTTCCGCGTGAACATGTACCAGCTGAAGGCTCTACCCTGTGTGGCTTTGGAGCAGTTCTCACTGATCATCGTCCTTATAGTGACCACGGTCCCAGCGAAGACACCAGCAAAACATCTGAAAAAGATCATTTGCCAAAGGCTTGTACTCAAGCCAAACAGTGCGGTGGCAACGCTGACGCCGGCCAGCGAGAAGACCAGTACAGGCTTCCTTCCCAATCTATCCGCGAGACGTCCATAGAGAATCATGAGCAGCATCTGGACAAGGGAGAAGAGGGATTCGATAGCTCCCGCCCAGAATCCAACGTTTTCTGAAGGAATATCGCCCGTACGCGCAATCATCTCGTTGATGAAAGGAAAGATGGCAAAATACGCGATCGGCTCCGAGAGAGAAGCATAGCAGATCAACAGAATCTGCATGTATGGCATCGGCGGCTCCTCTACTTCCTCGTCGCGTTCGTTCTGAGTGATGGTGCCATGATTGCCGGCCTTCCCGCTGGCATTGGCTGGTATCGCATGGCCGTTCGTTCCTCTGATGGCAGCTGATTCCGGAGCATGCAAAAGAGGAGTCGTCTCGCTCGTGCCTTCTATCGAGTCGCTTCTCCTGGTCGGGTCCGCCGTGGGAGTCATATCGATGCTCACGGTGTAAATCCTTCGGCTGTAAGACGAACAATGTTATGCTACCTCCTTGAGACAAAGAACAGTCGCCAAGACACGGAGTGGGCTGTCAGGAGATGATTGAGAGATGAAATGAGCAGGTCAGGAATAGGAAACGAGCTTCTTACGCGCGTTGTCTGGAAGAGACATGAACGTGTCGTTAGAATAATGTCGAAGGGTTATCGTGGTGCTGATGAAGGATCGTGGCACCATTCGGAAGAGGAAGGAGCTTGCGGTAGATCAGCGCTAAGTCAGCGGGCCGAGGTATTGCCGAATCTCGAATTTATCCTTCATCCGGTCCTCTTTCATGTGAAATTCTCAGACAACACCACCACAACCGCAACCATGTCACAAGAGGAGGTCTCCGTGTCGAGAAAGGAGAAGAAAGCGCAGCGTGATGCAGAGAGAAGGGAAAAGGGCAAGAAGCGCAAGCACGCTGAGACGGAGGAATCGCAAGAGCAAGCCGTCGAAGGAGAAGATGCGAAGGCAGAATTGAAGAAGAAGTCGAAGAAACGGAAGGCCGAGGACGGTGGAGAGGTTGAGAACGCCACAACAGCCGAAACAGAAGCGGCGCCAAAACTCAAGAAGCGTAAGAAGGCTTCAAAAACTACGACGGCCGACGGCGAGCCCAATGATGCGACCGAGAAGACCGCCAAATCGCGATTCATTGTCTTCGTTGGCAACCTGCCCTTCAAGACTACAGATACCATCCTGCGCACACATTTCAAAAAGCTCGAGCCCTTCACCTTACGACATCGAACAGACCCCAAGACCAAGAAGAGCAAGGGCTTCGCCTTCCTCGAGTTCGAGAATTACGATCGCATGAAGACGGTACTGAAGCTCTATCATCACAGCGAGCTGGATGCTGGGAAGCCGGAAGAAGGGAAGGAGGACAAGAGGTCGGAGAAGGACAGGAAGAAGGACACGCGCAAAATCAACGTGGAGTTGACATCGGGCGGAGGAGGTAATACAGATGCGCGGAAAGAGAAGATCAAGGAGAAGAATGTGAAGCTTGAGGAGCAGCGGAAACGTAGGGCTGAGTTGGAGAAGCAAGAGAGGGCAAAGGAGGGAAAGAAAGAGGGAGGAAAGCACAAGCAAATCGAGAAGAGTGCGAATGCTGCAGAAGAGGATCAAGCTGCAGCAGGGGCCGATGCATCTCACGGCATCCATCCAAGTCGATTGGCGAGGATGAACCATTGATTGCTTTGTACCCTTTCGTATGGACGTGAAGCTTGAAGATACCCAAATGACATCTGAAAATTACTCCAGATACACAGCAAAGTCGCGGCTGAACTAGGTGCTTTTGCGAGGTGTCACAGCCTGAATACGCCACATTGGATCAAGAAGGCTGTGCTTTGCAGACAATCAAGCTGATTTAACAGCAAGTCGGACTCTACAGGGACAGCAACTTGGTCTGTCGAACTACGATACCGTACCCTCCGTCTCCTCCGATATTGAAACGTCATCTCGACGGATCAGGCCATCCTCATTGCACCGTCTAACTGACTGTCGCCTTCGACTCTGCCAAGAATATCCGGGAACGAATGATCCACATGCACGAGATAGAGCGCACGAATGTTAGTATTAGTGCCTCACACTGCGTTTTCTCTGGTGCTGAGAGGTCATCTCCACAGATTAGGCCGCTCTCATGGCCATGTACAACTGGTTGTCGCCCGTGGCCTTGTCATGCACATTCGGGAACAAGATCAGCATTTGATTACTACAAAGGTCATCTCGAAGGACTAGGCCACTCTCGTTACGATGTCCGACTGGCAGTAGCCCTTGTCCTTGCTAATAGCCTTGGGGACAAGAAATCTTTCCGGCGTGTATGTGTAGATGTTAGGTACGATAAGGTTCGTCTAACTTCGTCGTGTTGTGACTTTTCTGGCGAAGAAACATTCCAAGCCTGCTGTTCAACGGAAAAGTAATCTGTCCTCATGGCGAACCTCCATTCCCGGTCTGCACGAGGCAGTGCTTCGAAACCTGCTATAAGAGCGACGTCGCTGCTCTGCTCCAGGACAATAGCTCACTACCAGCTCATCCGAAAATACAGAAAGCCAACACCAGACATCAAGTCCATCTTCAGATATGGATTTCGAAAAGACAGTGCAGCCACCACCCTATTCGCAGCTCAACAGCTCTCCATCAGACGCTTTCCTGACAAGAATGACCGACCATCTCGGCCAGCATCAGAGCTCATCAGCGACAGCGGCACAAGATACCGAAGTTGCGAGGGTGAAGAATTTCATGATCTTCATGATCTCCATCGATTACCAATGCAATACAAATGCGCAACTTTCTGCTACCGACCGGGAGCACTTCACCACGATGCACAATCAGCTCCGCGATCTACAAAAGGCGCATAGCTGCGTAACACCTACTCCTTCTCAGCGGCAGATTCTGGGTTCGTACTTTTGGCATCATCTGCACGATCCATGCAAAGCTTTGCACCTGCCAGTCGAGTGTGTGCTCAACGCGATGAGCAACCTTACCAAGTTTACCGACTATAAGGGCTGCTATAAAGGCAGCTGCTTCGCCATTCTCCAGTCCAGCGGAGTGGCCGGGCTCGCTGAGAAGCTGTACATGGATCGATCAATTGTGATTCCAAGACTTGTCTACGACCAGACCCTTCGACAGGACTATCTTCGATGCCTCGATCAGGTGCGGGAGTTCTATTTCCTCAGCATAGACGGAATTGAGGCATCAACCATGCCCAGGGACGACGATCGCCGACAGTGGCTCCATGTCCAGAACATAAGCTACGAACTCAACACGCGCGGACAAAGCTACGCCGCCCAAAGAAAAAGTGCAATAGCCCAGGCAGCCAGGGGCGTCGAATTCTCACTCCTGCACTGGAGAGCCAAAGCAGGCAGATGCATTGCCGCCATCGCGGGCCGACGCCAGGAGATTCTTGCTGGCACTCGGAAGCGAGACCCACTGATGGGCTGGCGAGGAGATGGGGATGAGATCGACATGTCACGGCCTGTACCCAAAAGGCTTTGGCAGTGGCCTTTCGGATGGCTCTATTACGTTGGATGGCATCTTCCGGACTACTTCGAGAACAGATCGCGAACTCGCTACACGGATGCGTAGATTTTGACATCCCCAGGTGCCTCCCGACGACTGTGCCTACCAATGGCACACTGATCTCTCGTTGGAGGACTCAATTGCGGAGATGAGCTTGGAGAGAGAGCATGACAGGAGGCTGAGACAGGATTTGAGCATTTCCGCGCGCTGGATAGTGACGGCGCCAACAGGCAGCATGATCAGCATTCTTTGGGGTCACAAATTGGTGAGAAGGGCTTGATATCTTCAGCCATTCAGGAACATGTTTGGAATCATACTGTTGTCCACTCACCTTCGGTTTCGACGCGAATCAAGCGTGCATTTTCTCAAATCCCACGTTTATCGCTGTCGCGGCTTCTGCTGTATGCCAGAGCGACTTTAGGAGACCTATTGGCGGTCGTACACCTCAGCTTGAGCCGTGAACGATATGTCAAGCTTTCCAGAATGATATCTCGAGAAGCCACAGCGTCGGCAGTGGCACCGACAGCCGGACAGTCTAACGAGGTCGTTAGCGCATTCTGAGAAGATCTCTCGCTGCTCGGCTGAAATAGGTTGGTCGGGAGGTAATGGGGGGACTTAGATCTTGGTAGTAGACTCTAAACTGAGAATGAGAAAGGACTCGGTCCTTGCTGGGCTTGTTTGAAAATCGATGGCGATCATAGCTCACAGACGCTTAGACGGTTTGTCCATGTCATCCAGAGCAAACACCACCATGAAGACTACCTAGGTAGAATTGTGGAGCCTGCGATGCCGCGTGCTGGCCGCAGAGCAAGCACTCTATTGTCGCATTCGAGGACTGTATCTCCAAACTTCCAAGCATCGGCGATAGCCACACGCAGTCGTCTAGTATGACGAGAGCGTCAGCGCTCGCTGAGATGTCATTCCGTTGCTCGATGGAGATGAGCCATTCGCGATTGAGTATCCTGACTTCATGTTCCAAGAAAGGTGTTGAAGTGAAGCGAAATGCTGACGCCGTCGCTCCTTCCGATCATGAACCCGCTTCGCAGATACCTTTCGTATTGCGACTCCTTCAAAGTCGAGAGCGAGCGAGCTCCTTCTTTCCGACGCCTCAGACATGTCAACAAACTCTTTGCGACCCCCTCAACTCCTTTTTCTATCCACACATCACCCATCCATCACCGACGCATCACAACAAGACATCATCCCATCGCTTCATATTTTCTCCAGAATCCAGAAAGCGACCAAAAAAATAACCTCTCGCCATGCTTCCTCTGGCAGTCCAAGACGCCTCGCAGCACAAGCACGTCTCTCCACCTCCCATCTACCGTAGCGCGCGACCCTCCGCGGAGCCAGAGAACCCCTTCCTGGACCAACACGCAGCGGCTCATGCTCTGAACACACCACCGCCAACACCAGACAAGAAGAAACCCAGCCTGGCGCTGTCAGGATTGCAATGTGAAGATCGACAATTCTGTGCCTCACGCCAAGAAGCGCTCGAATGGCACAAAGCAGTCTGCGACCACGACTTTGCCCGCAATTGCATCGGATATTCGGGGAAAATAATGCTGGTGGTCCTGGCGTTCTCTGAATTCTTCTTCTCGGGCTGGGACTATCTGCACTATCCCACCCACAACCCTGATGGCCGCAATATCACGTACATCCCGCTAAACAGCACCTTCGAAGGCACCTATATGACCTGGAATGGCACAAATATGGTGAACCGGACTGTGACGGAGGGACACACAGCAATGGAGGCGCCCACGCTCGGGTTTTGTAAGTCCTCATCTCCAGTTCCGCTGATGATAATTGCTGATGATTGCAGTCCCAATCTTTACCTTGCTCATCGCGACAATCGTGCTGTACAGGATCTTGGAAAAGGCTGGGAGCAAGCTTGTCGAGAAAACGGTCAAAGCCCTGTGGAAGCGGCGGCAGGATGCCCAATATCGCCACAGCATCGGGTTCATGCTCGGCTGGGAAGAGTTTCAGAACGTGCTGTTTGCCATTCTCGTGCCGGCGATCATGTACGGATTGGTGGTCGGTGTTTGGTACTCCGAGACGAGAAATATTTGGAAGTGGACGTCACATCCTGCGGTGGCTTTGCAAGGGCGTGGGAGCTTCAGAGTGGAGCATACGGATTACATCGTCCCTACCTAAGGTCCACGATTCCGGCAGTTGGGAATCAGAACGCATGGCGTAAGGCTGTGATTGAGATGGGTGTAATGGTAGTGTTTGGAAGCCGATAACCTGAGATGTATCTTTCGAACCTGACATGGACTCTTGGCGGACGCATTCAAATTGCTTTTGCATTTCAGCAACGGCTCAGTCCCAGTGCCGTCTGATTACTGGTCTCGCCGGATCCCAAGGACCGTGTATCTCGTTCTTGTAGCGCTGCAGTCCAATCAGCCACCAGCTCGTCATACCCATGCTGAAGCAACAGATGAAGCCGCCGAGAATAACGCCCAGAATGCCCATTCCCCAGCCTCCGCCTGAGATCGTCATCGACAGTCCGCCAGACGCAAGCACCACCAGCGCCGTGGAGAGCCACAAATGTCCTGTCCAGCTGTGATGTCGCAAGTGGCGGCGGAAGACTGGAAACAGCCCGAAGACTTCAATCGAGAACAGCGTAAGGCTGAAGACGTGCGTAGTTGTCGGAAGCCGGGAGGCCAGCACTGTGCTCGCCATGAGAGCGGCATTGGTGCTGAGTGAGGCTGGGAACTTGGCTTCGGGACCAGCTCCGTAGTCGAAGGTGAAGATGTTGAGCCCCAGTAGCCATGACGACAGAGCCCAGATGCTGTCCGATGAAGTCGAAAGTGTGAGGGACTTTAGGATAGGCGAGAGACCCAGTAGGGAGCAGTAGATCAAGATTGCAGATTTGGCAGTCGTCAGGCGCTCTTGCATTCGCGGTGAGAGCAGACAAGGTTTGTTGTTGTATGGTGGTATTATTGGTGATGTTTTCGGCGACGCTGAGTCGACGGAGGTGATGGGCGAGGTGGATGAGCTGGGAATGTCTTTGCCCTGGGAAGCATCGATGCCCAATCCAACGCCGACAGAGGACCCTACGCTGGCATTGCGCGAGTGCGTGCGCGAGGCAAGAGGCGGCATTCCAGATTCCTTGAACGGCATGCCGAAGTCTGCTTCTGTCTCGATGCTGACTCTTCCTGAAGAGAGAATGTCTTCTTCCTCCAAGGTAACGCTGCTGTTCTCCCGGCCCTCGTTGGGTTCATCTTCATTGTCTTCGCTGCGACTCTGCCAGTAGTCTCTGAACACCCATCCTGCGACTGTGCACAGCGTGGCCCAGCCTACGACAGTCTGAGGAGAGACTCGCTCTTGGAAGATGCCAGTGAAGCAGCAGACGAAAATGACCACGCTGCACACATGCTGCACAATAATAGTACTGTCCGCAACCAAAGGCCAGAATTCGTACGGCCGAAGCCTTGGATTGCGCTGCAAGTGGTCCAGAAAGGTCTCCTCGTCGGTGTAATTATCCGGATAGCTCTGCTTCACCCACAGCAGCTTCTTCCATTGCCCGCCATTGACTTTCGGTATGGAATTCGCATTGCGTCTCCGACTGCTGCTCCTTCCCCGTCTCTTATCTCTATTGCTTCTCCGCGACGAGTTGGCCGTTATGGTATCGCTGCGTCCGAAGGAGCCATTGCGCTTCGGTGGAGACGTGTAGAAGGCATCTTCTGGTCGGAGGAGCTGGGCGGACTCGCGGAAGTGTCGCCGATCAGATTGTACACTGCTGGCACGTGAGGAATGTGCAGTGGAGGTCGTGGATTGGTATTGCGGCATGAAGCCTGGAGCGATGCGCTACATGTCGATGTCGTGTCGAGTGGAGGACAGACGCGGTAGACGTGTAGGGTGAAGTAGAGTTACGCGACTCGGATTCGGTCCGAGATAGGGGAAAGGACTTCACCTCTTCTCAGGTTCTCTTCCTTTCTTCTACAATCTCTCGAATCTATTGAGCGAAACGAAGGCAATGGGATCTTACGCGCACATCTATCCGCAAGCGATGCATTGGAGATGCGATACGTGAAGTACGCCATTCACATGGGCTGGAAAATCAAATCGGTCGCATCGATGTCATTCATCTGACTATCGCTAGTTTGCTGCTTGAGGACAAGACAGCACAGTCATCACTGTTTGCAGGCTAAAAGCTAGCAGTTGCATGACCCAGAAAGGGGTATCTCGCCTCTCCAATGCGTAAGGCACGAAGCCATCTCGAATCGATCTCATTTCAACCAATCGATTCCACCCTAATCCACCTCAGTCACCAAGCGAATACTCCTCAGCGCGCTCCTTGCGAGCCTGCTCCTTCTCCATATCCTCGAAGAAGAATTGGAGGATGTTGTCCATGACCTTGGGGAATATCAGCTCCAGACGTCCGTTGCAGTCGCCGGCGCTGAAGGTCGGGCTAATGACATGAGGCAGCGGCTTGCTTGACTCCTCCGAGACGTCGGAAGCTTCACTGGGTGAAGCATCGCTGGCTGAGACACAATTGTACTCAGGCTCGGCCTCGGCCACATTCTCGTCAGTGGGAGCCTTCTCGTCGGGATCTGCGACCTCTCCGTAGTTGGGAATCTGCTCGTGGAAAGATGCAGCCTGATCGTCGGCGGGAGGCGTGTCTGGCTCGTTAGTCCGGTCGATGATATCGCCCTCGCTACCAAAAGTGAAGAAGATGTCGCCGCTCGCTCTAGAAGCCTTGCGGTCATGCGGCTTGTACTCGCCTGGGCCGTAAGAGATGTCTGGCACAAGGTCGTTGGCAGGTGCCGGTGGCGAGGATGTCTGCATTTCAAGCCCGCTTTCAGAGGATCCCTCGCTCTGGTCCCAAGTCTCACGGTCATTCGAGTTGTCTTGTCCTGGGTTCTGGAAGTAATCTGGGGCATGCTCAGTCGTCGGACTCCGAGGAGGGAGTGTGGGGTTGTTGACAAAGGCTCCAAATGGCTGATCGCTCTCAATCCAGGAGCGGCTGTAGTTCGCGAGGTGGTTGCAAAGGGCCTCGCTATCGATTGCGCTGCCAATCTGTGGTCCTGCGAAGGCAACGCATTGGAGTTGCTTTGCCAGGCCTCCCTCCGGGTCGTGCAGAACGATCATGTCGAGGTCCTGCACTACCTCTTCAGCGCTGTCTCCGACCGCGATGATGTAGACACGCGCCTCCTTGTGGAGCAGTTGGTCCAGAATGCTGTCGAAGACGGTTCGGATGTGCATCTTCGAATTCGCATGGCCTTAAACTCGTCAGTATCCGTCAGACGTCCGATACAACTCCAGAACATACCAGGAACGCGGTTCGCGGTCTCGTCAATGTCGTAAGGCTGCAAGTTACCATCTGGACGCTTGCGCGCATCCCACGATGCCGTTGTCATGCACTTATTCTCGAAATGGGAGAAGACTAGCTGACCCGGGCTGAGAATGATCAGGCCAGGAGTAGGGTCCTGCAAGATTAGCAACGCCGCACAAGGGCATAGAACATGGGAAACATACCGGCTCATCCTTCTTTCCCAGAGCTTCCGCAGTAATAGTGCTGCCTGCGTCGATGAACCCGTCCTTCTCATACGGCTCGCTGCGTCTCGATTGTCCGTATGTTTTGATTCGGTCGGCCAGTCCCACTGCCGATCCCTTGTAGATACCATCTTTCTCCAAAACGCTGCGCCAGGAGAAAACGCTGCTGTCTGCTGCTCCACCGCTGCTGACACCGCTGTCGCCGACGAGGACGATAACCTCGCGCTTTTGAACGAGCTCACTTACCGGGTTGGAGAGAATTGTGACATGTGCGCCGGTCGGCTTGGTGGCAAGGACGGTTCTACCGCCGCCTGTAGATGTGTCAGTCTGTTGAGTAAGAGGGGGAGAGGCTGTACTTACTGCCAATGCAGACCTCGACAATGCCGTAGTCGTCGCGGAGTTTGCGCAGGATCTCCGCGCGAACAGCCTCCTGCATGGCCCCCTTCCGCACCTGGTTGCTGCGCATCTTGGAGGAGAAATAGAAATCAAAGAAAGATTTGTTGTCTCGAAGCGAGACAAACTTGCCGTCGTTGGTGGGCTTGAAGCCCAGCTTGCGCAGGTCGGGCGCGAAGCCCGCCTCTCTCTCCGTCACTCGGCTGAGGAACATCTCGGCCGTGCTGCTGGGCTCTGTTGTGGTGGTATCAGCGCAAGTTTGGCAACGGAGATGGAAGGGGTTTTGAAGATGGTGGAAGTGAAGAGAAGGGCTAAGAAAGTGTAAAAAAATGAAGCGGGACAATACATACGGAATTCACCATCTTATTGTGGGTCTTTCACGTGAAGAGGTGGTTTGGTGCTGAGTGAAGTGAAAGCCAGTTCAATTGTCGCGGTGTTTGCGTTTTGGATGAAGTGAAGGCAAACATGTGAAAAGGGAAGGAGCGACTGTGACTGTTTACATGGACGCTGATTGGCCGGGAGTTTCCGCAGCATGTGATTCCGAGCCCATGCAAGAGTGTCGTCAACTTCAATTCAACTTCGCGGACTTCAACCTCACCATCACAGTGCTGATCAACGCAAGCCAAGATGGCGACTTCACCAAACGACGCAGACGAGCTAGCTGCGCGAGTCCAGGTACGTATTCCTCTCTATACCTCCCCACACGGCGCCAATGAAGCATCTGCGTGCAAGACCATCAACTGCTCGATGGGAGCCGCAGCTCGCGAAAGGCCTTCCGTACAGGAGCTCACGACTCACAGGATTTGCCGCCTGAGCTCTTCGACGATATCTATCAACGGGTCTTCAGCATTAGCAAAAGCAAATCCATGACAGTCAATATCACGAGCGACTACAAACTGCCCTCCATCCTTCAAGTCGACCGGCATAGCCGCGAGAAGCTGGCTGAGGGCTACTACACGTGGAACACCTTCACATTCGATGGAACGCGCGCCTCCACTGTCCGAATGTGCCGCTGGATATCGCGTCTTTCTGAGTCTCACCGCAACTGCATACGTTACATCTGGCGAAAGGATTGCAGATTCGCGAAGCTGCACAGCCGTAAAAAGCTCCTGCGATATTGGTTGAGCTCTTTCGAGGAGATGGTCAGCACAGGCCGCGACCTTGGGGAGAAGGTTGCACCGTTCATTGGACGTCGACTTTGCGTCGAGGCAGTCATCAGGAAGGAGAACAACGAGGTTTTCGTCCATACTGGCTGGGGTAGTCATTCCAAGGCAAGGTATCGTTCACACTCCGAGCCCATCAAACAGTGGATTACTGACGTGGATTCACAGATTCAATGAACCCAAGCAGGCTTAACATGGACCTGAAGGTTGCTCGAAAGTCCAAGAGCTTGGCGATCACTCTGCGGGAAAGGCAAAGACAGACTTGGGGCAGCAGATTTGCCAGGCGAAGGGCGCGCAAGGGGATCAGCACGCAATTACAATGATATCGTCGATTCATGAGCATGCTATGCATCCTGTCGTCGTATAATCGTTTCTACAAGTCGCTTTTGATGCAAAGAACGCAAGAATCGCTAACCTTCAAAAGTCCAAACTCCAGTTTCCAAACCATCCCGCTCTTCGTTCTTCGCCGCTGACTCCTGCAATGCATCCGCGAGAGCCTCGGAGTCACTTGCAGTAGCGCTCGATTGCCAGAGTAGACTCTTCGCAGCCCTGACTTGTCGCAGATTCGGTAATGTGCCCTCATCAATCGCGATCAGGACGTCGATCGGAGAGATCTTGTCCTCGACGCCGGGGTTGCCGGAGTTGGTGAGCTCCAGCGTTCGAAGTTCGCATTTCTTGTTCACGTCCAGGTGATGTCGATATGTGTCAGGGATGTCTTCGGGAAAAATCTGAAAGGCTTCCATGACTTCTTTGTGGCTGCCGACGTCGAAGTCGAAGACTGCCGGGGTGATGTAGTCGACGCTGATGCTGAGTTTGGTGAGTCCGGGCAGGATGAATAGGACGTTGTCGAGGGAGCTGCCGCTTAGTCTTGGGAGGTTGGAGAGTTTCAGTTGCTCGAGGTTCGGGAGGGGCCGGACTGCTGTTCTGAGGAGATGCATGAGTGCGAAGCCTTTTGCTTTTGGGCAGTGCTCGATCGTCAGGCTGCGGAGTGTTGAAGGAAATTCGACCATGCCGTGAAGGAAGTTGGCATCGATACCGCCACTCAGACTGAGGTGTTCGAGATTATGAGGCCAATGGACTAACGTTGGATCAACTTTGTTGCCGAATCCCGAAGATCGTGGCAGTTTCAGGGTTGTAAGCTGCTCCAGCCGCGACACCTTGTTCAGCAATTCAAGCAACGGCGGACTCTCAGACACCAGTGTAAGGTCGAGAAGTCGCAAATGCACGAGTTTTGCCAGCGGCTGAAAGCTGCTCATCGTAAAAGACGAGACCGGTGCTATGAACGCCTCGAGGCTGTTCTTTGAGCGGCCAAGCAAGCGGGCGGTCGTGCTGGGGCTGCTCTGGTGCACAAGCGCCCGCATATCCAGTATCTTCACCAGTTCCGCCTGCCAGCTGTGCTTGATATGTGCATTCTTGGTCGGGCAAATGGTCCTGACGAAGAGTTCGAAGTTCTTCCCGTACAGGTAAGGACTCGCATAGAGGAGTGAGATTGCGGCAGCATACCATTGTCGGGAGAGGAGACAACACGATGCCAGGGTGCTTTGTGATTCGCGAAACCGGGACACATATTCCAGAATCTGAATGATGATTTCGTCCGGGAGATAGACAGGCTCCGTGGTCCAGACTTTGGGTTTCTCCTTCGCTGCAGCGGCCTTCTTTGCTTCTTTCTGCGGCTTCCCTCCGCCTTCGCCACTACGTTGTACTTGCTGCGAATTCTCCTCCATCGATATGTCCCAATTCCTTTGCTGGTTCAGAGCCATGTTTGCAATTTCTTCAGAACATTCAAGTTGTTCGAGACAAAGTCAGTGGCGCTCGGCTCTTTCAACATGGATCTCATGAATCCGAAACCGAGCTGACGTCGAAAGCAATCAGCATCACGTGATGATTACCATGCCGAGCCGTTCTGCGCCGAAGCTCGACTTCATCACCGCGACACATTGAAGCACTCTCCACTCTACCACCACGAATACCGCCACAATGTTCACCGCTCGCGCCCTCCGTACCGCCAGACCGACTATCCGCCAGCTCACCCAGCGGAGACTGGAGTCGACCCTTCAGGGCCCGGCCGACAATGCCTTCAACCGCGAGCGACAGGCTGTCAAGGAGCACGCTGCTGCCACTTCAGGTATGTGTTGCTGTGGAGTGTGAGAAGGAGGATTACGGAGCGAGGGAGAGGGCTGCAGAGGAAGAGGTCGACATGGTGTCGCGCGGAAGAGGAGGGTACTGTGGTCTTGTGCGCACAAGGGCCAAAAGAGGAGGGAACCGTGAAGGGAGAAGCCGCAGGAAGGACTAAGGCTCTCAGCAAAGACACAATATCCGAACGGAACAGCATGCTGACATTCTGCTCTCACAGATCTCTGGCGCAAGCTCTCCATCTAGTATGACTCCCCTCCCGCCGAACTCTACCACTCGACGAAATACGAATTCCAGACGAGCGAATGTCGCAGCATACAATGTACTGACCTGCTAACAGCGTCGTGATCCCCTCCCTCATAATCGCTGGAGTCAACGCTTGGCGTCTTTGGGACGAGCACTGGGAGCACAAGTCCCACGACCCCCCACTCGAGGAGCGCGTTGAGTACCCATACATGAACATCAGAACCAAGAACTTCTTCTGGGGAGACGGTGACAAGGTGGGTCCATCTACATGAGAAGAATACAGAGCTAGATGGCTGACACGGACAGACCCTTTTCTGGAACCCCAAGGTCAACTACCACAAGACCGGCGAGGAGTAAACGTATGCTCGCTGAAGTGGTCATGATTGGAAGCATTGAGGCGTAAAGATAACACACGAAAGGTGCAGATTGAAGGACTTGTACATATAAGGTGCAAAGTAAACGGGGTTTCATTTGTCTCTTCACGAGCTGCTCTCGTTCAGAACTCTACCCTCACTCTGACATCTGATGGCATGCTGGCATGCTGGCAAGCCTGCAGAACCTGCGCTTCATGGCCGAGCCTCTAACAAACATCCTCAACCTCTCCGGTCTCGCTCACCATCGGTCCCAAATCGCCATTCAAGGTACGCCCAAACAGCTCCAGCAACATCTGAAAGCAGATACCGCTCAGCGCCGGATCATACCGTCCCTTACTCAACTCATCCCGAATGAAAGCATGCTGCGCCCACGCCGGCTCATAGAACGAAAACACTACCCCAGCATCATGCAGCGACTTGCGAATCAAGTCCCTCCCCTCCGGCGGGACATGCGTATCCCTCTTCCCAAAAATCATCACCAGCTCCCCCTTAATCTCCCCCACCCTATCAAGCGAATCATCCTTCTTCCCCTCCCCCAGCGTATGCGAATGGATATCTGTCGCGAAATAGCACACGGCGGCTCTGACACGCTTATCGAACGCGGCGCGGAAAGCCAAGTGGCCTCCGAGACACATTCCCGTTGCGCCGATGCGGCCATTGCACGTTTCGAGGCTGGTGAGCACGTCGATGGAGAGAGTGGCGTCTTCGTCGTAGGCGGAGAGCTTTTTGGCGATTTTCCAGGCGTTGCCGGCGTCGGTACCGGGCCCGTCGTAGGCGAGGGGTTCGGGGCCTGTGAATTCGTGGTAGGAGGAGGGAGCGGCGACGATGTAGCCGTGGGAGGCGATTTGGCGGGCGAAGCGTTGAACTGGGCCGGTCACTGGATGTGGGTTAGAGAGGATTGCAAAGCATGGTGCGGCCACATTTTAGAAGGGGCAAGGTATGATACGAAAGCTGCCTCTGCTTTTTCTTTTGGTGAAGCTGGAGGCTTGGAGTATGATATGAAAGGTGGTTCTTCATTTTTTCTTGATGAAGTCGTGCAGACCCGAAACATGGAAACGCCACTTCACACTCCAAGCCAAGAGCTTTTTCGCAGCTGACCAACAAGCATAGCACATGGGACGGTGCATAGATACTTGAGAGGAGCTTACCTTGGTAGATTTCGCTGAAGACGACAACGCCAGGGAACTTGGCCTTGGGATAGTTCGGAACGGTTGGATGGAAGATGAAGATTCCTACCTCTGATGATCAGCCTCTGCATAAGGCTGGTCTGTATTGGGCGATTGATATGGGCATACGCATGTCGCCGCCATGCTTGGTCGGGACGTCTTTGTGAGACTCTTGAATCAACATTTTGAAGTTGACGTTTCTTCAAGTGGCGTCACGAATCAGCTGATGGGTGATAATGAGCCGGACAACGCTCTGTGCCGGCTGTGAGGAGCGCGTGATGGCAGTGTAGAAGTGACGAGGAGCTGCCGGAGCGGACAAGTGAGGACGAGGACGTTGATGGCCACGTGAAGTCAATCAATTGGCGAAGAGAAGTGGAAGAGCACTGGGCAGCTGCAGCTCGATACAACCACGAAAGCGGCTAGTCCCGTGTTTGGCACCCCGCCGCTGTGTCATCGCCATCCCGCCTCCTGCTGCTTCATCCTCCTCTCCCCGACCAGACCTCCCCCTCGGGTTGTCTGAACACGGAACTACCTTCACTTCACACCCAAACGACACGCGAACGATCTGCCCTCCGCCAGGCACGACCAGCGCCGCACGGAATCCACCTCCGCCTGCAGCATCCACCGCCACCGCTCCCTCATTGCCCTCCGCCCGACGCCTTGACTGGCCGCCGGGTCCGATCATGTCCAATCCGCCCTCCGCCATCTCCAACAAGGCAGCCTCTTCATCATCCAAGGCTCCTCAAATCTCCAATACCAGCCAGCCTAGTCCGGCCCTCTCCTCTACACAGCAGTTCTTCTCCAACGACTCGTCCGCCCGCCGCTCCGGCGGTGGCGGAGGCGCGTCCAAATCACCCGCCCCACGAAATACACAGTCCTCCAAGCCGAAGCACAAATCGGGCAAGAAGTTCAGAGCGTTGGATGAGGATGCAGAGGCTGAGGCATTCAGCATGCAGAATCCACACGGCCGACGCGGCCAGCAGAGCATCACCCATTTGATGCAGTTCGCTCTTCCGCCGAGACCCAACGCGCAGCAGCAGTATCATAGACACAGCTACAATGGACCACGCAGGAATCGACAGTACAATCCGACGTGGGGATTGGGAAGCGGCTATCACGCCGTAGATAAGGCGAGGTAAGCATTGCATGTCTCGCTTCGAGGGATTGCACAGGTCTGACGCGAGCAGATACATACACGCCAACTATCGCTTCATTGTCGATCCACGGGCCGACTACCATGCCCAGGCCCACGACGCCGACGTCCACCTCGACTGGAACAATGTCTTGCAGGTCATTGCTTCCTCCCAAACCCAAACCGCATCATGTCCGATATGCCTCAGCGAACCCACAGCCCCGCAGATGGCCAAGTGCGGACACATCTTTTGTCTTTCTTGTCTGATTCGATATATGCACTCCGAAGACGGCTCTGGACCTCCTCCCGAGAAGAAGGCGAGATGGAAGAAGTGCCCTATTTGCTACGACAGCGTCTACATATCCGAGACACGACCCGTGCGATGGTATATTGGCCAGGAGAACGACCAGCCGCGTGAAGGCGGTGATTTTGTTCTACGATTGGTCAAGAGGAAGCCGGGCAGCACCCTTGCCATGCCTCGCGAAAGCGCCAACAGCATCGGCAAGGACGAGGATATTCCGTGGTACTTTGCCGCAGAAGTAATGGACTACGCCAGAGTCATGAAGGGAAGCGAGGAATACATGCTGCAGCAGTACGATGAAGCGCTAGCAGCGATCGAGCAGCAAGAGAGAGAAGACGAGCTCATGTTTGGGGAAGGCACGGAATGGACTGGACGCGCCATTCGCATGATGCGAGAGTCCAAAGAGAAGGTCAAGGGCATTGGCAATCCGCCTGCTCAGCCGAAGAAGCCAGAGCCTGCTGAGGTGGATGTCAAGCCGGATAGACCGCCAATCGAATTCAACGAAAGCGACGAAGGCGTACCGGACATGTACTTGCAGAAACACGCTGACCCGCCAACTGCACCAACTGCGGCGGACTCAAGTGAGGAGCAGAGCGAGGCTGCCTCGACAGTCAGCGACCACATTCCCCGAACGCTCAACGAGATGCGCAACCGGCACACGCAGCGCGCAGAGCCTGCGGAGTACTTGTTCTACCACGGTCTCCTGCACTACTATCTCTCCCCGCTGGACATCCGAATACTGAAGGCCGCCTTCGGATCGTACAACGCCTTCCCATCAAGTATACTCCCGCGGGTCGAGCGCGTGTCTAGCGGGCACGTTGTTGACGACGAGCTCCGCAAGCGTACCAAGTACCTCTCACACCTTCCATATGGCTGTGAAGTTGGCTTTCTTGAATGTGACTGGAGGGATGTCGTCAGTGCTGCTGTACTGGAAGAGTTCAGACCCATGCTTGAGAAGCGAAAGAAGAGAAATGAAGAGAAAGATACTCGAGAGGAGAAAGAACGCGTTCGCATTGAGAAGGCTCAGGAGCGAGAAATGGCATCGATACGCTCGCGAAGAAGGCCTTCAGTTCCAAACGCGGACGGCTTCTTCACCTCGTCGGTTCCCAACAACCTCCACTTCGACGGTCCTCATGGCGATGCGGCCTCGACATCTCCGCCGTTCCCTTCCAACGCGAATCGACCAGGCTTCGGCTCCCTTGCCTCTCCTTCGACATCACCTAGCATGCCGCGCACGGTTTGGGGAACGGCAATGGTCAATCCTTCGAGTCCCGAGCAGCACGCTACACTACCCCATGACGATACGTTCAAGGAAGATGACGGATGGCTGCAAGGATGGGAGAAGGACCTCTTGGACCAACAAGAGCAGACAGCTCTAAACGCCAGCTTGGAAGGCATGAGTGTTTCCACGAGTGCTAAGCCCTCTGGAGGCGGCGGCGGAAAGAAGGGGAAGAAGAACAAGAAGATCACATTGATGAGCACCGCCAACGGCGCGAGGAGGGGTGCATGACAAGCTTGAAAGCTGGTCTGTTATTTCTTCGTTCTGAGATAGCTGATGGTAATGTACAGCTTCACGAATCTATACAAGCATCATCAAACAAGAGCCTGCACATGGAGTCCTCTTTCGCTCACTCTCACTTCTAATCATGGAAGCAGTACAGGCAAAACATTACAATCCTCCTGACTATCCGGACACACCTTATCGCGATTCAAATCCTTAGAATACGGCCCCGTCGGCCCTCCCTGGTACTGACACAACCCATCCACCCCAAAGTCGCAATTCTGCCTCGGATCGTTCTCTGGCAATCGATCGTCTCCCCAGTGTCCGGCAAAGTACAGCCAATCCGTCGGCTCGTCGCCATAGGCACTGAAAACGCCAGTGTCGTCGGAATAGTTCCCCGGCGAGCTGGGCGTGAAAGAGAAGTAGTATGCATTGAACGTGGGATCCCACAGCGCTCCGGCATCGGTATGGTCCTCTACCGGTCCGGCTGGCAGGTTCAAGCCGGGGATCGTGTGGTCGTGCGTCCCGGTCGTGGCGTAGTTGGCGTGCGTGCCGTTTGCGGAGTAGACGACTGGTCTGAGTTTCTCCCCTTCATCGGCTGCGTTTGCGTTTGGGGGTGAGGACTTCTCGACGGCGGAGTATGAGAATGCTTCGCCGCCGGAATGCTGGGAGTACCACAGGGAGATTGGGGTTTGGGAGGTGGAGTTGAAGCGAATCATACTGTGTTCCCAGTCCCCGACGTGGTTGCCGACGTTTCCTACGATGGGGTAGGAGCCGCCGTAGTCGAAGGCGTAGAAGTAGAAGTAGTACGCGTCCAAATACTCGCGAGAAGCGTGCTCGACTGTGACTATTACCGCGGAAATTGCGTCTTCTGTTTTGCCTGAAGCGTCCGGCTTCACACCCTTGAGATACGCTGCTTGCTCCGGACCGAGCGTGAAGGGGGAGCGGGAGGAGAGATATATATCTTTTCCGGCGGAGGAGTTGGGGATGGAGTTGAGGGTTGAGAGGTCGCTGAGGGAAGGGGAAGAGGGTTGCACGGTGGCGTTGTGGAATTTTGGGGTTGTGTTGGTTAGTTGGGCGGAGATGGAGGCGGGATTGTAGGTTTCGGCTGAGAAGAGGTGGACGAGGGGGGCGTACGTGTTTACATAGGAGGGGACCTGGGCCGCGAAGGCGACTAGAGGAAGGAGGAAGATGATGAGGAGGGACATGGTAGCGGTAGTAGAGAATCCGGGAGCCAGGAAATGTAGAGAGGGGAGGAGGATTAGCGACATACTTTACCTTTTGATATCCTCTGCAGCCTTATACACACACTCACCAACTGCTGATCAGATCTGCGCACCGTCCTAGTGCGAATATCACCTCGCACATGCTCCGGATCACAACGTGCAACTCTGCCCATCGTGCGCAGCAAGAGCATGCAGGTACGAGAAACGAGCAGACACGCTCATCAAGTAGCCAAGCAGGCGATTCATAGCAGCACCGTGGGCACCGCTTTAGACTGCTCATGCATCGGCGCAGACTTCCGAATACTCACCAAGATCAGCAGGTAGAAGAGCTTCACTTCTCCTCTTCTCATACTTTTACTTGCAACCGACACCTTCGTCTTGTCGAGAATCCAGCATCGAAATCGTCTCTTTTCCCAAAGCTATTCTCTTCCACCAGGCCACGCCTCTCCTGCGTATTGATTCCGTCGTGCACCATCCGTCCGACGACTCCGCGCGCGTGATATTGTGCATCAAGAGTTCGTGCCTTCGGACTGGAGAGCTCGACGACGAGGTGAAGTCAACCCAAGCACGCCGTCTGGCCGGGCGAGCTGATTGGCCGGCACGACCACAACTCCGGGGAGCTGATCATCCGGCACGAGCACCACGGAGGACAGACCCAAGAGGGAAGGAAGATATTCCAGCAGCTCGTCCAGCAGATCAAGAAAGTTCGGAAGGCGATAGAACTGAGGGGTGTGGTTAGACTTGTTCTGGGCATATCCCAAAGATAAAGCGAACACAGTCAATAATAACAATATAATTGCATCAGATAAAAACATCGAGAATAGCTCTCTCGTCGTGCCTGTACACCTCAGTTACAACTCGTAGTAGTACGAAAAGTCCCCCCCATCTCTTGCCATCCCATGACCAACCCACCTCACCTTTATTCCCCCTGTTTTGAATTACCATGTGCCCTGAAACGAACACCTACACACCACTCCACCCCATCCCAGAGACGCTGTATGTGTATACAAGATATGATACACGCAGAACACACCTGCTCGCCTTCGTTCTGTTTGTGGTTTTGTTTTGGACTCTGATCGTCTAGATCACGTACTGCAGAAAGCTGGTCAGCAAAAGTGAACACGTCGACACGAGAACGCATGCGTCCTGCACGTGTGATGAGCTTGCAGAACTTACCGGGATGAAAAGGTACGGCACTCGCCTCTCGTACTCCATCCATGCCTCACCATACTTCTCTCTGCATCGCTGGATATCTCTGTATGCGCGATGCACAATCATGAGCGCGAAGAAGACGGGGTAAAACCATGGGAAAGGACTTTGGAAGCCGGTGATCAGACCCCACGTGAGCGCGAAGTACATGTCGCACGTGTAGTGGATCTTGCGGCAGTACTTGTACCAGCCGTCGACCAAAATCGAATCGCCAGTCTCCGTCTTGATGTGGTCGGGGTTCTTGACCTCTTTCCAAGGAAGCTGCGGGAAAGTCTTGCGGTGCTGCTGGTAGCCACGCTCCGAAGCACGGAACATGTTCTTCTGCGAATTTCCGGTGTCCCAGGCCCAATACATGAAGAGGTAGGAGATGTACAGGAAGACGAGCACGGGCTTCGACCAGCGGTAGACGGATGGGTCGTGGTTGGCCAGGTAGATGGTGCAGTGGCAGTAGCTGAGAGGCACACCTGCCAAGTTCCAGAAGATGAGCATGAAGCCCCACTTCTCGTAGTACATGTCCCAGGTCGTGACAATCATCTCCTCACCCTTGCAGCAAGAGTTGGCGTAAATCCAGTGGGCCATGAGCAAGAAGCCAACTTCACCGGTGACGTAGCCGTAAGTCTCGTACTGGCGAGCGGCGGCCGAGAGAGTGATGAAGAAGAGGATAAACCATGGAAGACGGACCTCGAAGAACATCTTGAAGTCCAGCCATCCGAACATGCGCGGGTTGAGCTCGGCGCCCATGAAGAAGTCGTAGATGTGGTGGCCAGTCATGCGGTGCTGTGCGCCTCTGTAGAGTGCAGAGATGTATGCAACAATGGCGACCAGGAAGCCGGAGAAGATGGCCACAGACATGAGGGGGCCAAACTCGTCAATCAGGGTGTAGAGCGGGAACAGTCCAGAGAAGTGAAGAACCGCAGCAATGGCGATGGAAGTGTAGAAACTCCAAACACCGTTGCAGTAGTACCGAAGCTGCTTTCCGCCCTCATGGGGAAGAGGCTTTCCAGTCGAGTAGACGCCAGGCATTGTGAGGTATAAGATACCCTCAAAGATGAAGAAAGTCCAGTAGATCGCCCAAGCCTTCGCATGCGGGAATGCGCCAGTATACGCCAGGTTGAACAGGTGCTTGCCGAATTGACTCCACGTCATGCTGGGCTCTGACGGGAACTTGCCGTCGTAGTATGTCGCTCCTATCCACATGTACCACATGAGCAGCGGGAACCCAATCATCATCGCCGTTACACCGGGCGTTCCGCCAAAATCAAAGTGCGGATTGTAATCGATCTTGGGATCCGAGCCTTCAACCCATCCATCAATGACACGGCCCTTGGGCGCGCCGTTCATGTGTCCATTTGCAGCCGCGACCTTCTTTTTATCTGTCCTCACATTGGGAATCGGCGCGGTCAAAGGGTCTTTGCCAGAGTCGGCCGCGTCTTCGAGAGGAGAAGGGGATCTCGCATCGCCGGATTTGCGCGTGCTTCGACGTTTCGTGCCGGGGGTTTCGATGAAGCCATCGGGGACCATAGACTTCCTGTGCATCCCGTCGCGTGAGTCTCCAATGCCTCAGCAGCACCTCCGATGTGGGATTTTGACTGACCTAGGCGTCTTGCCCGTCTGGCTACGCGTGACCCGCTCAGACATTTCTCTTCAAAATTTCGCGCGTGCGTTGCGCCGGAATGCGCGGAGGCCTCAGTGCGGGCGATGGGGGTGGAATGGAGTCCCGGACGGACCGCAAATGCGACAATGCGCCAGATCAATCGGATGGGATGGTCAAGGTGTAAGGTCTCGGGATGGGTTGCGGTGCAAAATTGCCGTTGTTTACAATCGTCGGATTCGGTGTTTACATTTGCTAGTCCTCCCTGCTAAGTCTGCCCGCAACCTTCCCGCGGAGCCGGTCAGCGGATTTGTGCAAGATGATTGGCCTTTCATTAATAATGAAGGACGACATCACTTCGCTGTCATATCCCGACAACCTCATCCACACGCCAGTACGCGAGAGCATCATACCGTGACTATCGTCAGCTGGTTTCGTGTGAGATATATCGCTGGAAGAATTGATGTTTCAGAGCTCACACACAGCTAAGTGACGAAGACAGCAGTGAGCTCCAGTCCGACCCTGTTGACATCACATCTACACATCCATTGAAATATCTCTCCCATCTCTTCTCCTATCACTCCACCAGCTCAATTCATGCCCTTCACCCAAACCCTCACCAAAGCCCTATCTTCCACCGCAAAAATGAAACTCGACCCCGCCGTCCTCTCCCTCCTGAACCTGGACCCAGACCAAACCACCGTCTCCAGCGCCGGCGGCGGCGGCATGTCCAGCGCCAGTACCTCCAAAATCACCACCACGCACCCGGACGGCACCACAATGTCCTACTTCATGAAAACCGGCAAAGGCGCCTCCGCAGCCACCATGTTCGAAGGCGAACACGCTTCTCTCAACGCAATCCACAACGTCGTGCCGACCCTCTGTCCGCAATCTTTCGGACACGGGAAGTTCACTGATGCGAGTAATACTTCGTTTCTTGTGACGGATTACTTGGATCTTAGTGGGCGGTTTAGCTCGAGCTCGAAATCGGGAATGTCTCTGGCGCAGAAGTTGGCGAAATTGCATACCACGCCCGCTCCTCCGCCTCCAGGCTCTTCAAAACCGCAATTCGGTTTCCCTGTGCCGACTTGCTGCGGCGACACTCCGCAAGATAATACTTTTACTTCTTCCTGGGCGGACTTCTACGCCAACCGCCGCCTGCGCTTCATCACAGCCGAATCCCGCAAGTCCAATGGTGCGGATAAAGAGCTCGAAAGCTTGGTCGAAGCAACTTGCACCCAAGTCATTCCTCGCTTGATCGGCGATTCGCATCTCAACGGCGGGAAAGGCGTGACGCCCGTCGTTGTGCACGGCGATCTGTGGTCTGGGAACGCGAGTTTAGGGAAGTTGCCGGGAATGCAGGAAGCGGAGGAGTTGATCTACGACAGTTCGGCGTGCTATGCGCATTCGGAGTTTGAGCTCGGTATCATGAAGATGTTCGGCGGCTTTGGCAGTAAGTTCTTGAAGGAGTATCACGAGCTCGTGCCCAAGACGGAGCCGGCGGAGGAGTATGAGGATCGGGTGAGGTTGTATGAACTGTACCATCATTTGAATCATCATGCGTTGTTTGGCGGTGGGTATAGGAGTGGCGCGATGTCCATTATGAAGAGTTTGGTTGGCAAGTATGGAGGAAAGAGTGAGTTGTAGGATGACATGGATCTTTCTATCTGTATGAATAGTACTTGAAGCAAGTGTAGGACTGTATGATGGAGAAAGATGATGCAGGGTATCGTCGCGCCAATGCCAATTCAACGCTCAAGCAGCCAACCCATTCAAGTAGACGCATGAGACAATCTCATCTATGCTTATTGGAATCCTCCACCGCCCACTTCACGGCCTCTAGCACGTTATCCTGTATTGTGTATGGTGGATACGCCGGCTCCCTCCCTTCCTTCCACACTCCTGTCTTCACAAGCACACTCTTCCACTCGCTCCCAAACGGACTCCGATAGCCATTGGCGCCTCTGATGTCGCTTTCCGGATTGTCTCCAACCATGTATACCCTTCTGAGGGGATCATTCAATCCAACCTGCCCAAACAAGCTCTTCCGGTGCGCTCGCAATCGTCTCTCGGCAAATTCATACGTGGGCTGATGTGGCTTGCCAATGATCGTCTTGTTAAGAAAAGCATTTCCAGTTACTGCAGCCCACAGACCAGAGAAAGCTGCCTCAAATCCGCCCTGGCCCAGGCGATCGAGGTGGTACGATGAAGCCCAGAACATGTCCGGGTTCGAGTAGTACAGATGTGGCTGTCCATCTTGCAAGTACCCACTGTTCGGCAACGACTTGTCCCCATTCTTCGCTGACAGAGCTCCAAGGAAGCCTTGTGGCGACAATAGTGTATCCAGAATCACAGCAGAATCCAAGCCCCAATCCCGCGGGTCGTTGTACACGAACACCGCGTCAATCTTCAACGACCCCTTCGCATCCGTTGAGTGCGGAATGATAGGTTTTGGTAACGGCCTCGCAAAGGATTTGTAGTACCCGCTCTCCAGGAACACTTTCGCGAACGGCCATATGTCCGGGTACGCAGTCACAATGTCCCCAGGCGTCACCACGTTCTTGAACCCATAAGACTCAGCCACGAGTCTGCACTTATCGTAGTCCCCTCCTGCCACCAGCACAGTCTTTTCATGTAAATCTGTCATATCCGCGAAAGGCGTATGGCTCTGCACAATCATGCTCGTATCCAATTCCACATCCAGCTTCTTTTGTAGGTCTGAGACTCGCTCGGCTTCGCTTTTGCCGCCGCCATTGGTGAGGAGGATGAAGGGCACTTTCGAATCTTGTAAAGTTCTCAACGCTTTGCTGGAGCCTGGGAGAGGTGCGGCGGAGCGCACAAGGACACCGTCGATGTCGAAGGCGAAGGCATAGTCCGGGATGCTGCTGCTAGTGGGAGCGGTTTGGAATGATCGGCGGCATTGGATTTGGCAGACGTTGGAGATGCGGCACGCTTTGGTAGGAACTGCTCGTGAGCTGGAGCCCAGAGGTCGAATGGTCCTCGCAGCGGTGGCCATGGACGAGAGATGTGTTTCGCAGGATGTCGTGAAGCTTGAGGATGCGATGTAGTGGGATTGAGTTGGCGCTGTGTGGGGTCAGCCGAATTCGGGCATTGCGAGTGAAACATGGATGACGATGATGAGGAGCATCCCTGCAGTATCAAAACAACCATATCACCGGTGTACACATCAACATGGAGGAAGACGATCCGATCGGCAACGCTCTCAAATCTCGACGAATCCCTCACGGCAAGTCCGGGAAAGGCAGAGGTAAAGGCAAAGGAGGCTCAACTTTCAATGTTTTGAAGACGATCAATGAATACGATGTCGTTCTTGGAAAGGTCTCGCATGCTGATGGCCATGGAATCACGAACGCGTCCGGCAAATTCATCATTCATGGTCTCACGCCCAATGAAGATGGTATGATCGCTACATTGGATCTCAAATCTACTGTCTCTGGCGTAGCGTTGTTGGCAGGGAGTAGAAAGACTCTCAAAAGGATAGCGGAGGATTTCGAGGCCGAGGAGGAAGAAGACGAGCAAGACGAAGAAGACGAAGAAAAGGATCAACATGAAGACGAAGCAGATGACCAGAACGGCAACGACAACACCGCCACCAACCCCCAAACCGACGACGACGAAGGCGACAACTCTCCTCCCCCGGAATCCGCAGAAGAAAGAAGCAACCGCCTAACCAAAATCTTCGAAAAGAACTCTTTTCGAAACCCCAAATTCTGGATGCGCTGGAAAGGCCACGTCCACATCCCCAACACAGAGCCCGGAGAAACGCAACTGGAAACGAACATGGCGTACGTTGTCTTCAGCGGAAACGACTGTGGGTCTTGGGAAGGGACTCTAAGTTGCGAAGCATTGGGCTGGAAGAATAAGCAATTGAGAGGGCATAGGAGGAAGCCGCAGGTTCAGAGGGACTTTACGATGGAGGAGGCGAGGGGGGTTTGGAAGGGGGTTGGTGGCGTGTGAGTTGACGCATTAAGGTCAAGGAGGCTGAAGGTTGTCTTGCTCGCAAGCTGCTGCGGCTCCTAGAGCGACTTCCAAATACTCCTCAACCCGACGCCACTCATGCCCCAATGCTGTAGCGTAGGAGGATGACATTAAGACTCCAATGGAATACGGTTGCAGGAAAGCAGGCATGGAAAAGACACGAGGTGTCGTTGCTTTGGGCAGGACACGAGCTGGATTCAGTCCTGCCGCTCAGCTAGGGGCATCCACTCGATATTGGTCTCAACCTGTCCTTCGTCGTCTGCTTGCGCTTGAAAGAAGTACGAACGAAGTCAAGAAATTTTTCACTTTCATTCAATCATTCAATCAATGTACGATTGGTCTGTAACTAGCAATCGTATGAATGAGGCTCTTACTTCTCCTTCCGCTCTAGAGCACTACCCTGCGGCCCACCATGCCAGCTCTTCTGAGCAGCACTGATGCTCGGCGCACTATGTTTCTGTACCTGCGCCTTGATACGCTCAGCTACATCATCCTTCCCAGCATCACCGCTTTCGGCCGGTCCGCGAGGCGCGGATTCTGCCTCCTTAGCTTCTGTAGTTTCGCTTCGAGAGGCAGAGTGGTCATCCTGCTCGAAGTCATCTTCCGTCACATCCTCGCCTCTCAAGAAGCGCTCTTCAGCCGCAGAATTGGTCCGTTCCGGCGTCGCTCCTAGACCTTGATCTTCAGGTTGAACAGTTGTGTTGCTCGAACTCTGCTCTAGTGCATCGCTCTCAGCATCGGCATGAATGTCGGCCTCCACGCCGTGGGCTTCGTCAATGTGCTGCTTGTCGTCCGAGACACCAAGAGCTAGCTCAGCAGTCGAGTTCTCCGCTGCAATGGCTCGAGCTTCAGATTCCGGCACTCGTAGCCCCGGCGCTTCCGAAATATCCTCAGCTGAAGTACTTGTAGACGATACTTCGAGGTTGCCGTCGAGGTCAGGCTGTCTACCGTTTGAGCGCTCATGTGGACGGGTCGGAAGTGGAGGCGGGACCTTCTTCGCCTTTTCTTGATCCCTTTCATATCCTTGCTGCTGCTTGTGCGACGAATCTGGGTCGGCAGACAAGTCTAGAAGCTCCTCAGAATGACTGTCTTCAGCCGCAGAAATGTTTGGAACTGCACCCGAAGTAGGAGCTGCACTTGCGGCTGCACCTGGATTTTCCTGCCAAATTCCGAACTCGTCTTCGCCGTCTCGAACGCCTGATGACTGCTCTGTCACCTTGTGCGTACTCTTTTTCGAATTCGCACTATCTGAAGATCCTGGTCTTCTTGTCGGCAGGGGAGGAGCACCGACTGGTTTCCTCCGCATACTGCCTACTCCTGGCCAAATACCTTTCTGCGGCCCTGGTAACGGCATTCCAGGAGGCGGCAACGGCTGTCCCCTACCCATTGGCTCGTTAGGGACGATGTTTGACTGGCTTTGCCTTGCTTGCCGCTGCTGGTAAGCAGTCTTATTCTTTTGATATGTGTTCCAGCCCCAAGTCCGTGCCGCATTAGTCGCTGCACCAGCAGCAGCAAGGATGGTAGTCTTCTTTTGCTGGAGCTGTTGACTTCGCGGTAGACTCGCTGACGAATCGGTGGATGGGGCTGTAGATCGCGTAGAGTTGGTGCTGCGGAGAGAAAACGTTCGTGGCGAGTTTGAGGTGCTGAAATCAGGCTCCTCGGAGTGTGGGTCATGACGGGGTGACTCCAAGTCTGCATCCAATACGTCGCCTCCAGCGCTCTGATCAAGGCGGCGCGGCGCATCTTCGCCATCGTCTGTAGCAAGCGTGGAAGGTCTTGCAGACTGCTGCTCGGCCCTGTCGCGGAGATCTCTCAGCTCATCCAGAGCGCCTTTCTGAGACTGCCCTGGCGGCAAGCTTCCTCTCGTCCTCCACAGCTTCTTCTGCGCGGCTGGCCGAAGGCTTTCATCGTCAGCACGAACAGGCTCCACGGTCTGTTCATCCATGGCAACAATTGGCGAGGGAGACGTGATTGATGAAGAGCGGAGCGGCTTCGGAGGACGAGGTGTCGATGCAGATTTGCTTTCAGGCTCAACAGAACTGAGTTGACCGGCTCCTGGAGGCCGTGCCAAATTCCGGCCGTGGTTGATAGGCATCGTCGACGAGTGTCGCAGCTTGGTAAGATGAGCATCTGAGTTGGACGAAATGCCACTGGAAATACCAGTATCTTGTTCAGAAACAAGATCAGGCGTTGACATGGTTCTGCTACTGCGATCAACCATGCGGACAGAATCAGAACGGCGTAGCTCCGCGTGGTCTTCTTCGCCTTCGTCGCTCCAAATCCCACCGCGAGCATGACTTCCTCTTGTGTCCTGCAAGGGCATCGGCACATCGTCCCAATTTGGCTTGACGAGCCCTTCGGCGAACGCAGTGCGCACACGCTCCTCGATGGCCCGCAAGACGAAGCCGTACGTGATCTTTCGCTCGCTCACTACCGGCTCCACCCGAATCTCGAGGTCAGGCATAGTTTCGAAGGTAAACCAGATTCGATTCGATGGCGGTGGCTTGACGCGCAGGAGCATATGGCCCTGTATCCTCTGCAGCGTTGCCTTCAGCACAAGGTCGATGGTTCGAGTCTTGAAGCGCTGTCCAAGGTCTAGTTTAGCGACCGCAAGGAGCGTGATGGAGAGAGCTCCGCTGTATCGCACATCAGCACTGAGGGTCATGTCGCCGGATATGTTGAGATCACGCATTTTGAGGTTGGAAAGGATGGGTCCAGCGTCGCCGAGATCCAGCGACCGAATTTGAAGGACAGGAATGAAGGTGGGCTTTTGAATTCGCGCAAGCTTCTTCTCTATCTTGCCACGCACGAGGTCGACCAAGACGTCGGTCCTGTGAACACCGAGGAAGATGCGACCAAGCAGGGCATTCAGCGCACGAGTTTCGGGCGTCAATGCGGACGAATGGAGCGCAGACTGCAGCTTGATGAGAGCATCCGACTCGATTGGCCGTGGAATGGGCGGCTGGTCACGACTGGAGAGGAGTGCATGGTAAAAGTCCTCCTTCTCGATGGTCGAGGCGGCGAAGAGGTAGAAGGGCTTTGGCGGCTTGAGAGCACTCGATTGCTGCAGGGCGCCATGAGGCAGCTCGACGGGCGTCAAGACAATGGCTGTCCGTCGCACGTACAGATCTGATTCTAAAATCTGCCTCTCGTCGACTTCATCCGCACCGTGCTTTCCCGCCTGCAGCGTGACCTTGTGGTGGGCCAGCGAGATGACATGCTTGACCTCGACCTGAGCAGGCGAGTCGTATAGCATGAGATGGCCGTGCCGCAGGACAATGTACATGATGTGCGCCTGCACTGGCTTGCGACGGCCAGGCGAGGCGTGCTGCACGTCGTCGGCGTCCAGGAGCGAGCTGGCGCTGGCGTTCTTGCTGCCCGCGAAGACGGAGCGGTACATGCTCTGGTATACCGACTCGCCCGCCGGAGGGAGCCCATCGCCTGCCGCGCCATCCCCTCCGCCGCCTGCTGCGCCAGCTCCGCCGCCCGCCGAGGCCTGGTTGCTGTTGTTATTGCGCGCATTCAATGCACCGACGGCCGCTGCGAAGTCGTACTGCCTCAGCACGGCGAATGTACCGCTCGCCGCCGTCTCGCCCACACTCTCGTGCCGTTCCCGCTTCTCTTTTGCTTGCTGTCCACGCTCTTGTGATGTTTGCCGCGAGCCATCGTGCTTGCGCCCATGCTCTTTCGCGTCGTCACTCGTCGGGAGGAGGTACCATGCTACCGCCAGTGTCGCAACCAGCAGGAGAGGGAGGAAGGTGAGGCCGCCGACGACGTACGTCAATGCGAGCGTTCTGAGGCCCATCATGAGCGTTGTTTGTCATGTTTCCGGTGCAGAAGCATCCTGGTGTGCATGAGATGTATGTTCGAGCCTGGCGCTGTGATGTGGTGAGAGCTGGTTCCTGACACGGGGTGCGTATGCTAAGTGTGACGGGGCAGTCTTATCTGAGAGTCCAAACTTTTGGTCACGCCTGCGTAGATATTAGAATGCTTGGCGCTAAGCATCCCTACTTCCCCTCTTCTCAATCTCTGCTTTACGGGCTTACTACGACTTCAACTATCTACTAATTAACATAACCACAGTCTTTTATTACTATTACTATATTGAAATTACTACTATATCATACTCTATTATATATCTTAATTTAGTACGATTTGACTAAGTAGTTATTAAGATATAGGGTGCTAAAATCTAATAGCTCCTATAGCTTCGAGATTAGCTATAGATAACTATTTAGAAGATCTTCTTAGCTCTAACCTACTAATAGACGATAATATTAGCTACGAATTAGATAGTTCTCTCGTAGAGATACTAGCTTAAGCTAAGAATAGATAGTAGCTACTACCTATTCTATTACTAGCGCTAGTAAAAGAGGAGCTAGTTAGTAAGTAGAATAACTCTATTTCTCTACCTAATACCCCTATTTAGCTACTAGTACCTATTCGAATAGTAATAGTAGTCTCTTAGTAGGTAGAAGTAGCCTTAAATAGTAGAGAATTGCTACTAAAGGGCTCTATCTTACCTAAATAGAGATCCTATCTACTACTTACTAGGGATCTTAAGGCGCCTATTAGGAAGTAGGTAGAGAGCTTTTCTCTTACTTACTATAAAACCCCTACTACTAGTAAGATGTTTAACTCTATAGTAGCCTACTACGAACGCCTATAGAACTAGGCCTTTATATAGGGGTTTTAGATCGTAATTAAAAGTAGTAGTAGTACTAATAAGTAGGGCTTTATAAAGTATTACTACGTCTACTATAGTAAATATATAAGGAACTATTATAGCTTTAAGGATAAGCTAAATAGCTATATCTAGTAGAGTAAAGAGATAAAGGTAAAGGACTATTAGTTCTATATCTGCCTATCTTATAGGCTATAGAATAAGATAGATATAAAGAAGTAGTAACTAATAGTCGATTTAGAACGCCTTACTTATATATATAATATAGCTCTCTTACTAACTAACTACCCTAGCTATAAGATTTAGCTTCTAATAACCTAGTAAGCTATTACTACTACCTTTACCTTATAGCTATTAAAGGAGTTATACTCTATAGCTATACGACAACTTAAGCTCTAAGACGCTAAGCTCTACCTTAATCGAGAGCGTTACTATAAGCTTATATATAGTTAAACTATAGAGAGTATTACTAACCTAGATAGTATAATATAGGGCCTACTTAGCTACCTTAAACAAGCTAGATTTCGCTACGAATGCTATTAGAGCTATACTACTAATCTATAGACTAGTTAAGAGATAAAGACTAGCCTTAAATAGGTAGTGTTTTAGATAGAGGTAATAGAATAGCTTAGTTAACGCTTTATTAGCGATTTTGCTACTTAACTAGACGCTATATTTAATACTAATAGAGCATAGCTATTACTTAAGATACTTATAGGTATAATAAACATAGGTTAGAGCTTCCTCTACGTCTACTACCTTAAGAAGAGTAAGAGTAAAGAGTCTATTCTATTTATCTTTAAGGCGTTAAGGTATAACTATTTTAGCTAGGTACGACCTATAAAGGTATTACTTACTAACTATAGTAAAGGGGCTACTACTACGCTTCTAGATTTACTATTCTATAGCGTTATTTAGTAATACTACTAATAGCACGCTACTAAGGCTATAAAGAAGCATGTTAACCTAGGCAATTAATACTATAACTTATAGGTTACTCGAACTACTCGAACTACTTAAACTACTAAGTAATTAATAGCTACTCTACTATCTACGGCTCTATCTATAGCTCTATCTATAGCTTAGTAAATACTACTAGACGCGAACGATTTAGATAGTAGCATAGAGCTCGTTAATAGTAAGGTTTAGTAATACTATAAGAAGAAAGTACGTAATATAAAGCCTAGATATACTAATAAGACAAAGGTAGAGCTATAGAACCTAATATAGTAGTAGATATAGTTACTAACTAAAGAGAATAAAGAGTAGTACTTAAACGAGCTATAGTAACGCCTTACTACTAAAGATAGGCGTTAGTTTATTAACTATTAGCTATTAGTTAAGTAACGGCTATATACCTACAACGTTAAGAAGCTAGCGAATCTTAGTACCTATTCTACTTAAAGAGTAGAGCATAGTAATAGAGGTGTAAAGGCTTTTATAATGCTAGAGTATAGCCTTAAGTAGTACGTATTAGTAATTAAGTAGTATATAGACAAAAAGATAGAGTATATATAGCATAACGAGCTTAAGGCTACTACTAGCTCTTATATAGCTATAATTACCCTATATCTAGGCTCTATAAACGTAGAAACCTTTAAGAAGATTAGTAGCTACTTTACTAACTAGGCTATAGAGTAGTTAATTAAATCCTTTAGCGTAGTAGTTAAACGACTCTATACTTACGAGTAGGTAGTTAGTAAGGCTATCGATTAAGAGGCTAATCTACTAGTATTAGAGCTTAAGGACGAGTACTACGCCTATAAAGAGCCCTACTAACTTAGTTTACCTTATCCCTACCTACTACTCTATATAATATATAAGAAGTATCGTATACTACCGAATCTACTATACTCTTGTTATGTAATTACTAGTAAGAAGTATACGAACGTAAAGTAGCTACTAAGCTATATTAAGGGCGTGCCTTTACTATAGGACCTACCTTAAAGGGTAACGATAGATAACTAAATTATAGAGGCTATATATCGATTAGTTTAGTAATTACTTGTCTATAGCCTACCTTACTATATTAAATTAGCTACAATAGACAATATCGAATTATACGAGCTACTATAGAACGAGTAAATTAACTAAATACTATATTAACTAACTCTTAAAGAGACTATACTATTTAAAGGACTAATACTACCTACTTAGCTTAAGGTAAAATAGAAGGGCAGTAAGGCTAATTTACGTAAAAAGACGACTATAGAGCTTACTTAAAGAGCTGCTAAAGAAGTAGCTCGTAAAGCTAAAAGAGCTAAGAACGAACGTATAGTAGTAATAGTAGCAATTACTTATAAAGCTAAAGAGTAGGTTAAAAGAGCTAAGTATTAATATACTAATCCCCTAAACCTCCTACTACTAGCCTATCTAAGGGCTAGTAAGCGCCTTAATCTAGTAGGGGAATAGAGTAAAAGTAAGGTAAACGAGATAGCTATTAAAGAGATAGTATAGAAAGGGGTAGAGTAAAAGGTATAGGTAATAGGGCTTAACTAGTATTAGAAGCAGTATTAGAAGTAGTATTAGAAGTAATAGATAGAGAGCTAGTATAGGCTCTAGTGCTAGTAGAATTACGTAAAACTCGGTTAGGGTATAGAGTAAGATTAGATTATAGTACTCTACGTAATATAGCCCTAGAATAGCTCTATATATCGTGTGGTTCTTTAATTTATATGGCGATTTGCTAGTGTGTTAAAGGATTTAGTATACCGTGCTGTAATCTACGCAGGCGTGACTAAAAGTTTGGACTCTCAGATAAGACTGCCCCGTCGCATTTAGGTGCGTATGAGGTCATGGCTGTCGCTGAAGCAACATTACCTTACCTGTGCCTCCGTAGCAATACGCGTGGACACTCGTATCTCAAGATGCCTAGTGAGCCGCATTGAGAATTGCAATGTCTGTACAGTGGACTTCCTTGTAGCGACTCTTCAAAAACCTTTTTCAAAATATGGACGCATTTAGGTTCAATGTTGTAAAGAGAAAAACATTCCGTCCATGGTATGACTGCCCTCCTCGAACGTCGCGCATTCCTCTTTTCATGCGTGCAACAAGATCTCTTCTCATACGTGCAACAGAAAACAGCCTAGACGCTTGAGGGGCTCTTGTCATTCAGCCAGTGCAAGAAGACGACTTCTCAAAGCGTACAATTTGTCTGAGCTTCGACAATGTCGAACATCTGCCACGCCACTAACGAGCGGTGCTCCGAGAGACCCATTGTTCCATTTCGGCAACTCAATCACGTCGTCTGCTTGGCACAGTAGAGATTTTCTCAAGTGGTGGAAGCAATGCGGCCAGTGATCATCGTCATGGTAGTCCAGTCCAGGCCGGGTACCGTAATGTGCCTTTTGAAGCGCCATCCGCATCATGGCCAAGCAATGGAGTGAGTGGAACCTGAGAAGATCTGTTAGCCGATAATCTCACGGCCCTGCCTTGATAATTGTCTTCGCGTGATGCTTAGGGTATGTGCTTATTTTGCCCTTCGCTGATCTGCACGTAGTTGCCATGGACTGGGTTCCTCACATCGCGATTGAGCCGTACTCAATGCCTTGAGCCACAGCGATATCCACTTCAGGCCCTAACGAACCGTCTTTTGGAAGTGGATATATATTGTCCCTCATGTCGTCGGCCCACACGTGGTCAAATTTCTTGTCGAGGCTCATATAGCGTACATCGGACCCGTAAGTGTTCTCCATTTCAAATTCTGAGTGCTTCTGGAGTCGGTCCGCACTGATTCGGAAAGCTAAGCACACCACCAAAAAAGGGACCAATATATGGAGGAGACCGTAGCGGAATACGGCAATGGCTCGTCGTGCGTGGCGCCGAACTTGTGTCTCGGGGATTGGGAGCTTGTGCCATTCTTCTGCTTGCATGTTAGACACATCCTCGGCGCTATCCTGACCACGCCTATGGTTGCTTAGATGCTCATATGGCGCCATGATTTTCAAAGATGGAGAGGACTGCTTGATACTGAGAAGTTTGGAGTGCAGAGACATCATATGGCTTTGCAAGTGCCGGATGTGTCGATCAAAGAGAGACATTCTTTGTTCGAGGTGGCGATTTTAGCCACGCGCACGCCACAACATCCAAGAAATAGGGTAATGACGATAGGGTCATATATTGAGGCTACATGTGTAGAGCGCTCCCGCGCGGAGTACGGGTGAACCGCAAGACAGACGCCAGAATAGAATAAGATTAGTTTGGAACTAACTTCACGGTCCAGCCCGATATCCCGAATCATGTTCCAACCTCACATCGCCCTAGTTCAAGGCTACAAGACACACTGTTACCATCGACCCAACGATCCAATGGTGTTTGCGACTGGAAGCTCTTAAGTACTGATCACAGTTACAAGAGCAAATCCTGTCAGTCGGCATTATCCTGAGCAGGTCTCTGGCGTACTTTTTGCCGATGTAAGATTGTTGAACAATGGAAAAACCGCTCTGGTGCTGCAGGAGTTCCAAGGCGGGATACTGTATCTGGTGGTCTGTTGACACATGTCTGCAGCATGTATTGGTACCGATGGTCACACTTCCAGCGCTCAATTCGGTCAGTGCTCAGTTGCTATTCAATATTAGTCTTGCTGAATGCATCGTGATTCTTCTCGGCTGTCATGGATGACGCACGGGAGAGCGATGCATAATCAAGACGCAACGCGGGATCTTGATATGCCGAGATCTCCCAGAATTGAATACCGCATCTCGGACTGCGGCCAAACCCTTGCAATGGCGGAAGACAGGAGAGACAAATGTTGTTTGGCAGCATGGATGAGATGGGACACTTGGAAGTTGAAGCACAGTGTTCATTATTTACAACTAAAAACAAAGACAGCACAATACGTATCATGTGTCAAGCGAATGCTTGATCGTGCAGAGCAGTCATGTCCATTCTCAAGAGCGAAGCGGTAGACTCGCTTTCGAGGCGGTGACGAGCGGAGTCCTGCGGTCTCAGCCGCAGGGGCCAAGACCCAGATACGCAAGTCAAGTCGATGCCAAAGCAGAGTCGCTGTGAGTGAGGCCGGCGCAGCCTTCATGGCTCCGGGTCTTGCACGACCCAGTCGTCCCACTGCACCTGGAGGCCCGTGGCGGGCGGCTCGACGGGGTCGTCGAGCCGGAAGCCGCACCACGTGCCCCCGTCTTCGGCTGCGGTGTTCGGGGCATTGGGGTCGTAGGTGTTGTCGACCTGGGCGACTGGGTCGAAGTTGCCGCCGTAATGGGCGCCGGCGAGACCAAACTCTGGGGCCATGGTCACCTGCTCGAGTGTTGCCTGGCCGGCAGCAGTGAGATTGCTGAGAAGGTCTTGGCGGAATTCTTCGTCTGCGCTGTTGTTGGGCGTGGCTGCGGTGAAGGCGGAGGTGGTGTTCGTCTGAGCGAAGGGTGCCGAGTGTGCGATCTCGCTCATGTCGTCGGTCGTGGTGGCAGTTGGCTTGGAGACCATGGTGAGTGAGCCCTGGGTGCTCGTGTTCGGCGAGTCGTTGTTGCTGGCACTGCCGTAGCCCTTGGCGTAGCAGTGGTTGACCAGGTCGTCCACACTGAGTGTGGTCGTCGTGTACTCCTCGGGAAAGATGTCGAGGCTTGGGGTGAAGGCGCGTGTGATCTGCGGTATCTTCTCCTGCACTGATGTCAGCAAGGTCTCAGAGTACAGCAATGGTAATGAGCATACCTGGTCGCCCTCTGGTGGCGGGCCCAACTGCCATCCCATCCAGTTCAGATACTCGTTTGGCGGGATGACGCCGATGAGTGGTGCGCAGATGTCGAAGAACTCGTCAAGCGGAGCATCCTTCTTCTCGCGGCATCCGCGCACGATGCTGTATGCCTTGGCGAGGATGGCCCTGGCAGGGGTTAGCAGATGCGAAAGGACGAGAGGGATGACACGATGCTTACCACTTGGCCTCGAAGGGATCAGCACGCCAAAAGACCGTCAAGGCCTTGGAGATCGCCTTCTGAGTGTGCGGTGCGAGCATTGCGTTGTAGTACTCTGGCTTTTGGTCAGCTTGGGGACAGGAGGGTACTTTTGCGGGTGTCAACATACTGCGAAATGCCATCCAGGAGTTGAGCGGTCTCTTTGGCCCACCGGCCGCGACGGCAGATTTCGCCTGCTTGCGCTGCTTCTTCTCGGTCTTCGCTACAGCCGAACCGGTGGCAGTCATGCCGGGCACTGCACCGGACGCGGCGAGTCTCTGTGCTTGCTCCAGTACGCTGATGATTTGACCGGCCATCTCGGCGTCGCAGGTCTCGAGGTAGGCTCGGAATTGTTTTGTCATTGCGTTGGCAGACATGTCGGTGGTAGTGGCTCCGATTGTTTGGGTGTGGTGAAAGGGTAATAACAAAGGGATGTGCGAATGCGGTATGCGCGGGGTTGAAAGGAATGTCTTGGAGAAAGGTTTCAGAGGAATTTGATCGAACTTGAAGCTGGACGAGGCGCTAAAGCCACGAGGCGCAAATTAAGGTTTTGCACGTGCGTGTGGCGCGTGCAGGAAGCCACCAATGCCGCTTAAAGAGCAACCCACGCCAAGACTTTATCGGACCCCATCTCAGTTGAACATCTGGATTGCGACCCTTTACAAGGGTGTCTCGACAGACGAGGCCGCTCTCATTATGATGTGTGACAGGCTGGTGCCCTGGTTTTTTGCTGAGATATCGAGAGCCCTGGGACATACGAGGGGTATCTCGA